>CM067167.1:180711671-180715712 GCA_034093135.1 Erigeron breviscapus
TTACATTGAATACATATATTGTATTTCATCTTTTAAAATAGTTTTTTGTAGACAATATTTCATATGTTGAAATTTTTTTAACATTAAATTCAAGTTGATGGCTAAAAATAAATATAAATTAAGTATTCAGGGCTAAAAAGTGTAAATTATTAATGAAAAACAAAAAAAGTGTAAATTAATGAGACTTTTTCTACAAATATTAATATAAATTATAGAGTAATTAGGAGAGAGTATTAGACCTAAAAAGAGATTTTAGGGGTGCCAAGTGTACCCCAACCTCCTCTTTTAGTTATATTACTAGTCCTAATACCCGTACGATGTACGGTAGCTATATAGATTGTATCATAATGAAATTCGAATATTCCTCATACATGATTCGTGAGTATGAAATAAATTGTGGTTAAAGTAAACCGATGATCAAAGCTAAATTAATAACAGTAATGTAATATAATATCCCTCCGTCCCATTAAAAAGTGTCATATTTTGAATTTTCAAAGTCTATTTTTTTCAACTTTGACCTTAAATAATTTTGTTTGTGTTAGATAATACTTGATGAAAGTTATATGAATTGTTTGTGTTTTAGACGTGTTTTCATTGGTATAATTTTCATCAAGTTTTACATAACAAAAAAAAATATATTTAAGGTCAAAGTTAATAAATAAAGACTTTGAAAATTCAATAAGTATATGTTTAGTTAGAGTTTTGGATTTACCTTAAACTTTTAATCACATCAAAATTGGAACTTGTAAGCATAGTGGATGACGGCAAATATCCTTATGATTTCGGATCGTAAACTCAAATTTTTGAAATCTTAAGTAATATAAGTAATAGGAGTTGAAGAATTGAGAAAGAAAAAGAGACAATTTTATTAATGAGAAAACGATCAATCAAATAAGGTTATAATGTGTTTTGTATCTATAAGCCAAGAGTTAGAGTTTAATTCTAAGTCTAATAAGGAAATTGAATCTATATACAATTAAAAAGCTAATTTAATAAAATAAATAAATTAAAAGGACACATGTCGATCAAGGATTACGCCACGTGTCGTTTTAAAAACATCTCAATCCTGTTTTAGTTTATTGGTAGATATTATTATATGATATATTATAATATTTTTTTCTTAAGAGACAAGAATACGAGTCTACTTTTCACCGGCTTTTACCTAAGTTAATTCTCAATTGTTTTTTTATTCACTTTTTGTTTCATATAATATTTATATACTAGTCTTAATACTCGTACGATGTACGGTAGCTATATAGATTGTATCTTATTATCATTATCAAAGTGCCGTTGTTAATTAATAATATCTCGTTGTAATATTTATTTAGATTTAGATATCGGTACTACATATAATGTTCCTAATATATTATTATGTTTATGAGATTGTCATTATCAGTATTAACAATTAGTTTCTATATTATATATATTATATTATATTATATAGTTAGAGTTAATTACACTTTTGGTCCCTGTCGAGGGTTAAAAATTACCGTTTTCATCCTTACCTTTCATATATTACCGTTTTGGTCCAAAAAACTTTGATCCGTCAACGCTTTTAGTCCAATTCTCGAAACGGACGTTAAATGTCCATCACGTGATCTGCACATGATGGGTATTTTAGTCATTTCATAACACAAGGACCAAAAGTGTAAGTGCTTTTCTTTTTGGACCAAAAGTGTAATTAACTGTATCTAGTATTAATATTTGCTACCTAACTATCATTTCAATACTTTTCAATACTTTCATATAGTCAGAACTTATGAAAAGTTGAAAACTCTGCAAACAAAACGATCCTACTTTACTAAATATTCGATCATACCCATCATGTATGTATCGATAAACCTATAGATACAGAAACTTGATCAGAATTAAAAACCCCAACCCATCATTATTCGCTGCCATGGCCACCCCCTGGTGGCCGGCAGCCACCCCAATAGCAGCGGCCGGCGGTGGATTAGAGGCGGCAGGCGGCGGCTGTGGGTTTTTTCCAATGGTTTCGGCCGATTTCAATGGGGAAATCGAATCGGTGGGATCTGATTGAAAGGAATCAGCAACAACAGATGAAGATGAAGAAGATCTAAAAAGATATTCGCTGCCATAGCCAACAAAAGAAGTTCACGGCGGCCGGAAAATTGAATGGTGGTGGTTAGGGCACTTCGATTCAGATTGATACTGATGATATCTCTTGGCATCAAGATCGAAGATGGATCCCTTTTGGATATTTTGTCAAACAATATTATTATTATTTATTTTATTATTAATTTAAGTTTTGTTTTTTTTTCCTGGAGAATATAGAAAAGAGGGCAACCAAAATAGTTTATTCGAATGATTTGGTTTGAACTTTGACCCATTATTGGATAGTTAAATTTTGAAAGGAAGTGGGGAGCAATCAAGCATCGTCAACAACTCATTCTTTGTTTTTTTTAAAGCAATTGAGCAATGTTGATAATTGTAGATGGTGAGTTTTTATTTTATTGTTGATGATGCTTGAACATCTGGAAAAAAATTTGATTATGTGTATGTATGTATATGTGGATTTGTATATATTATTAGTTAAAAAAGAAGTTTATTATTAAAAAAGTTCATTACACTTTTAGTCCTTGTGATAGCAAAAAGACTAAAATACCCATCATGTGCAGGTCACGTGATGGGCAATTTAACGCCCGTTTGAAATTTGGACCAAAACCGTTGACGGAGCAAACTTATTTGGACTAAAACGGTAATTTATGAAACCTAAGGATGAAAACGGTAATTTTTGACCCACGACAGGGACGAAAATTGTAATTTACTCTATACTATATTAAAGAAGGGGAATGAATAGTACCCTCTCCATTAATATGCTGCCAAGTGGCACATATTGCCAAATGGCCCAATTAGACGACGCCATGTAGATAGTTTGGATAACGAATAGTAACTTGCATGCATGACGAGTTACTATTCGTTTATGTTACAACCCGTATCATATTTGGATTTTGCTACATCGCATCCCATTTGGGTTTTCTATTACGGGTTACTTCTTGGTTTTTTCACACGGTTCATCAAACCCTTTTGTGGCTACACCCCGTACCACTATTCGCATTTTCCTACATGAATATATTGAGGATTTTCCCACATCGCACCAAATTCGGGTTTTTTACTACGAGTTACTTCTTAGTTTCTTATACATTTTTTTAAAAAACTTGGGCGAGTTACGGTTCATCCACGTCATACCCCGTACCACCGTTTGAGTTTTTCCACATCGCATTCTGTTCGGGTCTTCTACACGGGTTCTTTTTGTTTCTTTTTCATGCATTTTTTTTCTTTTGGGTCATTCAACCTTTTTGTGAACACACCCCGTACCAATATTCGAATTTTGTCAAATCGGATTCCGCTTTAATTCTAAAATATGTTGAAGATTTTGTCACATTACATCTCATTCGGATTTTCTAATACGAGTTATTTCTTGGGTTCTTGCACGCTTTTAAACAAATATATTTATGACAGAATGATTTTTTACTAAGCGATTTAAGGTTCAACGCAAATACACTAAAATAACGTAACTATTTCAATAAGATAATTGAGGCCCCGCAACGCGGGGGCCTGAATTTCACTAGTTAATATAATGTATAATATAAATAATAATGAACAATTCTGTTTGGAGCTAATTTAATAAACGGAGTTGGTTTTCTAAAATTACTAAATTTATGCCTGTGTCAAATACACGGGATGTTTATAACATTTTAAAGATAAGATAAATGTTAAATATGTAAGTTTAAATGTAAAAAATGTAGGTAAATCAAATTAAAAGAATATAATTCAAAACATTGAATGCATATATTGTATTTTATTTGTAATACTTTTTTGTATAACAATATTTGTTTATATTTTTTGTCCATTTGTTGTTTATCATCACCTTAATATACTTTTCGATTTAACTTGAGATATCACAACGTACAATTGTCGTACTTAAAACTGGACGTTGTAACTACAAACCAACTTTTGATAAAAAAAAAAAGTTAATAAATTTACATGAGCATTGTACCTTTATTTCTTATTCAAAAC
>CM067167.1:180716712-180739212 GCA_034093135.1 Erigeron breviscapus
CAGCTGTCAAAGAATATCATTTTCTTCAGTATATGGTTTTGAGCCTGGGTCTCCCTTTCCGACCTGAACATTTGAACATTAACCAGTACATTTTCTTATTCCACAATCCACATTTTACCTTTTCTGTGTGATAAAGATTGCATCAATTTACCTGCTAATTAGATGCTCAAAAACCGGCGAAGTGGGTAATGGGTCAGGACAGGTAACTTTTTGGAATGACAAACTGAGCTTTAAAATATTCATTATATCGATTAGAATTAGACGAACACCTTTTAGCCAAGTGTGTAAAAGTACTATAATTCACAATGTCTAAAGTTGGTTTCCTTTCACGTGTGCTTACCTATTCTTTGCTTAGTTATTTTTGGCTCGAAACAAACATGATAACATTAAAGGCATATTTCTATTACCAAAAGAAGATCATTTTGGTCCCTTATCTTTTCTTCTCATTCTATTCCTATTCGATTCCCCGAGTCTTTAAAAATAAAAGCAAATTGGATTCATCATAACTTTTTTTAATCAAATATAGACCATATAGAACCAGGCTCACATGTCTGGGATGGGCGCCTAGGGGGAATGAGATTGGTGGTAAAGGCCATGTACCTCAACACTGGTTACAACACCAGCATTCTGGAAAAAGTACCGAACAATATCGACTTTATTGCAGTTTAATCATGAAGTACATTCTGTATATTCAGGTCTCATATTCTCGGGTAACACTATCTAACTAAGATACTTATTTGGGTAAGGTCTAGGTATGATCGTCTTTCCATGTTATAAACTTGACCTATTCTTAAAAGGCAGCACGAGCAAATATACTCATTCTATAATTGAAAAAAATATGCAGTTCCTATCTGTTGATTCGCTAAGGGTAGTTTGAATCACTCAAACTAGCTCGAACCTTGTATGTACTCAAATATCATCTTGTCTTTGTATATGCTAGCTTCTGTTCTTGTAATGTGGAGGTGAATAGTAGTTTCCTCTGTATTATTTATCACAACTGAAAACCTTCCATGGACAGACTCAAAATCCTAAGACACTAACCCAATCAGACACCTCCTTATAACACCCCATGGACAGGATACAAGGTTCACAATTATATGGCCTATTAGAGTATATGTATTATCATATTATGTAGCATGTACTCAAGCTCAGGCTGTTGGCCCCTAGAGTTTCAATGATATGATCTTTGTCTTATTTAAATGCTTCATCGTGACAAATAATATTAATCGAAATACAACAATGTGACCACCTATAGATCAGCCATACCCTCCCCCCCTATCTGAGAAGCTCCTTCCGAGCTTTGAGTTTCTTACTGGTCTTGTATAGATCAGCCATAAAATGTTGACACCAGGTTTAAAGAATACCAACAAAGCAATATTAACGAGAGTACAAGGCTTAGAGGGAATCATTTATGATCTCAAGTCCAAAATTCTTGAGGTTCATGGTGAGCTCCTTGAAATGGTTAAGGACATCCCGTTCTCCCATAGGCCTAAGCATCTCGTCAAAAAAGAAGAAGAGATGAAGTTCCTCAAAGCACAACTGACTGATCTGGAAAGACAACACAAACAACAACGTCTAGATGCTCTTGCTGATGATCCATGGAGGGTAACTACTACCCCATTTGTTAGACCAGCTTTTGATCCACAGCCGTTGTCAACATCACTGTTTGCAACACCGTCTCCGTCAATGCGACTCTGGTCAAAAGAGCAAACTCAGATCAAACAGAGAGCCAGAAAGGCTTCCCTGACACAGAACGTCATATCTGACAGTGTAAATCAACAACCATCATCAAGCAACACAAAAGAGCAGGTGGTTGATGACAGCATGATGATAGCCTCTTCAAAAGCCCCAATATCTCTACCTAAGAAAGAAGATAACCCCATCTCAGCTTTTCTGAATAACTTATGCCAGGAAAATCAAAAACCACTTAAAATAGTGTCTCCTGTCATTGTTCCAGAAACTGATGACAAAACAGATTCCTGCTCTGAAAATGGCTCTTACGAAGACCTACCGCCAACAACTGCTTTTGAACATTTGTTCATGGCAGAACCAGAAGAAGCCACAGAGAAGAACGCGTTTTACTCTGAGGTTGATGATGCTATGTCTGGAACAGCTCAAAATGAAAACACTGAAAGTGTACACAGGAACCCAATCAATGACTCAAAACTTCAGTTCACTTTTGATGACATCCCGCCATCAAAATGGAGAGAAAGAAGTATTGAAATGTTGACTTGGTGTACAGCTGAGCTCCAGTATTACAACATCGACATAGTCATCAAAAGATTCCTAACCAGATGCCAAGGCAGGCTCAGAGACTGGTATATGAGTCTTGGTGATTACAGAGCCCATCAGCTGCTTTCTGCACAATCAGCAGAAGCTTTCATGAACTTTATTATATTAGAGTTCATCGGAGACCCAACACAACACACTGTTCGCGCCAGAGAAGAATTTCTAAAAATGAAGTGTTGTTCGTTCCAACTAAAAGACTTGGAAAAGCACTACGACAGGATGTCAGAAAGATTCTACTGCTTAAATGGCATAGATGATGTGAATCTGAAACAAGTCTTTTTAAACTCCTTCCCGGAATCTCTTGCCAATGAAGCATACAGAGCATTAGAGAACAAAAACAAGACGGTTGCTAATTCCACCTTGGGAGAACTCTTCCAACTCATAAAGAATGCTTTGTCTAAGCTGTGTAACAATAAGAAATTTTTGGTTGAATTTGAGAAAACCGGAAAAAGTCTTGGTTCAGCTTGTGATGAAAAGCATTTAAAGATCAAATGCAAAGATGAATCTTCATGCAGCTGCTCTCGTCCTCCAAAAAAGCCTCCTGTTATAAAGTTCAGCAAATACTATTCATCTGGCAAGAAGGATAAAAAAGACCAAAGGAATTGGAAGTTCCTCAGCAAGAAGGAGTATAGAGGAAGAGATACTGATAGATGCTATGTCTGCAACAAAAAAGGGCACTTTGCTAGAGATTGCAAAGAGAAAAGGAAGACTCAAGCACTGATCGAAGCAATCAACAAAATTGAACCAATTGATGTTTCAGATCTTGAGTCCTTGTATTCCTTGGATGATAACCCTGGAGATAGAACAGTCTGCTCAATCTACTACAATAAGAACGAGTCAGACACGGACGAGTCAGATACAGACGAGTCAACTGACTCAGACATGGGGCCCAGGCCTATCTACATGGCACAATTGGCTCTTTCTGAACAGAAGAGTCACCCACCCCTATCCCTCTCCCAAGAGCCATCACTGTATCCTGACAGAAAATACGCTACTAGACAAATAAGGGACCCCCCAAAAAAGTGGAAAGAAGCTGTCAAGAAACAACTCACAAGTGAGGTCCTACAGGCTATTAAAGATAGACCTAAGGATATGATTACGCCTACAAAGATTCCCAATGATGAAGACAAGATAATGCTCCAAAAAGATGTCCATAAGCTCAACAGTTCTTTGATTAGACAGAAGATGCCATTCTTCTCAAAGAACCAATGGACCTTCACTGTTCAGCACAGGAGCATGAATGATCTCGGAGATGATGGCTATAAAAAGAGGTACAGAGGCATAAAACATTACCCACAAACAACAATGAGTACTTCTAAACCAACAAAGCCACTTCATCAACAACTGAAAGAAGAAGGCGTTCCAGGTGAGATCATAGAAGTGGTCAACAAAAACAACATAACTGACCCATCCCTTTTAACCTGGAAAAAGTTTCTCACCATCACCATAAAAACACATGGCAAACCCTTGGATGGCCTTTATTTCCATCCAGACCACCCTTATTTGAGCACCCTACGTATCAAACGCCTAGATGCTCTACCAGAAGAAGCCTTAGGTTTCTTATGGTATCTCACCGAAGACTTCCGTATGGCTTTCGGATTTAACTCCCAGAAGTTGGTGACCTACTTAGTTCAATGTGAACTGGGTGAATTCTCCAAGAGTGAACTCAATACCTACCGTCTTCTCCAATGGTTTCTCCCAATAAGTGAATGGATTTATGCGTTACGGAGAGCCACCAGGAAGCATTGCTTGGTCACTCTTTACAAACCCAAGTTCCACAAATCCACACAGCGATGCAGCCCAGATAAATTTATCCAAGCATGGACGGATCTGAATCCGGCAGACTCGTTTTACAAACAGAATCACCATGAATCCTGGATAAAAACTCGCATGAAGATGGCAGAAGCTAACAAGTCGGATGTTGCAGAAAAAGACCCAGATATTCTGAACGGGACTAAAGATCTCCAAAATCATCCACAAGTGCGTGAATGGAATCAAGCCTACCTTGATTATCTTAATACGCTCCCTATCTTCACCAAAGTCCACTATTTCGAAGTCCCAGCCACAACGAGCGATACAGTTTAATGGTCAACAATGGTGGTTCAATGTCATGAAGCTTAATCCAAGAAAAGAAATAAAAACTTCTTTCTATACTTCTCTCTCTACTTTCTTACTCTAATAATAATAATTCTCTCTTGGTTCCTTAGTGCTCTTTCCGAGCCTAAGTGTAGAAGCTCCTTCCGAGCTTTGAGTTTCATAGCTCCTTCCGAGCTACTAAGCACTGCTTACCAGCCTTAGTGTTTAATAGCTCCTTCCGAGCTACTAAGTGCTGCTTCCCAGCCTTAGTGTTACTAAGTTCTCCCTGAGACTTAGTGTTTTGAGCTGCTTCTCAGCTCCTTAGTGCTCCTTCCGAGCCTAAGTGTAGAAGCTCCTTCCGAGCTTTGAGTTTCTTACTGGTCTTGTATAGATCAGCCATACCCTCCCCCCCTATCTGGTATCAGAGCCATAACGTCACTCCTGGTATCCTTTCTGAGATTCGGATTAGTATGCTCTGCGTCTGCAGCCTTAGTTGCTGATCTCTCGCATCAGAAAACCAATCTTACAAGGGTTTATCAGACTGGTCCGATACGACGGATTCTTATTGAGTCGGTAGAAAGCTTGTTGTGTGCGCAGTAAGGCAAGAGGCCGTGGTAAGTCGCGATTTGGTACGAGCTTGGAAATCTCAATAAGTGTTGCTGCAAGTATCTAAACCCAGTTATGAACACAGATAACTGCCTATCCCGCTCATCTTCTTTTTCTAGTTTCAATTCTTCCAATATATCATCAATATGGAATCATAAAAGCTCATCAGAAGATTCCAAAAAACCCATAACCTATCAGCCTCCACCACCTAGAAATTTGCCTATACAATCAACAGAGTGTTTCAATATCACCCCAACTTTCATAAATCCATCACCCCATTCTCAAGCCTATTCAGAAAAATCTAAACCCGAAATTCTCACCATGAATCCCAACCTTGATCCCGAGAGACAAATTGAAAGAATGGAAGAGGATCCATGGGAGTTGACACCTATTCCTTTTGGAAGAGGAGTCTTGAACCCACAATCAATATCATGGTGGCCATCTAAACAAAATTCTCCATCACCAGATGAACCCCAACCACCTAAACAAAGTTCTTCATCACCAGATGACCAACCCCACCCACCTAAACATAATTCTCCATCAACTGATGATCAACCCCACCCACATGAACAAAGTTCTTCATCACCGTCGGTTTGGCCTAATAATCAAACCCATATCCCCGAAGAACCCAGAACAGATACTGAACTATCCCATGACAACATGATAGTTCCCCCAACTATCTTGTCACTTTACTTGGAAGATCTGAGCACATCACAAGATAACGTTAAGAAAAGGAAAAGAAAATATTTCTCTGGCCCTGTTTTTCCACTTCCTTGGAAACAGTTATCTTATGATCCTGATGAAGATGATGTATCAAATTACATAGTAAAGAGTAATGGCGAAATTATTGATACACCCATACTTCTTCAACACTTTTCTGTCCAAAACAAAGAAGCTTCCTCTTCTAACGATGAATCAACTCCTACCCCAATTGCAATGGCTCTTCCAAAAAAGAAGGAGCTATTAAACACTAAGGCTGGTAAGCAGCGCTTAGTAGCTCGGAAGGAGCTATGAAACTCAAAGCGATAAATAAACCTAATGGCTTTAATACATGCTACATAATATGACAATTAAGTAATTTTTAGAGTTGATCAAATTGTAACTCTCGTGAAAAACAATCATTAAGTAAAAGCAGACGTTAGACCTGCAACTCAATCAAATCTGCCGTGCTCATTATACAATCAAAGGACAGACACAATGTCATTCAGAAAGCCAAGATAGAACTGAGAAAACCAGCTAAAGTTCTAAAACACATCCTACTTTGATAGGAAAGTTTACGTGTTTAACATTGCAACAAAACCGTTTACTAACGTAACATGTTATTATGACCCAAACAAGATAATATGTATGTGGCCATCGGCTCTCAATGATTCATGACTCCAAGTCTACCATTAAAATCTTGATCACGACAACATGTATTTGTGATCCAAACAAGTTGATACGTATGTGGGCACCGGCTCTTGGAAGACTTTGAATGATTCAAGATTCCAAGTCTACTGCTAAAATCTTGATCACGACAATTGTGTCATTCATGAATACAAACAAGTTTTGCAAAACACTACAGTCAACAAGCATCTTTGGCTGACAATCATAGGAGCAACAAGTTATGAACCCAAACAAGCTTTTTCTGTATGTGGCCACTATTACTTGAAAGACTTTGTGTGATCCTTGACTCCAAGTCTACTTATTTTGTCTTGTGGAATCAAGTCGATATAGACCTAAGTATACGTTCATAAAAGATTTTAAATCATGCTGTTATATGTGCCCTAATCCCCCACACAATTGTTTTGCATATTAGATTACCAACGATTGCTGTAATAAGTAGCTTGTTTGTCCAAAGATTAATAGAGCTTGATAATGGACTATGGTAACCAATGAAGAATTATATTTACCTGCAGTCTTGGTAACAGTGATTCGAGCCGGTTCAGCACGTTTTAAACTTAAATGGGCTCCTCTTCCAACACTATACCGCTATTGTCAATGTTCCATAGTTTTACATTCCACTACATTGATTTTCATTACATTATATATATTTGAATTTACCGTTTTATTCTTTCATAATTATGGTTACATTTTTGAATTTACTGATTTGTTCTTTCACAACTTTTCTTGGATTACATATATATAACTTTATCATTAATATGCCATAAACAATCCGTGTATTTGACACGGGTCTAAATTTAGTATGTATTATAAATAAACTAATAACTTAATACTTCTATATGATAAATACTTTATATAGTTAATTCTATTTTTAAGATATTTCATATGATTTAAAATTGTTTATTAACTTAAATGTATATTTCCACTAACTAAAACTATATAATCCATATAAAATCCATATATTGAGTAGAATTATTTATTATTAGTCGATGAATAAAAGTTGGAGGGCTTTACCTATAACACACTTTATAGCCGTTTCTACATTCTCGAAGATCCGGTATGTTTTCACTCTAATTCATCATCTCTGTACATTTATATTTACATGTTTAAATTTAAATATATATATTTAATACTTTTCGTGTTTCAATTATGAGTTATGAGTTAAACTTTGTACAATTCTTATTAAATCAATCAATAATCAGTAACAAATATTTATTATAAATTTTAGTCGCTTACTAATTAAAATAATATTTGTTCCAGTTTGTAATCATACTCTTCAATCAGTGATGCCGTCAAATTTATCTCGTCGATATTTAAAATATAACAAACAATATTATCTAATAATAGATTCAAATAAATATATTACATAGCAAGAAGCAATATTATCGAACTAAAATGTTCGTAATCAATCATAAGACATATATAAGTCAATCCGTACAACGTACCGGTATTACCACTAGTTGAGTAGATGTAGAAACATAATAACATATTTAAGTTCTGTTTTAGTAGTAGCACTTTCTGCCTTTTTTGTTATTTATTACAAACACGATTAAAAATATTTTATTTCTCATACTATATTATAGAAAAGATGGGATAAGATAGAAAAGTAAAAAGAGATTGATATATATTTGAACAAGTTATGGTATCATAAAAGCTAAAAGAATCACTAAATAACATAATAACTTGTTAGGTTTTGATCAAATAAATCACGATGTCAACAAGTTGTATCATAAATTTTAGTATTAAATAAACTAAGGGCTTGTTTGTTTATTTAGTCATTAAGTGACTGAATGGAGAAAGTAATTGAATAGAAATATAATGTATGTATGCATTAAGTCAATATAGTTGTTTTTTTAGTCAATAACAAACATATTTGCTTGACTTAATGAATTAAGTCAATCAAGATTAAGTCATAACTTTTTAATTAAGACATTATCAAACACTACCTAAGAAAAAGAGATATGGCGTACTTATTTTGGGGTTGTGTAATTGTTTTTATGTAACCTAAGTCATCCATTAGTAGTAGGTTTCCTATCATCATTACATCCACCATTATTTGAATCTATCAAAACACTAATTTTCAGTCAAAATAGATAAACCTATTTAGACATTATTTTTGTGGATATTTGCATTAGACAAAAATTAATTATTTTGTGTTTTCAGAAATTTCAACTTAACGATTGGTCCAACCTAACTCAACTCAACTTAACTTGTTTTATAAATTTAAACTAGACTAATGATTGCCTAATCCAACGCAGGTCTCCTTTATGTTAATCTTGGGAAAAATCGATTCACTGGAAGCGTTCAACACACTTATGTGAGTTGCTTAGTATTAAAATACTGGATCTATCCAATAATAACTTCTTTGGAGTTCTTCCCAAGTGCTTAGGGAGTTTGATTCAATTACGGGTGATGGATCTCACATATAACACTATAACGGGTGATGTTCCGAATTCATTGGGTTCTCTATCATATCTCCAATCATTGCACTTGGGCAACAACAAATTTGAAGGCAATCTCCGGTGGCTTTACAGAACTTGACAAGCTTAGTCACCTTTGATTTAGGGAACAATTTGTTGACGGGTAACATCCCTTCTTGGATTGGAAAAAAGTTATCAAAGCTTAAAATCTTAAATCTTCAATCAAATAAGTTCATGGGTAAGATTCCACCGGAACTTTGTCAAAACAACGCTCTTCAACATTTAAACTTGGCAAATAATAGCATAACTGGAACTGTCCCTCATTGCTTTTGTAATTTAATTGGTATGATCATGACTAATGATAATTTTGTAAAGTATGACGCTGACATGATCAACGGTCGATACAATAGCACTACTAGATATGAAGAAAATATTGTGAGTTACGTAAAGGGCATTCAACTGAAGTACACCAAAAGCGTTAGGTTTCTTATATCTTTGGATCTCTCAAGCAATAGACTTATTGGTGAGATTCCTGATGTTTTGATGAACCTTGTGGCGTTGAAGAATTTGAATCTTTCCAGAAACTTACTAAGCGGGCGGATTCCGGTAACGATTGGAAATCTAATGCAAATGGAATCTTTAGATTTGTCTACGAATATGTTGTTTGGTCAAATTCCTTCAAGTTTAACTAGCTTGAACTTTCTAAGCTAGTTGAACCTATCCTTCAATAACTTAAGTGGCCCAATACCAGTTGGAAATCAACTTCAAACGTTAGGTGATCCATATATTATTTATGAGGGGAACATTGAGCTATGTGGGCCATCACTATCAAAGAGTTGCAAAGTAAACAATTTATCGTTTGCTCATGCTGGGAAGGATGAACGTAAAGAAGAGTCACAAGGTTGGTCGTGGTTTTATGCTGGTATGGTCTCCGGTTTTGTTGTGGGCTTCATGGGACTTGTTGGTAGCTTGCACTTTATTAGGATTTGGAGGGTAACTTACTTTGAGATGATGGAGAACTGTTTACGCTTTTCTAATGATTTCAATTATACTAACTCTTGCTCGATTAAGGAGGAAGATTTTCGAATGAGGTATTTATTCACAAATTGTTGGGTAAATCGGGTTTGTTACAGGTCAAGTACAGGCCAAGTCGGGTTATGATCTAGCAAGCGGGTCACGTGAAGAACTGGTCTAGGATATGACCGAGTATTATGCATGGAAGTTGTGGCAACGTTGAGATTTGACAAGGTATTATGCAAGCTGAATGTGGGAATATTAGGAGCCAGATAATAGGATACGTTAGAGTTTTATTTGCATGTGGTTTATTTACTTTATACATGTGTATAGTTTGTTTTGTTATAGGAGAGGGGATTCCCTCAAGTTGGCTAATATGACTAGTCATCATGTTAGCCAATTCTTGCGCTTGTATTAAAATCAAGGGTCAAGATTCAAAGTTCATCTTTAAATCTTGATCTTTGATTTCAATCCAAAGGTTAAGATGTTTCCAACTTGATCAATCAAGTTGAAAACAACTTGAGGGAATCCCTTCCCCTTTTAGATAGGGATCCTCTAAAGTTGAGGTCAACTTTAGAGGTGAAGTTGGACAATCCTTAACCATTGGATTGAAATCAAGGTCAAGATTCAAAGATCAAGTTTGAATCTTTACCTTTGATTTTAATCCAAAGGTTGAAGACTTTCAACTTTACTATAAAGTTAGATCCAAATTTAAAGGATCCTTATCCTTTTCCTTCTGCAAAGATATTGTCGGGTTTATGTTGGTTTTCCTTAGCCCATGAGGAAAAGCCCACTTGATAAGCCCAAACCTAAAGTCAATGGTATTTGTTGACTTTGGATGAAAGAGTTATGTGCTTAAGAAGTTTCGGTGCAGCCAATTCTTCATTAGACAATAATAGAAAGACAGAGAGAGATCAAAAGAGAGAAAAACTTCAGCTCGTTTTTACCCTGCAGCAGTCCAGTAAATTGAAGATCCCCAGAGATTGAACCGTTGGATCGTCTTGGTTTTTGGTCAGTGTGTTCCTAACATCTGTGCCAACACTTTGGACGGTTGAATTCGTCTTCAAGTGATCTGAAGCTCGAGTTACAGTGGCTGGAACAGAGGGCCAATGCCGGTTTAGAGGGTGGCCAAAGTGGCCGACGGGCCGAGGCCCGATTTTTTCTAGTTTTTATTGTTATGTATATACGTGTGTAATTATTTAAGTCTATTGTAAACTCTAACAATTATCTAAAAACTAAAACATATAATTTAACCCATAAAAAGCCCACGTATATACCTTTTATTGGATTAAAAAAAGAGTTATCATTACTTATCAAAAACTCGGAACTGATCAAGCGGCACCTTTTCAATCTTTTCATCGTTCCACTTTTCATTTATTTGGCATGGCAAGTAGTTATTTTTGTTTATTATTTATGGTAAATAATATATATATGTATGTATATAAATTTTATAAATAAAACAAATATTAATATATATATATATATATATATATATATATATATATATATATATATATATATATATATATATATATATATATATATATATATATATATATATATATATATATATATATATATATATATATATATATATATATATATATATATATATATATATATATATATATATATATATATATATATATATATATATATATATATATATATATATATATATATATATATATATATATATATATATATATATATATATATATATATATATATATATATATATATATATATATATATATATATATATATATATATATATATATATATATATATATATATATATATATATATATATATATATATATATATATATATATATATATATATATATATATATATATATATATATATATATATATATATATATATATATATATATATATATATATATATATATATATATATATATATATATATATATATATATATATATATATATATATATATATATATATATATATATATATATATATATATATATATATATATATATATATATATATATATATATATATATATATATATATATATATATATATATATATATATATATATATATATATATATATATATATATATATATATATATATATATATATATATATATATATATATATATATATATATATATATATATATATATATATATATATATATATATATATACATTTATATGGTTCTATTATTATTATTGTATATATATATATATTATATTATTTAGTCTATTATAAACTCTAACAATTATCTAAAAACCAAAACATATAATTTAACCCATAAAAAGCCCACGTATATACCTTTTATTGGATTAAAAAAAGAGTTATCATCACTTAAAAAAGAAAAAAAAAAAAAAAAAAAAAAAAAAAAAAAAAAAAAAAAAAAAAAAAAAAAAAAAAAAAAAAAAAAAAAAAAAAAAAAAAAAAAAAAAAAAAAAAAAAAAAAAAAAAAAAAAAAAAAAAAAAAAAAAAAAAAAAAAAAAAAAAAAAAAAAAAAAAAAAAAAAAAAAAAAAAAAAAAAAAAAAAAAAAAAAAAAAAAAAAAAAAAAAAAAAAAAAAAAAAAAAAAAAAAAAAAAAAAAAAAAAAAAAAAAAAAAAAAAAAAAAAAAAAAAAAAAAAAAAAAAAAAAAAAAAAAAAAAAAAAAAAAAAAAAAAAAAAAAAAAAAAAAAAAAAAAAAAAAAAAAAAAAAAAAAAAAAAAAAAAAAAAAAAAAAAAAAAAAAAAAAAAAAAAAAAAAAAAAAAAAAAAAAAAAAAAAAAAAAAAAAAAAAAAAAAAAAAAAAAAAAAAAAAAAAAAAAAAAAAAAAAAAAAAAAAAAAAAAAAAAAAAAAAAAAAAAAAAAAAAAAAAAAAAAAAAAAAAAAAAAAAAAAAAAAAAAAAAAAAAAAAAAAAAAAAAAAAAAAAAAAAAAAAAAAAAAAAAAAAAAAAAAAAAAAAAAAAAAAAAAAAAAAAAAAAAAAAAAAAAAAAAAAAAAAAAAAAAAAAAAAAAAAAAAAAAAAAAAAAAAAAAAAAAAAAAAAAAAAAAAAAAAAAAAAAAAAAAAAAAAAAAAAAAAAAAAAAAAAAAAAAAAAAAAAAAAAAAAAAAAAAAAAAAAAAAAAAAAAAAAAAAAAAAAAAAAAAAAAAAAAAAAAAAAAAAAAAAAAAAAAAAAAAAAAAAAAAAAAAAAAAAAAAAAAAAAAAAAAAAAAAAAAAAAAAAAAAAAAAAAAAACAAAAAAACAACAAAAACAAAATCAACACATAAACCGTTACGCCTTACTTGTCAAACAATGCGCCATTAAACCGTTACGACTTATATGATAAACAATGCGCCATATATCGTTAACCCGTTACGACTTACATGATAAACAATGCGCCATATATCGTTAACCCGTTACGACTTACATGATAAACAATGCGCCATATATCGTTAACCCGTTACGACTTACATGATAAACAATGCGCCATTAAACCGTTACGACTTATATGATAAACAATGCGCCATTAAACCGTTACGACTTATATGATAAACAATGCGCCATATATCGTTAACCCGTTACGACTTACATGATAAACAATGCGCCATTAAACCGTTACGACTTATATGATAAACAATGCGCCATTAAACCGTTACGACTTATATGATAAACAATGCGCCATATATCGTTAACCCGTTACGACTTACATGATAAACAATGCGCCATATATCGTTAACCCGTTACGACTTACATGATAAACAATGCGCCATTAAACCGTTACCACTTATATGATAAACAATGCGCCATATATCGTTAACCCGTTACGACTTACATGATAAACAATGCGCCATTAAACCGTTACGACTTACATGATAAACAATGCGCCATATATCGTTAACCCGTTACGACTTACATGATAAACAATGCGCCATATATCGTTAACCCGTTACGACTTACATGATAAACAATGCGCCATATATCGTTAACCCGTTACGACTTACATGATAAACAATGCGCCATATATCGTTAACCCGTTACGACTTACATGATAAACAATGCGCCATTAAACCGTTACGACTTATATGATAAACAATGCGCCATTAAACCGTTACGACTTATATGATAAACAATGCGCCATATATCGTTAACCCGTTACGACTTATATGATAAACAATGCGCCATTAAACCGTTACGACTTATATGATAAACAATGCGCCATTAAACCGTTACGACTTATATGATAAACAATGCGCCATATATCGTTAACCCGTTACGACTTACATGATAAACAATGCGCCATATATCGTTAACCCGTTACGACTTACATGATAAACAATGCGCCATTAAACCGTTACGACTTATATGATAAACAATGCGCCATTAAACCGTTACGACTTATATGATAAACAATGCGCCATTAAACCGTTACGACTTATATGATAAACAATGCGCCATTAAACCGTTACGACTTATATGATAAACAATGCGCCATATATCGTTAACCCGTTACGACTTACATGATAAACAATGCGCCATATATCGTTAACCCGTTACGACTTACATGATAAACAATGCGCCATATATCGTTAACCCGTTACGACTTACATGATAAACAATGCGCCATATATCGTTAACCCGTTACGACTTACATGATAAACAATGCGCCATTAAACCGTTACGACTTATATGATAAACAATGCGCCATATATCGTTAACCCGTTACGACTTATATGATAAACAATGCGCCATTAAACCGTTACGACTTATATGATAAACAATGCGCCATTAAACCGTTACGACTTATATGATAAACAATGCGCCATATATCGTTAACCCGTTACGACTTACATGATAAACAATGCGCCATATATCGTTAACCCGTTACGACTTACATGATAAACAATGCGCCATTAAACCGTTACGACTTATATGATAAACAATGCGCCATATATCGTTAACCCGTTACGACTTACATGATAAACAATGCGCCATATATCGTTAACCCGTTACGACTTACATGATAAACAATGCGCCATATATCGTTAACCCGTTACGACTTACATGATAAACAATGCGCCATATATCGTTAACCCGTTACGACTTATATGATAAACAATGCGCCATTAAACCGTTACGACTTATATGATAAACAATGCGCCATATATCGTTAACCCGTTACGACTTACATGATAAACAATGCGCCATTAAACCGTTACGACTTATATGATAAACAATGCGCCATTAAACCGTTACGACTTATATGATAAACAATGCGCCATATATCGTTAACCCGTTACGACTTATATGATAAACAATGCGCCATTAAACCGTTACGACTTATATGATAAACAATGCGCCATATATCGTTAACCCGTTACGACTTATATGATAAACAATGCGCCATTAAACCGTTACGACTTATATGATAAACAATGCGCCATATATCGTTAACCCGTTACGACTTATATGATAAACAATGCGCCATTAAACCGTTACGACTTATATGATAAACAATGCGCCATTAAACCGTTACGACTTATATGATAAACAATGCGCCATTAAACCGTTACGACTTATATGATAAACAATGCGCCATTAAACCGTTACGACTTATATGATAAACAATGCGCCATTAAACCGTTACGACTTATATGATAAACAATGCGCCATATATCGTTAACCCGTTACGACTTATATGATAAACAATGCGCCATTAAACCGTTACGACTTATATGATAAACAATGCGCCATTAAACCGTTACGACTTACATGATAAACAATGCGCCATATATCGTTAACCCGTTACGACTTACATGATAAACAATGCGCCATATATCGTTAACCCGTTACGACTTACATGATAAACAATGCGCCATTAAACCGTTACGACTTATATGATAAACAATGCGCCATTAAACCGTTACGACTTATATGATAAACAATGCGCCATATATCGTTAACCCGTTACGACTTATATGATAAACAATGCGCCATTAAACCGTTACGACTTATATGATAAACAATGCGCCATTAAACCGTTACGACTTATATGATAAACAATGCGCCATATATCGTTAACCCGTTACGACTTATATGATAAACAATGCGCCATTAAACCGTTACGACTTATATGATAAACAATGCGCCATTAAACCGTTACGACTTATATGATAAACAATGCGCCATATATCGTTAACCCGTTACGACTTATATGATAAACAATGCGCCATTAAACCGTTACGACTTATATGATAAACAATGCGCCATTAAACCGTTACGACTTATATGATAAACAATGCGCCATTAAACCGTTACGACTTATATGATAAACAATGCGCCATATATCGTTAACCCGTTACGACTTACATGATAAACAATGCGCCATATATCGTTAACCCGTTACGACTTACATGATAAACAATGCGCCATTAAACCGTTACGACTTATATGATAAACAATGCGCCATATATCGTTAACCCGTTACGACTTACATGATAAACAATGCGCCATATATCGTTAACCCGTTACGACTTACATGATAAACAATGCGCCATATATCGTTAACCCGTTACGACTTACATGATAAACAATGCGCCATATATCGTTAACCCGTTACGACTTATATGATAAACAATGCGCCATTAAACCGTTACGACTTATATGATAAACAATGCGCCATATATCGTTAACCCGTTACGACTTACATGATAAACAATGCGCCATTAAACCGTTACGACTTATATGATAAACAATGCGCCATTAAACCGTTACGACTTATATGATAAACAATGCGCCATATATCGTTAACCCGTTACGACTTACATGATAAACAATGCGCCATATATCGTTAACCCGTCCAGATGAATCATCTATGATGTTTGCAAGGTGACTGAAAATTTCAGTCCTAAAGAGCCCTTAAATTTAACTTGAAACTTCAAGTGATGATCATAGAACTTCATGAACTTAACTTTCTGATTATATTGATGTTGTGAACGTGATTGAGAGAGAAAGAGGGCAGAGATATGCCAAAGAATGAATGATACTAGCATGTTATAACCCATACTTGCCAACCAAGAGTCAAGGAACACACATCTTGACCATGAGGTGTTCACCATGACTTTACAACTCATTATTGAGTGTTATGGCTGGAAATGAATGTTATGACAAACTAAGAACTAGTAGGAACATATTAAACTCTCAATACAACATGACCTTTAGGTGTTAATTCCAAATATTAGTTAGTTTTACATTAGTTAATAGCTAGGTAGGCTCCCATGGTTGCTTTAGTCAATTGTGGTGTTTGGAAGCTTATACTTTCCAGAAATTAAAGGCTTTTTGAAAGTTAATTACATATTGATTGAATGAATAATTAAAAGATAGATTGAATTAGATACTAAAAGACAATTTGTGAGTTGTTTAGTTCAATTAATGTGTTAGGTACTTGTCTCCCACTAAAATTCGTGGTTTAGCTGGCCACTATGAGTAGGATTGATGATTAAATTCATATTTATAGTTGTAGATATTTCTCTCCTCTTTCCGTAGACAGCTTACTTGTCAAAAACGGATATCGGACGAAGAAGTTATAGTCAAAACATTACAGCAACGTTAATTTATCATTTTTAGCACATTTAAAGTTATATTTAGTTTTGGACATATTGAGTGATATAATATAATAGGTATATATATATATATATATATATTATATAGATATATATATATATATATATATATATATATATTATTTAGTGGGCATTTAACTAGCGCGTATATATATATATATATATATATATATATATATATATATATATATATATATATATATATATATATATATATATATATATATATATATATATATATATATATATATATATATATATATATATATATATATATATATATATATATATATATATATATATATATATATATATATATATATATATATATATATATATATATATATATATATATATATATATATATATATATATATATATATATATATATATATATATATATATATATATATATATATATATATATATATATATATATATATATATATATATATATATATATATATATATATATATATATATATATATATATATATATATATATATATATATATATATATATATATATATATATATATATATATATATATATATATATATATATATATATATATATATATATATATATATATATATATATATATATATATATATATATATATATATATATATATATATATATATATATATATATATATATATATATATATATATATATATATATATATATATATATATATATATATATATATATATATATATATATATATATATATATATATATATATATATATATATATATATATATATATATATATATATATATATATATATATATATATATATATATATATATATATATATATATATATATATATATATATATATATATATATATATATATATATATATATATATATATATATATATATATATATATATATATATATATATATATATATATATATATATATATATATATATATATATATATATATATATATATATATATATATATATATATATATATATATATATATATATATATATATATATATATATATATATATATATATATATATATATATATATATATATATATATATATATATATATATATATATATATATATATATATATATATATATATATATATATATATATATATATATATATATATATATATATATATATATATATATATATATATATATATATATATATATATATATATATATATATATATATATATATATATATATATTTCATATAATTTAGGTTGTGTCGGTTTTTGTCCTATTAGTACCATTATTAGTTATCCGCCGACACTGTTTGAAACTGTACATTATACTAAGGCTTCTTAACATGGGTCTAATCACAGTAGCCCAATCAAGACATAGAATCCATCCTCATATTTCATTTAGCCCAATCACATGAACAGAATGTGAGCAAAAATCATATCGGTAATATAAATTCCATACAAAATATAGTCACAATAAAAATGGCCTCCCATATGGGCCTGATCATATCAATCCAGTTTCAATTCATTATCATATTGTTATTAGCCCAGCACGTACATATATATAAAGGCAAACATAAGTACTCAAAGTCTTTCATAAATTCATAAAGTTGGCTTTTATTATTTTCGATAATTAATGGACCAAAAATAACAATTGTTACAATACTATAAAGATATTATTAATGATATATAAAATATTATTATTATTTAAAAAATAATGACATAGCTTTGTTGATTTTCATTTCTTTAGGTCTTTTTATGTGGTTTTAAACCTATCGATTTTTTTGTGCCTTTAGCTTTTAGATATTATTTGTTGACTTAACATTTATTGTCGTTTTTTAAGATTAGTTTCTTTTAGAGATTTGTTGCGTTTAGTTATACGGGCCCTTATGTTTGCGTTCGGCCTGAATCCATAAATCTTCAGAGACGGCCCTGCAGAGGGCAGAAAATCTGGTGACATTGTTCTTCTTTTGTCTTTGTTTTGTTTCCATACATCTTGATACTTTATTCGAAGTGTATGATGAATGTTGTATACCTCTAGTATATCTAGGGAAGTTCTGATTGTATTGCTCTTTATTGGTGGTAGTGGATTTTAAGCGGCCTAAGGGTCCCGTGGTTTTTACTCTCACTTTGAGAGGTTTTCCATGCTAAAAGTTCTTGTGTTTGTGTGTGCTATTGTTTGTTGATCTTGTTACCATTAGGGGCTGATTTTGATTGCATTTAGTGTTCCCTATTTGTTAGTTTCCTCATAGGTTCACACAGGTTGGGAAAGTTTGTCAAACGAAGGGGTTATTCCGCATTTGTGTTTACCGTTGTGATGTTTATTTCCCATCAGATATATATACATATATTTGAGGGGCCTTTGACACAACACAAAAAGTTAAAAGATCACTCTTTTACTATAATTTTGTCTAAACATATGTTTCTTGCTTAGGTTAGTTGTGTTTACCAGCCTGAATGGATATAAAGAACCTGTGAGCGAACCCAAAAATACGTATGGACTAATGGATTTGACCAGCCAAGAGACTCTAATTAAGAACTTAATAGCTCAACCTCTTTAGCATGTTGCCTGATTAAATTGGACTTGGAAATTGCTCGCCACCTAAAGTGTTGGAAATAACTTAATACAAATCTGATTAAAGGTTTGTTGAAGAAAGGTTGCGTTATTTGGCTCCTTGGTTTCTTTTTTGGCTAAACCGATTAGTAGATAAGTAATTTGAGTCGGTTAATGTGGTGAATCTTTCATTTTGTATGATTCCAAATGTCACACCCCGACTAAGTCGGAAAACTCGGGATGTGACGCATAGTACACGCGTCATGGATGTTACGTAGAATAACTACATGAATACTTAAATAACACACATTTCATAAATCCAAACATAAATATCCAACATAGAGTCAAGATTCAAATAAAACATAGATAAACTCCCACGCAGGGAAAAATAACGCATAGGCATAATGCCATAGTCTAAACGTATAGCAAACATAACAAAAACATAAGATATGCAGCTCCAAAACCCTAAGTCTGGTGTGCTACATGTCACCATGCTATACTCTTTAGCCACCTCTAATACGATTCACATGCTCACCTGAAAGGATACTCAAAAGTGTCAACACAATGGTTGGTGAGTTCGTAGGTTTTGTAAACAAGTATCAAGTTATGTGCCAGGTCGAATATCATCAAGATCCACACAGTAATATGGCTATCAACTTACTTATGATAGCAAGAATCAAGTATCTCTATGCCACCAGCACTTACGGTATACCAGGCCTAAGGTGCAAGTATCAAGTATCTGGTGCCTCCAACTCCACCATAAGTATCAAGTATCTAGTATCAAGTATCTCCAACTCCACCACAAGTATCAAGTATCAAGTATCAAGTATCATAGTGCACATCATACAGTACAGTTAAATAGCCATAAATAATGATAGACACAAAGGCACGAGTATCCTTCCACCCCAAAACATATAAAAAGAGGGGCTACGAAACTCACCTGAATGCTAGCAACAAGATCAAGCTACACAAGATATCAGAAAGCAAGTAATCCGGTACGCAAACAATCTGTTTCAAGTTATCACAATTAAGTATTCATTCACTATAGGTAAACGTGCTCATAACGTGCCGCCAAGTGCTGACTAAGTTGTCCAAAAGTGTACTAGTTTGACTTTGACCAAATTTTACAAGTTTGACCAAAGTTGACCAAATTACGAGTTTGACTAAAGTTGACCAAATTGACAAAGTTGACCAAAGTTGACTAAAGTTGACCAAAGTTGACCAAAGTTGACTAAAGTTGACCAAAGTTGACTAAAGTTGAATTCGGGGTCTTATTTGAGGTTGGGGTCTTAATTGAGATTTGGAGTCTTAGTTGAGAGGTTGAAATTGAGAGGCTAAATTGGAATAGTAATCTGAGGTAGCATTTCACTAAAAGACAAAATTGGAATTAGGGTTGTAAATTGAAGTTCAATTGCGAGGTAGTAATTAGAGTCTCAATTGCAAGATCGTAAATTGGAATTGCGAGGTCACAAATTTTAGGGTAGTATTTCACTAAAAGACAAAACTGGAATTAGGGTTGTAAATTGGAGTTCAATTGCGAGGTAGTAATTGGAGTCTCAAATGCGAGGTCGTAAATTGGAATTGCGAGGTCACAATTTTGGGGTAGTATTTCGCTAAAAGACAAAGTGAAATTGAAATAGTGAACGGGGTCGCAAATTGAGCGGCGGGGTCGCAAATTGAGCTGTTCTTCCCCAAATTTTGTTCTAGAAAACCCTAATCGTTTCTTTTCGATCTGAAAGGTGTTTTTAACATCAGATTGTACTTTTAGACCCACAAATATGATAGAAAAACAATACTAAAGTCGGAAACCTAAAACGGACTTAAACCCGAAAACTCATTTGAACAAAGTTTGTAAAAAGTGTACAAAAATCCTTAAATCTCAAGATTTTGTTAATGAAATCACACGAAACTTTGACAAAAGTTGTAGTATATGATTCTAAACGTTTTGGACGTAAAAAGTTTGATACTTGGCGTGTGTATTAAGAGAAAAACCGAAAATTCCAAAAAGAAGAGCATAAAAAGGGTTTTGATTCTTACTTCAAATCTGACCAAAATAGATGTTTGTGATGATGTTTAGAAGGTAGAAACACTGTTTTTAACACTAAATCTAAACAAAGTAAGGTTTCCTTTTAATAAAACTTGATGTTTATGAGGTAGTAAAGGTGATGTAGTAAAATGGGGTAGTAGCAAATTTGGGTAGCAAAAAGGGAGGTAGTAAAGGTTTGTGTGTGTTTTTCTTGGAGGCTAAGTTGATGGAATGAGAGTTTGTGAAAGAATAGGAGTATTTATATGTAGGTAAAATAGAAGAATTTCCATGCTTACTCAAAAATACGATGCCGGACACGGGACACGAAATACGATACCAGACTCAAATACGATGCCAAATCAAAAATACGATGCCGATACATAAATACGAGGTCGTTTTACAATTACGATGCCGACTAAACATTACGAGGTCGTATTTTCATATTTAAAATTTTAATTTGACTCAAAATCTTTCATGGTCAACTCACAGGTGTTACACCAAATTCCAATTGCATATATAAAAACAAACAATGATTTTAACCGAATCACTATTTGACTCTCATAGTCAA
>CM067167.1:180746712-180783112 GCA_034093135.1 Erigeron breviscapus
AGTGGCCCAATTCTGAACCAGAAGCAGCAGCTGCAGTTTATGCAGGAAAAACCAAACCAAAACCTTTAAAACTCGACCCAAACCAATCCAAAACGATTTGTAGGAACTTGTAACTCATTTTGAAGCATAACTAAGTATCAATAAACATAAATACACATAACCCAATCCACGATTTTGACCAAAACATCAAAATCACCACCAAATCATTCAAACCCTAAATTTAACCCTAATTTCAATTTTACCATTTTCAAGACTTGGAATTACATCAAATCAACTAGAAACATATGAACAAGCATAAATAGAAGTAAATGGGATGAATTTAACTTACCAAAGCTTGCTTCAAAAGTCAAATCCGAATTTGACCAATAAAAATGGTTAAAGAAAACTTGAACTATGAACTTCAATCCTTGATATGATGAAGATGAGATGTAGATGATGATTATCTTGTATAGATTTGGATTCAATATTACTTATTGATGCAAAAATTATTAAGAGGGAAGAGAGTGAAAGACTAAGTTTGTGAAGTGTAGGGGAAAGGGTTGGGTCGGCTGGTGGGTCGGGTACGGGTATGGGTCGATCCGTTTCCATTTACAAGCTAATTTACACCTCATTTTACATTTAGTCCCCAATTAAGTTATACTATCGACCCGACTAACCTACCATATGGTCATTTAATCACAAAACGACCCAGTTATTTCATTAACTTAAATTGTTAGTCGAATTGCACGTAAAGTCAAACGGTCAAAACTCACGGATGTTACATTATTCCCCCGTCAAAAGAATTTCGTCCCGAAATTCAACGGAACACTAATTACTAAATAAATGCGGATACTTAGTCTTCATATGATCCCCTCGCTTCCAAGTGAACTCGGCTCCAGGTCTAGCATCCCATCTAACCTTAACAATCGTGTAGCGCTTATTTTTGAGCTTCTTGACTTGACGGTCCAAGATCTCTATCGGCTCTTCAACAAAATTTAGGTTCGAATCCACCCTAATCTCGTCCATGGGCACATGATGTGTAGGGTCCGCCAAACACTTGCGTAGGTTGCAAATATGAAACACATCATGTACACCGCTAAGCTCTTGTGGTAATTCTAATCGATAAGCAACTTTTCCAACCCTTTTCGAGGATCTTGAAGGGACAGTTATACCTCGGCCCGAGTTTGCCTCGCTTCACGAGTCGGATGACGCCTTTCCACGGTAATACTTTCAAAAGTACAAAATCACCCACTTCCAACTCTAACGGTCTCAGCCTCACATCGGCATACTCCTTACTTAGCATGCGAGCTAGCTGGGCTATTCTCTTAGCTTGAGAAGTTGTTCTTGTCATTCCTATTAGAAATCCTGACCCGTTACTTTGGCTTTCTTTGATTCTTGGTTCGTCCCAGTGGAGAGTAACATCTCTACTACTTAGTGCTTCGGTCAGTGACATTCGAATACTCGCGTAACAACCGTCATTGCACAGGATTTCCGCCATGGTTATAAGTACATTATCTTCACATGTGATCAAGTCTCAAGTCGGTTTGAGTGCCCGTTGTTCATTGGATGGCTCCCTGAATTGGAGTTAAGCGACTTCCTTTATCTGGAAGGATAGAAATCGAATCTTCGTGTACCTAACCCATTTCTTCTACATACTAATGTGCCAAGTTGTCAAATTTTACCGGTTTCGTCGTATCATGATCACTTCTTGTCGTCGGCGACTTCACGGCGAAGTCCATTCCAATTCGTTTTTCTTCCAATCTCTCTCCCGTCTTTCACTACACGCTTATTCACGTCTCAGAAGTCTATAAGGGTTTTGACTACGCGTGCGATGTTAGGAAGTTAAGCATAAACGAAATTTAAGTTATCGAGATGGGACAAGCCCGGTAAGTCGTCCGGAAAAGCCTCGGGAGACTCAAGATTAACATAGATGACGTTAGCTTTCAGATTCTTGAGACGGTAGCCCTAAGGACGCTTGAGTTGGAAGACTTACACGGGACCCTAAGAATCCTACCGTTAGATATTTTTACACTAGTAACCCTACTACACAAATTTAGAACTGTCTTACCCGGTGGCATTCAGATTACACTCACTTTTTCGTCAAGAATCTTTATATCATAAAGCACAAAGTACGTGAAGAGTTTTGTCGTCTTTAAGAGTCGAGATAGATACACGGGATATTTGAACAAATTTAGTTAGTGAGTCGCTAAACATTCAAAATTGCAAACATATAATTCCAAAACACACGAACGAACGTAACTCAAAGGAGTAACGTTAGAATAAACGAGATCATAGTCGGTTTCGAATAGTGCTATATAGTGTAGTAACATAACAACTATTAGGAGGAATGTACCTTAACCAACGTTAGGATTACTTTGGTCTCCCTTGCCATTCTCTGCAAAAGCTCGGCTACGAGGTTGAACTTGATGGTCTTGCTGGCCACTGATAAACGCCTAAAAGACATAATCTTAATGGATAAAATCGGATTGTCTTGTGCATGTTACTAGACGATTAGGGCGTTTTTATGTTTGTTTAATGGCGTTTCAGGCTAATGGCTCGATATCCACATAATGGATAAAATCGGATTGTCTTGTGCATGTTACTAGACGATTAGGGCGTTTTTATGTTTGTTTAAGTGTTCAGGTTCTAAGTGCTTAGTTGGACTAATTGGGTCGAAAAGGAAGTCGAATGAAACTCAAAGTCAAAGAAAGTCAAATTCTTGAATTCTGGAAAACTGAAGTTATAAAGGGCGTAGGTTACGCCAGTCTTGGCCGTACCTTACGCCAGGCAAAATTGAAGTAGGCGTAGCTTAC
Organism: Erigeron breviscapus; assembly: GCA_034093135.1. Classification (NCBI taxonomy): domain Eukaryota; kingdom Viridiplantae; phylum Streptophyta; class Magnoliopsida; order Asterales; family Asteraceae; genus Erigeron; species Erigeron breviscapus. The sequence continues at coordinate 180,749,505 of CM067167.1, forward strand.
GCTGGAATCAAGCGTAGCTTACGCCAGGTGAAGATCAAAGATACAACAAGCGTACCTTACGCCCAGTATTGGCGTAGGTTACGCTGGGCAGATTTACAAGGGGCGTACCTTACGCCCAGATTGGGCGTAGGTTACGCCAGCCACTGATCAGAAGTCGAATTTTAAGGGTGTTAATTGTAACTTGGGGGTAACTAATCATGAACGAATTAACACACACACAAGCCCTAACTTCTGAGTTTTAGAGCAGCAATACACCATTCCCAAGCCCCAAAATCATCATCAAATCATCATTCAATCACAATTCCAAGGAGATGACAATCCAAATTGAAGATTCATTGATGAACATGGAAGGCTAATCTCTCTTTAGATCATTCTTATGTGAACAATTATGTAAGACAATTGTATTCAACCTTTCTTATATTTATGTTGGATTAGATGTTTAATTCTTAATTGTGTTTTGCATCTAATGTTGTTTGGATTTGAATGAATGATTATTTATTTATAACATTGAATGATTTCCATCTATCTTTTGGTTTCAATTTATTGTTAATCATTAATTATTGGAAGAATCTCTTATGAAATGGTAATCTTGTTAATGAATAGATAATTTAGTTGTGTCAATCACTCGGTTCAATATCGTGAATCATCACAACCTAATCAGTTTGTTTTTAACGATCATTCATTCCAAATGTCATAACGAATCATGTCTATGTGATTTCCAACGGATATAAGTTAGATTATACTTTTGAAAACATAATTGGGATCATAAGAATGGTCTTACCCTTTTATTATTAAATTCTTGTGTTAAGTGTGAGTCCCTTAAATAACGAGATGGTTAACCAATAGAAAGTGTAAAATACAACAAGTCTAATAATCACTAGATATGGACTAGTATTACTTGTAAATATAGATGCAAGATATATAAACAAAGTAATACAAGACTTAAAGCAATAAACAAATAAAGTGGACCATTATGTATGTTTCATGGGTATTTTATTTATTGATGTGTAAATAAAATACAAGGTTGTTGCGGAATCAAGATAACACAATTAAGTGAGTATCCTAACAACCTATGATTACAATATGATCTATGTTTGTCAAATAACTCTTTGGGATCGAGATACTTAAAGTTGTGAAGTATCCCTGTTTAAGATCGAGAGTATTTGGACAAATTCACTTATATGCAAAAGGAATGCTTAAAAGTATTTTTGTTCAAGGAATGACTTAGTATTTATAGGCAACAAATTCACCAGTGAATTTGTGCCGTACAAATATGGTTGGATACATTTAATGATCCGACAAGAACATTAAATGCATTAGATAAGAATAAGGATAAAGTCACATCAAGTGCAAGTGTATCCTTATTATCCAACCACCTTAACACACGTATACTTTTGTTAAAGAACAAGTGGATTGTTCTTTGGAAAGTGTGTTAAAGGCTAAAGTCAATCCTCGATATTAGTGTTCAGACTTGCAGGATCTAGAACACCAACAATCCTCCAGTGTGCAGATCTGGTAAGACTTCCAGTGGACTCCGCCATTTGTCAGTCTTCTTTCTTCAGACTTCAGTCTTTGACTTCAGTCAGAATGTCTTCAGTAGAATAGATCTGGACTGGGGTGAAGTCTTCAGTGAGCTAATCTGGAGAATGCTCCAGATTACCTGTACAAGTAAATGCTCACTAGTCTTCAATTATTTCTTGACAAATCTTCAGAGGAACTCCAGATTCCAAGTCTGGAGTAGGTCCAGTAGAACATATTTTCTGGTCAGATCTTCAGTGAGCTCCAGTAGTCGGGTCTGGAGCGAGACCAGCAAAACAAGTTTCTTAACAAACCTAAATAAGGTTCCAGTAGTCCAGTCTGGAGCCAGTCCAGTAAGTCCGGACTAAATCTGGACCTAACAAATTCCCCCTATTTGTTTAGAAATAATGCAAGTATTTTTCAGACTTATAGATATACAAATTTGTATGTCTGGAAAACACTTGGTCGATTTAAGTCTAATCTAAGTTACTGGAAAACACTTTATAGATCATGAGTGTTTTCAGTTTCATCTTTTAAGTTCTAACTTAGACTAAATCTGGTCATTCTACTTGTAAATATAAAAACTTGCAACTATTATTACTTTCACCAAAAAGGAAAATAATTACAACTTTCTTAATACAATAATTACAACAAGTACAATGATACAAGATTCAGGCCCTTCTTCTAGATATCCTTTCTGGTGCATCTTCAGAAGCCTTCCTCTTGGGAGATGATAATGGAACAGACACTGGTGGTCTCAGACCCAACACAGCTTCCATTTCTTGGATTCTCTTCCAGACTTTCTCAATCCTCTTCATAAAAGCTTTCACATCTGGAGAGAGATCAGTCTTGCCTTTGAAAGTTAATCCAATCTCCTTTAGTTCAGTCCATCCAAATGCTTGGACTGAAGTATCCTTCCTTTCATCAGTGAAGTTACCCTCCCTGGTCAACTTCACATTAAACCTGGTCATTCCTTGATGATTTTCAGCCAGCATGATTTCAGCATTCACTATCTTTCTTGCATTGGCCCTGAACATCATCATTTCGTCATATTTCGCCCTTTGCTTAGCCAACTGGATCATTTCTTCAGTTTCCCTGGATACGCCACTCTGCTGTCCTTCAGTGGACTGATGTTCTTGTCTGTTGATTTTCAGAGTTGTATCCAAAGGAATAAAGGTGCTCAGATCACCATCTTTGATAGCTTTCAGTTGCTTGGCAGTTAACTTGGGCAGACCAGTTATCCTCTTTCTGTATTCCAGTTCCAGAGCACCAGCATTTCTTCTGATCTTTTTCTGGAGGCTTACCAGCTCCTCCTTTCTCTGTCTGATCAACTCTGGAATGGTTACACCATAGATCAACGAGTCATATACCTGCTCTTCTTTAGCATAAAATGAGCGTATATGGACATCGTCCAGTGCATCAAGACATTGTTGAACTCTAGGATCCTCCTTCATCCTTTTAAAAACTTCAATGTTTACGCCTAACCTGCCAGCGTTGTAGGAGTCCAGAGTACCCATTGTAGCCATATCCCTATGATGGGCCAGCAGTTCATCTCTTTGATTATTCTTGAAGATTTCTATCATGATACACTGTTGTTGCAACTTCCTGGAAGTCTCATTATCAACATCTTCAACATCTTGTTCTTGTTCTTCACCAGACACCACCTTTTCTTTTCCTTTTACAGCCTTCAGTGTGGTAGGAATGTCTGAGAAGCTTTCGAACTGGGGCTCACTGGCTTCAGTACCAGTAGCTTCTTGTGTTCTTTCAACCATACGTGCACTGGCATCAGTACCAGTCACTTGTCTCTGTTGCACGACGCTTTCAGTAGCGACTGCTCTAGCAACTTCTCTCTTTCTCCTTATCAATCCTTCTTGTTCACCAGATGGAACTGAACGTTTTTCCCCCTTGGAATGATCTCTAGTCCTTGACTTCAGATCATTCCACAACTCTTCCATCATCAACCTATCAAGCGAACCAAAGGTTCTTCCTTGTTCTGGAAATGAAGCAGCCATACCAGTCTGAAGTGCCTGGACTTCCCTTTTAAGATTTTCAATTTCTACTGGCAAGTCCTTGGGAAGCTCAACCTCAATCTTCCTTACAACTTCTGGCAATATCACATCCTGAAATGACCTTAGGATTGATCCAGATACTTCATCAGATAATTCTTTCAGTAAATCACCCCTGACCTTTCTAATCACTTCGTCACTGAGGGTGTTGACCAGTTCAGTCTGATCAAATGTAGGCCTGCTTTCCAGAGCACCAACTTTTGTCACAATCTTTTCCATCTCTTCTCTAAGACCTGCCAGTGGTTGTACAACCTTGTTCTCCACTGCAGTCTCAACAGTATTTACCAGTCTGGACTCCAAAGCCTGGACTGCCACTCTAATGTTTCCAGAGTTGTGATTAGTGGCCAGTACCAACTCATCCAGTTTATCAAACACCAACTTTTCATTCCCAGCAAAAAGGTTCATTTCTGACGCTATATTATTTGACAACATTGATTTGAAGTCAGAAATGACCTGGGAAGATGACTGGAGTGATCTCTCCAGGTCCGCCACCCTACTTAGAAGGCCTTGGACCTCGGTGGAAGAAGTGGAGAGACCACTGGGTTGTTCCAGGTGAGAAGTCACCCTGGTCATCAATGGTACTTGTGCCCAGTCCTCTTCAGTTTCAACATGTGAGACTGGCACACTTGGTTCGGTTGGGTGTACTGGTGATTGAGTTTGTGTTGGTGTGAAGTATGAAGTTGATTGAGGGATTGATGGTGGTGGTGGTGGCATTGAAGGTTCTGGTGGTGGCAAATCTGGTGTAGGAAGTGGTATTTCTGGTTGAGGTGTTTCGGTTTCTGGTGGAGGTGGCATTTCTGGTGAAGTTTCAAACTGTACATCTTCGCCCAAAAAATCCATATTTACATCCAAAGTCTGACCTCCAGAAATAGGAGAGTCAGCCTCATCCCAAAAAGAAGCACCAACCACATCTATCTGTTCACCAGCTTCCACATTTAAATCCAGTTCAGCCTCTTGCATACCAGAAGCTTGTTCTTCAGTCTGAACAACTTCAATATCCTCTTCTCGTACAACAGCCTGGACTTCAGTGTCCACTCTCTGTTCAGATTGTACAGAAGGATCAATATTTTCCTCTTCAAAGATGGGAGACCCATCAATATTCATAATATCACCAGGATGGGTTAATGGGTTTACCTGGACTCCTCCCCTCATCAGACGCCTATGAGATCTTGGTCGTCTGGAAAGCTCAACTGTTTCTGGTTGACTTGAACTTTCTGGAGCCACTTGCCTTATTGGTTGTACCATTTCAACAATCTGAACATCTTCACTACCAGTAGGTACATCAACAACTTGTACTTTTTGTTTTCCCAAAGTAAAAAGACCATCATTGTTTTGAACAACTTACATGCCACGTAGGATTTAAGATAAATATCTTTGAAAAAGTTTGCTTACGTGGCACATACAAAGATCAAGTATTTTGAAAATATTATGACATATTTCAGTGCATCTGGAGGTTGACAAGACCGTCCAGTATCACTGGTGGATTAGTCCAGTGAAACATGTACTGATGGTACACTGGAGGGACACTCCAGTAAAGTACCAGTGAACAACCAATTTTGAAAGACTGGAAACCTTAAACTTGCACGTCAACTAATACAGACAAATGAGAGGGACACATTTACAAGAAGACATAAGTCAACTCAAACACGCACTTCAACCTGTCCATACCAGTGAGAGGGACATATTTACAAAGCACCAGTAATATTTTCTGAAGAATTTGTCCAGTGAGAAAATTAATTCCCCCTGAACTTAAACATTTTAAGAGAAAATATTTTTCAAGTCTTCCCTGGAATGTTGATCCAGAAATAAATTTTTGAATCTTTAAATCAAAGATCCTTAGTAGTACACAATGGCTTTCTCCCCTTCGCCTTTATACGATCAACCAGATCATCAAAGAATATTTGGGCGAAATCCACCCTTAGCCCAAACCATAAGCAATAAGCAATCTGGAGGTGTGTTTGATTGATTTGATCCAATCCTCCAGAACTGCCACCAAGACACTCGACGATGTGTGTGAAGAAGTATCTCCACGAATCCGTCAGTCTGCTCATATAAATGGTCCCTTTCCTCAACAACTGACCATTTTCATCAACTATCTCTGTATGCCCCATTAATCTGCATACCTCCCTGAAATTAATACCAGTAGGGAGTGGCATTGCCAGCTCATTCTCATCCAGATAATTTAACTGAAGAGCCATTCTAAGAGAATGTACTGAAAGAGTCAAGGGTCTGGTCCCTTGCTCAAGAGAGTAAACAATGGAAGCATTTTCTTCATCGTATTCGGCTGTATACCAGAATTCACAAAGATAATTATGATACATCTTTTCTGGATTTAAAGTTAGGGCACCATATAATGGACATGAGAGAAAAAAGGTGTTTAATCTCCCAATTATAGATTGTGGATCATGGACACTGGATAGCGTGAGTTTTGCCATCCAGTTATTCATATTCATCCTTAAAGCCCTAGCTTCAAGGTTGATATGACGTGCTCTAACTACATCAGCCGAAGGAGCATATTCGGTGGATAGAAGATTTCTTGGTGAATTTGATTGTCTAGGAGCCATTTGATATATAGAAGAAGATGAAAATGAAATTGAATGAATATTTAAGGTTTATGAAGAATTTAATGAATTTGAAGTTAATATGCGAGTATTATGATTGGAAAATGAATGAAGAATTGAATGAAGGAATTTGAAGATTTGGGAGTAAATGTTCGAAGTAAATGAAATTGAATGAATATTTAAGGTTTATGAAGAATTTAATGAATTTGAAGTTAATATGCGAGTATTATGATTGGAAAATGAATGAATATTTAAGGTTTATGAAGAATTTAATGAATTTGAAGTTAATATGCGAGTATTATGATTGGAAAATGAATGAAGAATTGAATGAAGGAATTTGAAGATTTGGGAGTAAATGTTCGAAGTAAATGAAATTGAATGAATATTTAAGGTTTATGAAGAATTTAATGAATTTGAAGTTAATATGCGAGTATTATGATTGGAAAATGAATGAATATTTAAGGTTTATGAAGAATTTAATGAATTTGAAGTTAATATGCGAGTATTATGATTGGAAAATGAATGAATATTTAAGGTTTATGAAGAATTTAATGAATTTGAAGTTAATATGCGAGTATTATGATTGGAAAATGAATGAAGAATTGAATGAAGGAATTTGAAGATTTGGGAGTAAATGTTCGAAGTAAATGAAATTGAATGAATATTTAAGGTTTATGAAGAATTTAATGAATTTGAAGTTAATATGCGAGTATTATGATTGGAAAATGAATGAATATTTAAGGTTTATGAAGAATTTAATGAATTTGAAGTTAATATGCGAGTATTATGATTGGAAAATGAATGAATATTTAAGGTTTATGAAGAATTTAATGAATTTGAAGTTAATATGCGAGTATTATGATTGGAAAATGAATGAAGAATTGAATGAAGGAATTTGAAGATTTGGGAGTAAATGTTCGAAGTAAATGAAATTGAATGAATATTTAAGGTTTATGAAGAATTTAATGAATTTGAAGTTAATATGCGAGTATTATGATTGGAAAATGAATGAATATTTAAGGTTTATGAAGAATTTAATGAATTTGAAGTTAATATGCGAGTATTATGATTGGAAAATGAATGAATATTTAAGGTTTATGAAGAATTTAATGAATTTGAAGTTAATATGCGAGTATTATGATTGGAAAATGAATGAAGAATTGAATGAAGGAATTTGAAGATTTGGGAGTAAATGTTCGAAGTAAATGAAATTGAATGAATATTTAAGGTTTATGAAGAATTTAATGAATTTGAAGTTAATATGCGAGTATTATGATTGGAAAATGAATGAATATTTAAGGTTTATGAAGAATTTAATGAATTTGAAGTTAATATGCGAGTATTATGATTGGAAAATGAATGAAGAATTGAATGAAGGAATTTGAAGATTTGGGAGTAAATGTTCGAAGTAAATGAAATTGAATGAATATTTAAGGTTTATGAAGAATTTAATGAATTTGAAGTTAATATGCGAGTATTATGATTGGAAAATGAATGAAGAATTGAATGAAGGAATTTGAAGATTTGGGAGTAAATGTTCGAAGTAAATGAAATTGAATGAATATTTAAGGTTTATGAAGAATTTAATGAATTTGAAGTTAATATGCGAGTATTATGATTGGAAAATGAATGAATATTTAAGGTTTATGAAGAATTTAATGAATTTGAAGTTAATATGCGAGTATTATGATTGGAAAATGAATGAATATTTAAGGTTTATGAAGAATTTAATGAATTTGAAGTTAATATGCGAGTATTATGATTGGAAAATGAATGAATATTTAAGGTTTATGAAGAATTTAATGAATTTGAAGTTAATATGCGAGTATTATGATTGGAAAATGAATGAATATTTAAGGTTTATGAAGAATTTAATGAATTTGAAGTTAATATGCGAGTATTATGATTGGAAAATGAAACTGAAGTTTGCTTCTTACTGGTCCGGCTGACCAGTTTGCCACCTAGGAAATGACATCCACCAGTTGTGGATTTCCTATCTATCTTGCAACCTGCATGATCTGAATCTGAATAACCCATTAGATCCATTCCAGAGCCTTTGGGGTACCAAAGACCTAGACTGGGAGCACCTTTTAGGTACTTCAGTATGCGCTTTACAGCTAGCATATGAGATTCCTTTGGATTAGACTGATATCTGGCACATAAACATGTTGAAAACATAATATCTGGTCTACTGGCCGTTAAATACATCAGTGAACCAACCATGCCTCTAAAGACAGTGGTGTTCACTGGTTTGCCATCTGGATCCGAGTCCAGTGTCAGTGGTACAGAAATTGGAGTTGGTTTAGATGGTGAAGAATTCATATCGAATTTCTTTAAAAGATCTCTAACATATTTTTCCTGATTAATAAAAATTCCATCTTTGTTTTGTTTAATCTGGAGTCCAAGAAAATATGTTAATTCACCCATCAAACTCATTTCATATTCAGTGGACATGATTTTAGAAAATTTCTGGCACATGTTTTCATCAGTAGACCCAAAAATTATATCATCAACATAAATTTGTACCATTAACAGATTACCTTCTCATGAAGAATGAACAAGGTATTGTCAATTGCACCTCGTTTAAAACCATTTTTCAACAAATGTTTAGTCAGAGTATCATACCAGGCACGTGGGGCTTGTCTGAGGCCATATAGCGCTTTGTCCAGACGATATACCCAATGTGGATGCTTGTCATCAACGAAACCTGGAGGTTGTCTGACGTAAACTTCTTCTTCAAGCTTCCCATTCAAGAAAGCACTCTTTACGTCCATTTGGTAGACCTTGAACTGGTGATTAGCAGCGAATGCTAAGAAAATTCTGATCGCTTCAAGTCTAGCCACTGGAGCAAAAGATTCATCAAAGTCGACATCTGACTGGCAGTAGCCTTGTGCTACCAGTCTGGCCTTGTTTCTTATTACGTGGCCATCTTCATCTACTTTGTTTCTGAAGACCCATCTTGTTCCAATTGGTTCTTTCTTTCCAACTGGGAAAGGAACCAGATACCATACTTTGTTCCTTTCAAACTGGTGAAGCTCTTCTTGCATAGCAGTCACCCAGTTTGGATCTTCCAGAGCCTCGTCAATCTTCTTAGGTTCTATCAAAGATAGAAAACTGACGTATAAGCATTGATTACTGGAGGCTCTTCTGGTCTGAACACCACGACTGGAGTCACCTAAGATCTGATCAATAGGGTGAGCTTTTGTCCATCTGGATCCGAGTCCAGTGTCAGTGGTACAGAAATTGGAGTTGGTTTAGATGGTGAAGAATTCATATCGAATTTCTTTAAAAGATCTCTAACATATTTTTCCTGATTAATAAAAATTCCATCTTTGTTTTGTTTAATCTGGAGTCCAAGAAAATATGTTAATTCACCCATCAAACTCATTTCATATTCAGTGGACATGATTTTAGAAAATTTCTGGCACATGTTTTCATCAGTAGACCCAAAAATTATATCATCAACATAAATTTGTACCATTAACAGATTACCCTTCTCATGAAGAATGAACAAGGTATTGTCAATTGCACCTCGTTTAAAACCATTTTTCAACAAATGTTTAGTCAGAGTATCATACCAGGCACGTGGGGCTTGTCTGAGGCCATATAGCGCTTTGTCCAGACGATATACCCAATGTGGATGCTTGTCATCAACGAAACCTGGAGGTTGTCTGACGTAAACTTCTTCTTCAAGCTTCCCATTCAAGAAAGCACTCTTTACGTCCATTTGGTAGACCTTGAACTGGTGATTAGCAGCGAATGCTAAGAAAATTCTGATCGCTTCAAGTCTAGCCACTGGAGCAAAAGATTCATCAAAGTCGACATCTGACTGGCAGTAGCCTTGTGCTACCAGTCTGGCCTTGTTTCTTATTACGTGGCCATCTTCATCTACTTTGTTTCTGAAGACCCATCTTGTTCCAATTGGTTCTTTCTTTCCAACTGGGAAAGGAACCAGATACCATACTTTGTTCCTTTCAAACTGGTGAAGCTCTTCTTGCATAGCAGTCACCCAGTTTGGATCTTCCAGAGCCTCGTCAATCTTCTTAGGTTCTATCAAAGATAGAAAACTGACGTATAAGCATTGATTACTGGAGGCTCTTCTGGTCTGAACACCACGACTGGAGTCACCTAAGATCTGATCAATAGGGTGAGCTTTTGTCCATCTGGATCCGAGTCCAGTGTCAGTGGTACAGAAATTGGAGTTGGTTTAGATGGTGAAGAATTCATATCGAATTTCTTTAAAAGATCTCTAACATATTTTTCCTGATTAATAAAAATTCCATCTTTGTTTTGTTTAATCTGGAGTCCAAGAAAATATGTTAATTCACCCATCAAACTCATTTCATATTCAGTGGACATGATTTTAGAAAATTTCTGGCACATGTTTTCATCAGTAGACCCAAAAATTATATCATCAACATAAATTTGTACCATTAACAGATTACCCTTCTCATGAAGAATGAACAAGGTATTGTCAATTGCACCTCGTTTAAAACCATTTTTCAACAAATGTTTAGTCAGAGTATCATACCAGGCACGTGGGGCTTGTCTGAGGCCATATAGCGCTTTGTCCAGACGATATACCCAATGTGGATGCTTGTCATCAACGAAACCTGGAGGTTGTCTGACGTAAACTTCTTCTTCAAGCTTCCCATTCAAGAAAGCACTCTTTACGTCCATTTGGTAGACCTTGAACTGGTGATTAGCAGCGAATGCTAAGAAAATTCTGATCGCTTCAAGTCTAGCCACTGGAGCAAAAGATTCATCAAAGTCGACATCTGACTGGCAGTAGCCTTGTGCTACCAGTCTGGCCTTGTTTCTTATTACGTGGCCATCTTCATCTACTTTGTTTCTGAAGACCCATCTTGTTCCAATTGGTTCTTTCTTTCCAACTGGGAAAGGAACCAGATACCATACTTTGTTCCTTTCAAACTGGTGAAGCTCTTCTTGCATAGCAGTCACCCAGTTTGGATCTTCCAGAGCCTCGTCAATCTTCTTAGGTTCTATCAAAGATAGAAAACTGACGTATAAGCATTGATTACTGGAGGCTCTTCTGGTCTGAACACCACGACTGGAGTCACCTAAGATCTGATCAATAGGGTGAGCTTTTGTCCATCTGGAGTACTGACCAGGATTGTTACTGACAACAATATCAGTGCAAGAATTCAGTTGAGTCTCCTCTGGAGTTGATTCTGGAGGAGGGTCTTGCCAAATTACTTCAGTATCTTCATCTGAGTCATTTAAGTCACGATTTGCATCATGAAATTCTTCATTTGAAGGCATTTGATTCATCAAATGTTACATGAATTGACTCATGGACCTTCTCCAGTCTCTTGTTGTAGACTCTGAAGGCCTTGCGAATGGCTGAATAGCCTAAGAAATACCCTTCATCAGCTTTGGCATCAAATTTGCCTAGCTGACTGGAGTCGTTCAGGATGTAAACTGGACATCCAAAAACATGAAAATAACCAATGTTTGGTTTTCTATTTCTTAAGACTTCATAGGCTGTCTTTTTGTGTCTTTTGATGTACACTGATCGATTCTGGGTGTGGCAAGCAGTTGCAATTGCTTCCGCCCAGAAACTGGTAGACAGTCCAGATTCAGCAAGCATACTTCTGGCAGCTTCTATCAGCGTTCGATTTTTCCTTTCCACAACTCCATTTTGCTCTGGAGAGCGGGCTGAAGAGAAGTTCTGGGAGATGCCAGTGTCAGTACAGAATGACTCCAGAGTTGCATTCTGGAATTCTGTTCCATTGTCACTTCTTAACTGACACACTTTCGACTGTACTTGAGCTCAATTTGCTTGATAAGACTGATGATTTCAGCAGCAGCTTCACTTTTGGACCTCAGAAAGATCACCCAACAATATCTGGAGAACTCATCTATGATCACCAGGGTGTATCTTTTACCAGCACGAGTCTGAACGTTCACTGGACCAAAAAGATCCATATGAAGCATGTGAAGAGGTTCAGTAATGCTGAAATTCTGTCTGGTCTTGAAACTGGTACGCTTTTGCTTACCCATCTCACATCCTGGACATGGTCTTTCCTTTTTGAAGGAGACTGAAGGTATCCCATCTGCAAGTTGTTTTCTGGACAACTTGTTAATGTTTTTGAAGTTTAAATGGGATAACCTTTTATGCCATAACCAGTTTGTGTCTTCATCAGCTTGAGTATAGAAACACTGCTCTGAAGGAGAGCTTTCCATATCCATCACGTACACATTCCCTTTTCTGGGAGCAATCAACACTACCTTCCAGTCCTTGTTGAATACGATGCCCTGAGCAACATTGAATAAGACTTGATAGCCATCGTCACACAGTTGACTTACACTGATCAAGTTATATTTCAAACCATTCACAAATGCAACTCGTCTGAACTTGACTTGTCCATTGTTCAGAACACCATATCCCTCAGTTTTCCCACAACCATCATTTCCAAATGTGATGGAGGGTCCATCAGAAATGGTGAACTCCTCCAGTAGGGTCTTACATCCGGTCATCGTCCTGCCAGCTGCACTGTCAAGATACCAGATAAGCTTCTTTCGATCGCCCTACACATACACCAGATATTGATCAGTTAGATTTGGGAACCCATCGACTGATGGGTTCACTGGACCCTCCCTTATAGGTCCCTGGGGCAATCTGGTCTAGTTCACTATGTTCAATAGTGGTCTTAGAAGAGAAGACCACTGGGGTTGATGGTTTTAAAACCTTTTCATTTTTCTCAACTGGAGAAATACATTTGTTTTTCTTTGAAAAAGGTTTTGTATTTTGTCTAGGGCCAGATGAAGTACCCTCAAGAAAGTTTAATCTTGCATTAAAACTTTGTGATTGACGAGTCAGAATTTGAATCTGGCTCTCTATCCTGGACAAAATATTTGCTTCAGATGATACCTTAGCCTTTCCAGTCAAAGGCTTTGGTAAGGGATTGGTCTGAGGTAAAGGTCTATTCTGCTTCACCTTTTTAACTGGAGCAGTCATCTGGACAGCTCCAGTCTTAACCTCTGGGGATTGAACTGGGTCTAAATTGGTCTTGGGTGTTTCAGGCATATCATAAACAGTTGTGGGCCTTAACACCTCTGGTAATCGATCGATTACTGGTATTAATGATGCAACATTTGTATTTCCATCTAAATATGCACGTTTTTGAGCAGGAAATTGTTTAACTGAAGCATCATATGGCTTTTTAGTTTCTAGCCATGACTTTATTACCAGTTTTTCTTTCTCTAAAATGATCTCAAGATCTTGCTTTTCTTGAATCAATTGTTCAGTTACCAGAACCTGGGCTTGAAATGCCAGTTCAATGTCTTGAAGCTCTTTTAATTTTGATTTTAAGGCATTTATTTCAGAAGAATCTGTTTCTAGACCATTTACACAATCAGATCTAACAGTTTCTACAAAAATTAAATCAGAATTTAAAGCTTCAGCAATGTCCAATTTTAGTTCTTGGTCAGTTGCATTATCATAATCACTAACCTTTTTAATAACAATGTCCACCCATCGTCCAGATGTGACATCTTCCTTCACCAGGTGCTCATCAACTTCCAGAGCCATGTAGCAGCAATCTCTTTCTTCTTCTTCATCAACAGATGAGTCATCAGAAGGAACCCACTTCTCTTCAGTTGTAGCAATCATGCACTTATTATTTGTTTCCATTTGTTGTGCCATGAGAGCAATTTGGGCCTTAAGCTTTTTATATTTCAATTTATAGCTATCATCAGGCTTATTATAAGAAGAGAATGGACCAGGCTTGGATGCAAACTGGTTGGACCTGCACTCTTTCATGAAATGACCCTTTTTGCCACACTTAAAACATGTCAAATTGGTCTTGTCAGTGGAAGAACTGGATGCAATTTGTCCAGATGGCTTATTTGCTCTTGCTTTGAAACGGTTAAACGTTTTAGCAATCATTGCAATAAGGTCATCATCTTCAGTTTCATCACAACAGTCTGGAAATCATTTCTAGTTTAATCAAATCAATCAAAAACTCGATTTTAAGTTTATGTCTAGTTTAAACCATTTTGTAACTCGTTCAACACTTTCCCATGATTCCTTGTGGATACGATACTCTACTTATCTGTACTAGTTATTGATAATTAGTTTATATTTTTGATCGGCTCAACGACAACGATCAAATTTTCATATTTCCACTGTCCATCCATTCTCTGCAAAAGCTCGGCTACGAGGTTGAACTTGATGGTCTTGTTGGCCACGGCTTTGGTTATAAACGACTATTTGTAGTTGATTGCGAGGAACCGCCACTTGGGCTTGTGGTTCAGTCCATCTAGGACAAGCATTTCTGTAGTGGTCGGGGCTACCACACACAAAACAAACACCTTGATGACTCCGAGGGTGGTCAGCTTGGGGATAAATGGTTTGAAGAGGTGTTACATTCAATGGTGCCGCTTTCGGTGCTCTACAATTCTTAGCCTCGTGCCCGGATCGATTACAATTAAAGCAAGTCCCACATTGGATAGTGGGAGAGTGATGGCGATTACACCTTCCACACAAGGGGTGAGGTCCTAAGTAAGTTTTCCTTGCCGGCTCTGCTACTTCAGCTTGTTGTCAACCCAATTCGGACAATTTTTCATATAGTGTGCACGACTACCACATCCAAAACACTCGCCTCTTTGTTGATTACCTTGGGGAGGGATGACATGAGTAGGAGTCACGTTCGTTGGGCCCGTTCTCGGGGCTCTACAATTCTTGGACGTGTGGCCAACTTGGTTGCAATTAAAACACGCCCTGCATTGAACGTTGGTGGGGTGGTGATTATCACATCCTTCACATAACGGATGAGGTCCTACATAAGCTTTCTTCACCGGTCCCATCTCCACCCTGGATCTACTCTTATTATGACCATTGGGGTCAACCCTGCCCGCCTTCCTTGCCTCACTAGATTCTCCGATTTCTTTCCTTTTCGATGAGACTCTACTCGACACCTTCTCATCGCCCATAATTACTCTAGCTTCACGCGTTTCACTGCTTCTTTGAAGGCTTGCCGTGACTTGGGCTACGATAGTAGGTATGGCGTTTACCACTGCTTGGGCAATCACGGTTGCTAAATCCGGCTCATTGCTATGGCTAGTCGCATTCCTTCTTGGTCCCACCATTTTCTACAAGGTAAGTAACGCGTTGACCCGAAAGTTAGCCTCACAATGCTCACATTTTAGTCACACAAGTAGTTAATGCTCTCGTACCATATAATACTCATTTCAAGTCATTACACTAAGGTAAGAGTGTTAGAATCCTATGAAATTGTTACTTATTATTTTATCATGTCAAGTTCATTACCATTGGTTATCTTTAATTCATGTAATCATGTCAATACATCCTACCATAAAACTAACTTGCTAACTTCATTCATACAATCGCCCATCTGCTAATACATTTTACACGTGCATTACCAATTATCTCATAACCCGCATACAATCAAGTTTAACTATGCCTCATACGTTTTTAAGTTCACATACCATTAAGCAACATACCCCCCCCCCATTGTTCACCGATTACAATTTACATCGTTAGTGTTAAGATATCGACCGTTTATAATATATGAGAATTAGGATACTTATAACATTGACTCTCTCTAAAGGTACATATCAACTCATTTATCACATTGTATCCTAACCGTTTATCAACACGTTTAAGTCAAACTACAACAAAAGCATTTACGACCTCAACTTGACCACTACGGGCCATACATACATACATACACATCACACATGCATAACATATATGTTACTAAATCATACTAGTCAACATGTCATTCCACTACTAAATCCAATAATAGTAGTAGTTCTAGAATTTATGACCCGGGGGTTAGCTTCACAGTTTCTCTCATGTTAGCCGCATTATTAGTTAGTGTTTTAACGCCGACACACTACACATGTTCAATGTCTTTTACTAAGGCCAACACATAAATATTCTCAATTAACTGTCATATATCATGTTATCATACCACCTATCATACGTGTTCCATATCACTACACTAAGGACAACATATCAAAGTTCTCAAGTAATCGTTATCTATCACGTTCTCGTGCTAAGTTCACAACAATTGTCCATCATCAAAACCAATTACTCGTGTTCAACCCATCTCATTGCAAGCAACTAAAACAAGTCAACTAACACGAGTGGTTTAAAGTATAATCCGAATTCGATATGCTCTCTAGTTATTGACCGGGTATGTATACAGGGTGTACCAACGGCTAACCCTCCACCTAATCAACTCCCATTAAGCATATCGGTTCCTTATTATACTCTAAGACATGCATGCGCAATCCATGATGTTATTAACTTGTTATAATATTGGGTGGCCATAAAAGAGTTGATCGGGTTCTTTTAGGGTTGCCACAATATTATACTAAGTTAATAACATAACTTCATTTTGCTCTAAATCATCAAACTAGCACCAATCAATAACAACAACCCATATTAATGACAATCAATTCAATCAAAGCACACATTAACCACATTGTATCCATTCCACATTCATCACGTTGAATTTAAGCCATCACATAAGTGGTCTTAACTACGAACTCGCACGGGGATTTACATAATTCACATTGCACACGAATTTCCTACCATGCATGCTATATGAAGAGTTTTAACTTAAGCCGTAGTCTAGGTCAAACCGCCTAATTCTCTACGACCACGCATGGGCCACCATTCTGTAACACCCGAGCCGAGGCTCGAAATATCACGGAAATCATATAGCACAAGGTGGAATTACAATAGAACAAGACTAAATGCAAATAAAGGATTCAATGAATCCTTACAGAACGATAAACAAGTATCAAATTACATAAAGAACAAGTCATCATCAAAGATTACAACTGAACATCAAAGGATGGGTAACGGTGCTAAGTACAATGCAAAAGAAGGCAAATGGATCCTTGATCCATATAAGTCCAAGTCCGGGTTCAACAGCAAGCTAACAAATCGATCATACTTCATGCCTTGGAATAACTTGGTTACCTGAAAAGTGTACTGAGCATAGTCAACACAAGGTTGGTGAGTTCGTAGTAATGGTCCACAAGGAACCATAGACAGATATCATAAAGTACGAGTGGAGGCTAAACATGACTTATAGTGAGCCTCTAAGAAACACAATAATGTCCAACAACAAGATTACACAAGTACAAAAAGCGTGTAATAAGAAATGCATAAATGATATGAGTAACAATGCAATGCCATATGCGTAAGTAAGCCAAAATGCCTATCTTATGCGTGATCTCCGGTCACCTATGCAACGATACTCACATGTCATCCCAATGAACACTGTGGCATCTCAAAAACATCGAGATATATATGTCTATATACTCGGGGGCAAGAACTACATCCAAAATGGAGTCACCAGTTCACACTGACCAGTCACCAGTTGCATCTGGTGACCAGTAAACTGGTGACCAAGAAGATTTGTCGAGAAATATATTGAAGTCCAGTTGCACCGTACAGTTAACGCAACTGAAGACTTCCTCCAGTTGAGAACTGACCAAGTTGAAGAAACATTCCAGTTGAAGTCGAAGACAACAAATGGAAGAAAGAGAATGACAATGGCAGCGAAGCCCAGTTGACATTCTAGTCAGTTACAAACTGGAGACCATCAGTGGAAAGCCCTTACAAAGCTTTACACTGATTACGAGGAATTGACTTGTATACTTTATGTACCTTTACCCGGATAATAAGCCTTATCTTATTATTTAAGTATTAAAAGGTACATAAAGGTGGTTATGTAAAGTCACTTTAACATACGACTTTACAAAGCTTTTTAAGGAATTAAATGCTATTCCTTAAATGCTCCCAACCACATTTGTACGGCTAAAGTTAACATCCCAATGTTAACTTTGCCTATAAATACAAGTCATTGCACAACCAAGAATTATAAGTTACTTCACACACAAACGAATAACTTCATACTTTGCAAACCTGCAATATTCTTGGTGAACTTGTGTAATATTCTCTCAATCGCTAAAAGGAACATTTCACTACTTTAAGTGTTTCGATTATTGAAGAGAAATTCCGAGTATAGATCAATTGTATTTCATAGGTTGTTAGGATATTTACATTCGTGTATTATCTTGGTTCCGCATCAACCTTGTAATTTGTTTAATATCAATAAATAAATTACACTTTGAAAACTACATATTGTCTCATCAAGATTGTTTACAAGTTATTTGTATTATTGCATTGTTCTTTACTTATTGTCTTTATATAAGTAATCTATCTAGAACTTGGTATATACCACTGCAACTGGTCGTCTCCAGTTCAGTAAGTATATTGCAAAGTAACTCCACCATCGACATAGAGGTGTCTTCAGTAGTACCATCTAACAAGTTGGGACTTACAAGTGGTATCAGAGCAGAAGGCTAATAAACTTGCCTAGATCTGCAAAGATGAACACTACTGAAGGTGGAGATGGTTCTGGTTCAGGTGAAAACCCATCGAACACTAATGCACAACCTTTTCAAAACGTTAACACCAACCCTCCTCCTCCTTCTACCCCAAACCACGTCCATGTACATTACTCCAACACTCCTGTTCCAAAATTTGATGGAAACAGTGAGACTTTTGGTACATGGAAAGCTAGAATGCTGTTGCATTTTGGTGGTATTGAGAGGTATATGTTGAAAATCCTTAAGGATGGACCATATATACCTATGTCTATTGGGGTGAGTCCTCTTCTTGATCCAACTGGAAGAAGAGGCTCAAGGGAAAAGCCAGAAGACCATTGGTCTGATGAGGATCGCAGACTGGTGGACTTGGACACCAGACTGAAAAACATGATCCTTGGGGCTGTCCCTGAAGACCTAATTCCAACACTTGTGTTGTTTCCCAGTGCCAAGTCTATGTGGGATGAATTAGTGATTCAATTTGAAGGAGGTGATGACACAATCGTCACCAGAAAAGTTGCCTTGAACAAGAAGTATGAATCCTTCTTTGCCTTGCCCAATGAAAGTTTAACTGGTACATATACCAGATTTTCTAGCCTCATCAATCAGTTGAGAGGTTTGGGTGTAGAGAAGGATAAGGATATTCTTCTTGAGAAGTTTTGTGATATTCTTCCTTCCAAATGGGAAAACATGGTTCTTGTCTTGAGACAAGGTAAAACCTTGCACACTCACACTCTTGCATCGCTCTATGGAGCCTTCAGATTCACTGAAGATAATAATGCTGCAAGACTTGTGGCTGAGCAAGATGCCATGAACCATGCTCAGAGTCCCAAGGTTGCTAATGCAATTGAGCGACCTTGTGCTGCTTTAATGTCTGCTGAGAGTGTCCAGGCACACTCGATGAAGGAGATGTTGAACAGTTTCTTAAACTCTGGGCTGACCACTGAAAACAGTGAAGGTTATGATGAAACTGACGATGATGATCTGGTCGCCATGATTGCTAAAACCTTTAATAGGTTTAAGCATAAATCTAAAAGATTTAATGGCCCCAACAATGCTTCCAGCTCCAGCTCTCTGGATAAGACCAATCTTACATGCTATAAGTGTGGCAAGAAAGGTCATTTTATGAAGGAATGCAGATCTAGTCAGTTGAATAACCAAACTGGCCCCTCTGTCCCCAATTACAATCGGCCTAATGATAGCTACAAAGCTAAATACAAGCAGCTTAAGGCCCAGATTGCCCTCCTGTCCATGCAAAAGGAAAAGGATCAGTGCTTAATGGCACAAACTGAGGGAAAATGGGAGTACTCTGATGACTCATCTGATGATGAAGAAGAGGAAAGGGACATGTGTTTCATGGCCTTGGAAGATCAACAACAGCAGCATGTGGTGAAAGATGATGTCATCTCTGGAAGATGGGTGGACATCATACTGAAAAAGGTATGTGATTATGATCACCAGGTTGACCCTGAATTAAAACTGGACCTGGCTGAATCATTAAGTGGTGATTTGGCATTTGTAGAAACTGTTAGAGCTGATAGTGAAAGATATTTAGACACTATCTTAATTGAACTAAACAATGTCAAACCACAACTGAATGATTTGCAAAGTGTCCAGTTGGCTCTCAAGGAGTCAGTTTTAAAGATTGAGGCTTTAGAACTTGATAATCAAAAACTGTCTTGTGATTTTGAAAAAGCTCAAAAGATTATCAAGTCCTGGGTAAAAGCATCTGGCAAAAACTATGATGCATTTTCAAGAACTATCGATGCCCAGAAAAATGCATGGAAATCTGAAGATCTGGAGATGGCAGCTCTTATACCAGATCTTCATGCATTGCCTCCAGCTCTCCAGGTTGAAACACCTTATGATCAACCTGAAGCTGTTGAAACTGAAACCAATGAGACCACCCCCATTGAGGTTAAAACTGGAGCCAAACAGGCTAAAGCTCCAGTCAAAAAGGCCACTGTTAACAAGCCTTTACCTCATAAGTCTAAGGAGCCCAAGACCCGACAGACTAAATCTTCAGTTGAACCAATGTCCAAGGTTCAACTGCCTGAACAAAACAATATTTTGGTTAATCTGGAAAGGCAACTCCAACTTTTGTCTCGGCAGGTTCAGAGTTGCACTGCCCGGATTAACAATCTGGAAGGAGGTTCACCACCTCCAGTTTTAAAACAAAATATTAAATCACTCCCTTCTGTACCTAAACAAAAGAATGTTCCATCTGGAACAAAATCTGGTAAACTAAGGTGAGTAAGTATCAAATACCAATCGTTTTTACTTCTGCACCTGGAGCTGGTGATAATGCTCCAGATGTAGCCTCCAGTTCAACACCTCAACAATCAACTGTGGCTTCTGTAGAGAAGTCCAGTGGACCCATCAAGAAAAGATGGGTTCACAAAAATAACTAATGATTTTTGTGTGTGTGTAGGGCGATCGAAAGAAAAATATCTGGTATCTGGACAGCGCTGCTGGCCGGACTATGACCGGATGTAAGCCCCTACTGGAAGAGTTCACTGTCCAAGATGGACCGACAGTGACGTTTGGTAACGATCAATCTGGAAAGACTGAAGGATATGGTGTGCTCAATAATGGACAAGTCGAATTCAAAAGAGTTGCATTTGTGAATGGTTTGAAATATAACTTGATCAGTGTAAGCCAACTTTGCGATGATGGCTTCAGAGTATTATTCGATATTGCACAAGGCACCATATTTAACAAGGATTGGAAAGTGGTGATGATTGCACCAAGAAAAGGGAATGTGTACATCATGGATATGGAACCAGCTCCAAAAGAGCAATGTTTCTATACCAAAGCTGATGAGGACACCAACTGGCTATGGCATAAAAGGTTATCCACCTTAATTTCAAGAACATTAACAAGTTGTCTCGCAAACAACTGGTTGATGGGATACCCCAGATTTCCTTCAATAAGGAAAAGCCATGTCCAGGGTGTGAGATGGGAAAGCAGAAGAGAGCCAGTTTCAAAACTAGGCAAAATTTTAGCATCACTGAACCTCTTCACATGCTTCATATGGATCTCTTTGGTCCAGTGAATGTTCAAACTAGAGCTGGAAAGAAATACACTCTAGTTGTGGTTGATGAATTCACCAGATATTGCTGGGTGGTATTCATCAGATCCAAAAGTGATGCACCTGCTGAAATCATCTCACTTATCAAAAGAATTGAGCTCAAGTACACTCGAAAAGTTTGTCAGTTGCGAAGTGATAATGGTACTGAATTCCAAAACAAGGTACTTGAAACATTTGCACTGACACTGGCATTTCTCAAAACTTCTCATCAGTTCACTCTCCAGAGCAAAATGGAGTTGTGGAAAGAAAGAATCGTACACTGATAGAAGCGGCCAGAAGCATGCTATCTGAATCTGGTCTTCCCACCAGTTTTTGGGCTGAGGCAGTTGCAACTGCGTGTCACACCCAAAACCGGTCAGTCTACATCAAGAGACATAAGAAGACTGCCTACGAAGTACTCAGGAATCGAAAACCAAATATTGGATACTTCCATGTATTTGGTTGTCCAGTTTATATACTGAACGATTCCAGTCAGCTTGGAAAGTTTGATGCAAAAGCTGATGAAGGGGTATTTTTAGGCTATTCAGATATTCGAAAGGCCTTTAGAGTTTATAATTATAGACTCCAAAAGGTGCATCACCTTTTGGAGCCAACAATCAATATTCGTCGAACATAAGCCAACGATCAATATTCAACAAACATAAGCCACTAACCACAATTTAAACCAACTATACATACATACACTTAAGAGGATTCTACTTCCTTCGAGTCCCAGATGCTTATATATAGGGTCACCCGCAGCCTTCCCACCACATCTAAAACCCAATGAAGGCATAACCGACTTTCATGTATGTACGTCTATCCTAATATTACTAGATACTTAACAAATATAAACTAAGTCATTCAAACGTGATAATCGTCTCAACAATTCAATACTCAAACCAATTTAACCAATCAAACGAAAGGAACCATCACATCAATCCAACAACCAAGACCATCAATCAATAAATCAATAAATGCAAGTAAACAAGCAAGGTTTACACTTTTCAGCCCGAATCTCAAGTGAGTAGGGAGATACGAAACTCACCTTGATCGGCAAAGAAGCTTAAGTCGAGTTAATAAAAGATTAATAGCGAGTATTAGGATCCACACGGCCACAACCTATAAATATACATCATAATACCATAATGTCAACTATACAATCTTAAACAAGTTGGTTTAGCACATTTAAGTCGAGTCACAAACCCCTAAACGCTTCTACAACTTTAACGAGCAAGAACAAGACACTTTGACTCGACATTTTTAGAAATGGAAGAAGGTTCATATAAAACGAGTGTCATAACAAGAAACTAGACTCTCTTATGATTCTAACGATAGGTCATATGACTCGATTGGACTTACGGATCAAAAGTTATTGACGTTTGAAAACTGACGCGCATATTTTCCCAGCAATTATCCACTGCGCCGCAGTGAGCCATTGCCAAGCTCACTGCGCCGCAGTGAGCTAACCACGAACACAAGGCCCTCACTACGCCGCAGTGGGGCTAGTCCATGCCACTATGCCGCAGTGGGGCTAGCTCATGCCACTGCGCCGCAGTGGCCCAATTCTGAACCAGAAACAGCAGCTGAAGTTTATGCAGGAAAAACCAAACCAAAACCTTTAAAACTCGACCCAAACCAATCCAAAACGATTTGTAGGAACTTGTAACTCATTTTGAAGCATAACTAAGTATCAATAAACATAAATATACATAACCCAATCCACGATTTCGACCAAAACATCAAAATCACCACCAAATCATTCAAACCCTAAATTTAAGAGTAAACGACATAAATCGTCCCTGTGGTTTACGTAAATAGTCACCTTTCGTCCCTGAGAATCAAAAACCTCATGGATCGTCCTTATTTGGAAAATAAGCTTCACCTTTAGTCCTTTGACTATTTGACCGTTATCCTAAAGCCGTTAACCCCCCACGTGCCTACCACGTGAGGGGTAATATGGTCTTTTCGCACCCAACGACATCAGTATTTATTTCCTTTTCCCTTTTCCTTATCATTAATCCTAATCCATTAACATCCCCCCAAACGAAAAATCAATCAAAAAAGCTCCTCCTTCTCCAATGATCTGAAATCAATCAACCCAAACCCTAAATACAATGTCTTGTCCATTATATAGTATCCGTGCAAAAGGTGAAGACCACTTATGGGATCTCGACCTATTTTATTGTAAGTTCCTTTATTTTTAGGGTTTTACTATAATTTTTTTGTATTTTATTTTATCAATTCAAAGTAGTAATTTTTATGGGTTATATTTGCAATGTAGATTCTTATACTGGTTTGTTCTCGTTAATGGTTCACCATGGAGGTTATTTCACAGAATGGCCAGGGTTGACATATGAAAGGGGTAAGATTGACTATGCTGACTGTATTAATATTGATAAATTTTCAGTTCATGAATTGCATGACATCATGGGGGATTTAGGTTACACTGGTGGTCAAGTGATGTACTATCACTTTCTAAAACCAGGGTTCTCATTAGATGATGGTCTGCAGCCCCTACTTAGTGACCAAGATGTTCACAACTTAGGTAAATATGTAGAAAATGCCAACCTAATATCTGTTTACGTAGAACATGGCATGTCAAATTTAACTGATTACTTTTTGCCAAGAAAATCACAAGTTGTTATTGAAGAGATTTGTGATAATGATACTATCATTTCATCTAACAAACCCAAACCCAGACCAAAGAAAAATAGTGGAATTTCTAAGAAATTATTGCTTGAATGGAAAGAGGAACCTCAGTTAACTCCTAGTACTCAAGAGAACTTAGGAAATGACAATGTGAGTTTAAATGAGCCTAAAATTGTGAATAAAAATCCAAAAGACAAGGGTAAAGCAGCTTGTAGTGAGAAAGTGCAAGATGATTCTGAAAGTGATGATAGTCAGGATGATGACAGTGATGATAGTGACTTTATTGTGGATAAAGAAAATGAGATAGAGGAGGTAGAGGTGGATATGAGAGAGTTTAATCTGCATGTAGATGCAGATGTAGAGTTTTTAGGTGCTAATGTAATAGTACATGAAGAGGTACAAGGTGGTGAAGATGAAGAGGTAGAAGTACTACATAATGATCAATTTGAGAGTGGTTCAGATCCAGAAGAAGAAGTTAACAAGATTAGGAACAGGCTGTTGAAAAAAATGGGTAACAAAAAACCAACTAGTGAGCCTGCAATTTATAAAACTGGTTTTCATTTGGCCCAAACTTTTGGTAATAAGAAAGAAGTTATTGAAATGGTTAGGGCCCATGCAATAGAGACTAGGAGAGAGTTAAAGTTTGTGAAAAATGATAACATAAGGGTAAGGGTAGAGTGTGTAGGAAAGTATCCTGCGTTTGATCCTACTGGTCCTGCTGGGCCAACTGAGACAGATACTGGAAGCAGCCCACTAAATAATGAGTCCATTGGGCTCAAAGGTGGGCCTAAAAAGAAAGTGTCAAGCCTGAATGAAGATGCAGGGCCCAGTCAAGCAACTAGGTCAAAAAAGAAATTCGGAAAGGCAAAAAAGGACTCATTTGGGATGGTTGTTGAAGATTCTCCACCATTAAATAAAGCTGGTAAGGGACAAAAATCAAGAAAGAAACAGAGGACATGTCCATGGACTTTACATGTGTCCAAAATTGATGGGGTTGAGACATGGATGGTGAAAACATGTATTGAGGAACACACCTGTCTGCAATCAAGGTCCATTAAGCACTTCACATCAAAGTTCATTGGTAAAACTATTGTCCAGCAGATTGAAGGTAAATAATTGATTAATCTGTTTTGTTAAATAATTGATTATTCATGCCTAACTATTAAACTGTGTTCATGTTCCTTTAATTGTATAGGAAATCCTGATATACCTTCTGCAGCTTTACAAGGGGAATTACAAAGAAGATTTGAGTTAGGATTATCTCAGCAAAAAGCTCAAAGAGCTAAGAGAGCTGCAAAGGGGCAACTTAAAGGTGATTACACAAAGCAGTATAACATGTTAAGAGAGTATGTACTAGAGTTGCAGACTGCAAATCCTGGGACTACAGTTAAACTTGAGGTTGAACCACCTTTGAATCCTGATGACAAATTCAGAGTTTTTAGAAGGATTTATGTATGCTTAGGGCCATTGAAAAGGGGCTTCAAGAGTGCTGGAAGAGAGTTAGTGGGTCTTGATGGTGCTTTCATGTCTGGTCCTTTCCCTGGCCAAGTGTTAACTGCTGTGAGCATTGACTCAAACAATGGTATCTACCCTATAGCCTATGCAGTAGTGGAAGCAGAAAGCTGCCACTCATGGACATGGTTTCTAGAGTGCTTAGGTGATGATTTAGACCTTGATAGTAGGTCTAATTACACTTTTATGAGTGATAGGCAGAAGGTATATTATTCTAACTATAAGTTTTATTGATAGCATCATGTTTTATTCTAAATCTAAATGAATTGGTACATATAGGGCATCATTCAAGCTATAGCAAAGGTTTATCCTTCTGCTGAACACAGATTTTGCCTCAAGCATATTCATGAGAATATGAAACTTCAATGGAGAGGGACAGCCTTCAAGAATCATCTTTGGAAGTGTGCCACAGCTACTACAGTCCCAGAATTCAACAGGTTTATGCAAGATTTCAAAATTTACAGTGAATCTGCTTACAATTGGTTGATCAAAATCCCACCTCAACATTGGGCAAGATCACATTTCTCAGGTATTAAACCCTTATCACACTATATTTATCTAAACAGGCAGTTAATTGGTCAATTAAGGTGTTCATTATGTTTGTAAACAGGCAGGGCAAAGTCTGATGTTTTACTAAACAACATGTGTGAGGTGTTGAATAGCAAATTAGTTAAGGGAAGACAGATGCCTATTATACATTGTTTAGAATTCATTAGGGAATATCTGATGATAAGAATTGGGAATGTGCAAAAGGTGATACAAAAAAGTAAAGGGCCACTAACACCCACTGCCACTAGGATGCTAGAATTGGTTAAAACAGATGCTGGTGGCTACAAAGCTATATTCAATGGTCTTGATAAGTATCAAGTTAGTGGTCCTTGGGGAGATCAATGTGTGGTTAATATTGTAGAAAAAACATGCTCATGTAGGAGTGGGAGATTACAGGAATTCCTTGTAAACATGCAGTTGCTGTTAATTGGGATATGGTTAATCATAGTATACCAGTTGGTGCTGTTGAAACCTGGGTTGACCCTATTTATAGGCTTGACACTTGGAAAATGATGTACCAGCATACCATAACCCCAACCAATGGTATGAATATGTGGGCTCAGGTTCCAGAAAATTGGACAATCATCATCCCTCCAAAATATCACACTCCAATAGGGAGGCCTAGAAAGAAGAGAAGGAAGAATGAAGAAGAAATTCAAATGTCCAAGAATGGGAGACTTTCAAGGAAGCTTAGGTCTGTGGTTTGTAAGAAGTGTGGCACAATGGGTCACAACAAGAGGTCCTGCAAACAAGCTGGTTCCAGTCAAGGAGGAGGAGTTCCAACTCAGTCAAGCCAATTCAATCCAACTTCAAGTCAAGCTGCAGGGGGTCAAAGTGAAGCTGCAAGGGGTCCTAGTCAAGCTGCAAGGGGTCCAAGTCAAGCTGCAGGGGGTCCAGGTGGTAAAAGGTGTATGCTCAAAAGCAAGCCTTGATGTAGTTTGGTAACTTATGGTCATGTAATGATACTTATGTATTATGTCTGGTCTTTTGATACTTTGGTTGGTCTATTGCTACTTTATGCTACTTATGTATTATGTATGATCTTTTGCTATGTATGTCAAGATATTATGTATTCTGTTAGACTTGGTTTATCTCTTTTGCTATGTATGTCAAGATATTATGCTACATTCTGTTATACCTGGTGTATGTCTTTTGCTATACATATCTTGTTTCTAATCTATATTCTGCATTGTCTACATATAATATTCTGCATTGCTATACATATCTTGTTTCTAATCTATATTCTGCATTGTCTACATATAATATTTGATAGATAGCAAAATCCCCAATTTATTAGAATATTGCAAAAACTTACAATTACAAATACCAAAATATTACATACATTTCATTACAATTCAAACTAGTAACAAAGACACAAGATAGACGATTACAATTGTAGCAACAACCAACAACATCTTCAATTTCTTCAATTCACCATCTTTTTCTTTTATTTGTGCTTCCAATTTATTCTTTGACTTCAACAACCCTGGTATGATCTCAATCGCACGTTGACACATTGGTGGATCGAACCATCCTATGAATTTGCACTTGGAACCCTTTTAAAAAAAAACCCCAGTTCAATTTAGGTCCAAAAGATGAACCCTAATTAAAAATTGTAAAAATTGTAGGATACTTACTTGATTTGGACATGCATAGAATCTTCTACCTGGGTTTTTGGGTGTCCATGATGTTACGATTCTCGCTTGATTACCGCACCCACAAAACACCATTCTTAAAATTTTTGGAATTTTTGATTCGTATGCTAAGAAAAGAGAGGAATAAAATTAGGGGTTTTGGGAATTTTTGGATCGTATGCTTCCAGTATATATGGTCAAAAGGAAGAAGCCTGGACTGATGTCGTTGGGTGCGAAAAGACCATATTACCCCTCACGTGGTAGGCACGTGGGGGGTTAACGGCTTTAGGATAACGGTCAAATAGTCAAAGGACTAAAGGTGAAGCTTATTTTCCAAATAAGGACGATCCATGAGGTTTTTGATTCTCAGGGACGAAAGGTGACTATTTACGTAAACCACAGGGACGATTTATGTCGTTTACTCTCTAAATTTAACCCTAATTTCAATTTTACCATTTTCAAGACTTGGAATTACATCAAATCAACTAGAAACATATGAACAAGCATAAATAGAAGTAAATGGGATGAATTTAACTTACCAAAGCTTGCTTCAAAAGTCAAATCCGAATTTGACCAATAAAAATGGTTAAAGAAAACTTGAACTATGAACTTCAATCCTTGATATGATGAAGATGAGATGTAGATGATGATTATCTTGTATAGATTTGGATTCAATATCACTTATTGATGCAAAAATTATTAAGAGAGGAAGATTTGTGATGTTCTTGCAATAGAGAGGGTAAGAGAAAAGAGGGAAGAGGGTGAAAGACTAAGTTTGTGAAGTGTAGGGTTAAGGGGAAAGGGTTGGGTCGGCTGGTGGGTCGGGTACGGGTATGGGTCGATCCGTTTCCATTTACAAGCTAATTTACACATCGTTTTACATTTAGTCCCCAATTAAGTTATACTATCGACCCGACGAACCTACCATATGGTCATTTAATCACAAAACGACCCCGTTATTTCATTAACTTAAATTGTTAGTCGAATTGCACGTAAAGTCAAACGGTCAAAACTCACGGATGTTACATAAAAATCAGAGATAGTTTTTATATGAAAGGTACAATTTTTTTTATGCATGTTAAATAAAGCCTTAAGGGCTCTATTTAGCATTTTCCTTATTTTTATATTAATATTATAAATAAATAAAGTCAACGTGTTTTTGAGCAATATAAATTAATTAATCTATTTCTTGAGGTCCCCTACATATATGGTTTATGACATAAAAACCACGTGTATATGTTTAATAAGTCCTTTACACCTATGTTTTTATGATGGGACCAATATACCTTGTTAGCCCTCATTTACAAATTACAAAAAACTTTTTATCATTTACGAAAAAATGTATATATTTTATTATACATTATACAAATGCTAGAGGCGGTATAAAAAAAAGTTCTAAAAATACATGATAAAATCTAAATTTTGAGGGAGACATTGGCCCGCTTTGCCCCCCATGTAGTAACGCCCCTGTATACAACTATGTAAAACATATATTGTTGTAAGAAAAATGAATTTAAGGTTGTCTCATTGTAAAAACTTTCACGTTCTAATTTTTTTTATCAATCAAAAACCAAAAATAAGAGCCCATTTATTGATTTTGCAAATATGTTAAGAGACTACAATGTGAACATATAAACTTGAATGTGGGAGAACCTAGTTTATGATCACTTTTCTCATTGTTGCAAATCATAAAAGTTATGTACAATAGACAAGTCTCATTTAAAGAGATAGAGTCATCGAACTGGTTACCCGGCCATTACCCTATCGGGCGTGTAGGTTCGATTCGGGTTTGGGCGGGTTCGATTCTCGGGTTTAAGGGATATTTGTTTATCACGTGTCAAAACCAGGCCAGACCCGACCCGGCCCAACCTAACCCGAAACCCTTGACTGGGCTCGTTACCCTATCGGGCGGGTCGGTTCGGGTCGAGTAGGCCAGTCTCGCGTTTTCGGGTTATATGCTCATCCCTAGGTTGATGCTTGATAAAAGATGTTTCTGATACTTTGTCTAAATTAAAAAAATGTCAACAACTGGATTCTGATATTTTGTTTGTCCTACAACATCAACCTGTTATTTATTAGGTACTTTCAGTACCGATGAGAACTTGAAATTTGATGTACAAGCCTCCTTATCCGGCAAGAGCGAACCATGACTCTCTTCTATAATAAGAATTGTTTATTATATATATCGTAACAATTATAACTGTATATGTATATAAATAAAAGATTATGCAGACAATGTGTTTGATTAAATGTTTGAATTAAAAATAATAATTTAACTACAAGGATGAAAATTACAAAAACAAGGGTGATTTTAAAGAAGTGAAGAAGTAGAGTAAAATGACAAAAATGCCCCTCACATGACTTGCACGTGGGGGACTTAACAGAAGTAGAGACGAAATGCAAACCACATGAATGATTTTGACCAAAAAGTTAACAGAGGATGAAAACTGTGACAAACCACAAAAAATTATTTTTAAACTTAACCCTAAAAAGTACTATATACAATTGTGATGAGAAAAGACAAAATGAATAGAAACCCAAAAAGTCTAAAATAATAGTGAAATTAAACATCACAAAAGGAATAATTTGTTCTCTACGTTTCATCAAACACTTACAATGCTTCAATTAAGATTATCTTATCTTCATTAACCTGCAACTCTACAAGTATTAATGAATTTTTTTGCTACTATTGTATAAAACACAATCCAAAAAATGAATAATGAAATAAGATTATAAATATTATTGAAAGAGGTTATAATTAATAAATAAAAAATGAAACCTATTTCTGTTAGAATGTGGGACCATGTGGGATCAGGAAATCATCATTTCCCTCTTAATCATTTCCCACTAAAATCAGACAACCAAGAATCCAGCAACAAACCCACTTCCATTAATCATGGCACTACAAGCAGGAAACCAGGCACCAACATTACAGCCATAAAAGCAGAACAAAAGCAGGATCCTTTTGTATTTTATATTCAAAGCATTTCATGTATGTCTTAATTATGCATTCAAATATAAAAGGTATTTCATTTCTTAACATGGTATCAGAGCCTCGATTCAGGGCTTCATCATCTACCCATTAAAACCAATTGTATCACCTAAACCAAAATCAAAGCCACCATGGCAGCATCTGCCGGCGGCTCCGACTCCGAGTTGGCATTACAACTAGCAAACCTTTTGCAAAACAATACAAATTCTCAAACCCCAAAATTATCCGACAATCTTCAGATTAATCTAAAGTTAAATAATATCAATTATGCCTTATGGACCCGAATGATTCGGGTAGCCATTGGGGGAAGATCAAAACACCTTTTAAACCACTTAACCGATTCACAACCATCAAAAACAACAACAGAAAAACAAGAGATATGGGAACAAGAAGACCTGGTCGTTTTTTCGTGGCTCATCCAAAATATTGAACCAATCATAGCCGGAAACCTTACCGAATTTGCCACAGCAAAAGAGCTTTGGGACGCATTAGCAACTACTTACAGTAGTGGCCGCGACAAGCTACACACTTTTAACCTTCACGTAAAAGCCAACGAACTGAAACAAGCAAATAAATCGCTTGAAGAATTCTGGATAGCCTTACAAGGGGTATGGGGCGAGAATCGATCGAGTCGACCCAAACCCAATGAAGTGTTCCGACGACATCAAGACATATGCCAAAATAAGATCCGATCAAAAACTATTCCAGTTCTTGAATGGTTTAGATCGAAAGTTCGAACCCATTATCCGAGAAATCCTTCGGACCGACCCGCTTCCAACCGTCGAATCCGCCTACTCCACAGTTCGAAAGGAAGCTTCTCACCAATTGATTATAGGAGCAACTACCAATGAACCGCAGGGGGTTGCCTCCGGCTTAATCGCCGGTGACCATACCAGCGGCGGCGGTGGATTTGCCACAAAAAGCTTTCGCCGGATCGACGGCAAGAAGAGAGGGACCCAAGATGATAAGTCTCATCTTAAGTGCGAAGGGTGTGGCATGTCAAGACACACAAAGGAACATGTTTCGAGATTATAGGTTACCCGGATTGGTGGATTGGTCCGAAAAAAACCAACCACACATCAAAAACCACCGCACCTACCACCGGAAATGGTAGCAGTAGCCGAAAAGGTGAAGGATTTGGTGGAATAGCAGCAGCGGCGGCCGGTGAAGTAGCAGAGGATGGGTTTTTGATGGAAGAAGGTAAAAGGGGGCGGGTGGTTTACCCTAAATATATATCGATCGATATATAAAGAAGAAGAAAGGGGAGGGGATAGCTTATACCGAAAATACCCTCGGGTATATTTGCCAACAAAATGTTTTTTAAACAAAAAAAATTACCCACCTTCTTTAAAAATCCAACCCACTAATTTCCAAAAACAAAAACCTATATTTTTTTATGGTATTGACAATACTAGTAAAAAAAGGTCTTTTATAAGTCCAAGGTTAATTGGAAATGCCCATAATGTTAATGGAAATTGTCAAAAATCAAATGGCCCTTGGATTTTTGATTGTGGGGCAACGGATACTATGTCATATGAGTTATCCGATTTTTCAGAAACTTCAAAACCCCGGAAAACACATATTCAAGCAGCAAATAAAGGAAGAATGAATGTAGAAACCGGAGGAACCATTAAAATCTCACCAGATATCAAACTTTCTAATTGTCTTCATGTTCCCTCCTTGTCACACAAACTCTTATCAATAAGTCATGTGACAAAGGAACTAAATTGTTCAGTTCTCATGCATCCGAGTTTTTGTCTGTTACAGGATATCAGGACGGGACGGATTATTGGGCGTGGCACTGAGAAAGATGGACTGTACTATGTTGATGAAGTGTGCTCAAGTGGAAATGTTATGCTAGCTCATGGAACAAGAGAAAGAGAATCATGGCTTTGGCATAGGAGACTAGGACATCCTTCAGTCAGTTATTTACATACTTTGTTTCCTGAACTTTTTCCATTAAATAAACCGATTTCGTGTGAAACTTGCATTTTAGCCAAAAGTCATAAACAAACCTATAAACCTAGCCACACTAGAACTAAAATTCCTTTTTCATTAATTCACTCTGATGTGTGGGGTCCTGCCCCAGTTCTTGGGGGCCAAAAATTCCGGTATTATGTGATCTTTGTTGATGACTGCACCCGGATGACGTGGATTTATTTTTTAAAAAATAAAGCTGAGGTTTATGATAGGTTTCTTACATTTTATGCCATGATTCAAACACAATTTCAAAAATCCATCAAAGTTGTGAGATCTGATAATGGAGGGGAATATGTAAACTTACAATTAAACCTATTTTTCCAATCAAAAGGAATTGTTCATCAAACCACATGTCCCCATACCCCAGAACAGAATGGTGTTGCCGAACGAAAAAACAGACTTTTATTAGAAATGACTAGAGCTCTAATAATTGAATCTTGTACACCAAAATCTTTCTGGCCAGAAGCTCTAGCCACGGCTACTTACCTCATTAACAGACTTCCAACCAAAATCCTTAAAATGAAAACACCACTTCAAACGTTTGCTGAGTACCATACCCTTCCATCAACACTTACTCTCCCACCAAAAGTGTTTGGATGTACTGTCTTTGTCCATGTTCCGAAACCGTATCGTGACAAACTTGATCCGTGTGCTGAAAAGTGTATTTTTTTGGGGTAT
>CM067167.1:180793793-180809606 GCA_034093135.1 Erigeron breviscapus
GTGAATCATCTATATCATATCAATTTATGTGCATGCATGCTTTCAAGATCCTCACCATTATACATATTCTTAGCGCTATCATATTCAATCAATCTCGACGTCGTTTTTATTTATTTTCGATTTCTAGACATGTAACAATTCATTGAGATCTCATTATTTTCAGGTACCCGGGGTTTCTCAAAAACCTTCATGTCTAGTTTCTCATCATCAATCTCTTATGGGGTCTTTATACCTCGACTTAGACCATCTTAATTCTATGCTCCTTTTCTTTCGAGGCTTTTTATTTGGAATCGATTCCACCACTTTCAAATGTGCGTAGACTCATTATCAATCGGAGCATAAGCAGCTTTTTTGGTCAGTTAACATTGCTGGCAATTACTAAATAATGTTGTGAATGAATTATCCCACAAGACTTTAAGTTGATATTCATTGGTGTGAGGATCTTTGATAATTCATTCTTACTCATTTCAGCTGTTTTCCATCTTTCCTTAATGTTGGGAACATCTCCCCCTAATGTTGGGAAAACTAAATCATGTCAATGAGAAACTTAAGTCATACACAAATCTTCCAATGATGGCTTTATAAAATACGTACACTTCTTTCATGTTATAACTCATACCCAAAACAGTCATACTAATGTCTAGTTTAATCAGACAGTTTCGAACTGAATCAAAGCATAAGCCTACACACTTCCAAGGCACGCCTATTTTCCCAACATTATTTCCAACATTTTTTAAGGTCTCATATTTGTGCATTGTAGTGAAGCAACTTAATCATATATTGCACATTCAAAACTCTTATATGAGACATATGTGGTTTCTGACCTTAAACCAATTTCAATGGGGAGGAAATACGATAAGTCATATTGGAGAATGTAGTACATTGGTACTGTAAAGCTATAATTCTCCTCCAAATTTGGTAACTGTCAGATATATCGACTGACCAAAAAGAATGACTAGATCACGTATATATCTTTTAATGACACATTTATATTTCTTTTTTTTCTTCCACATTATCACTACTAATTGATCTTCTCATAGTTAGTGGAATTTAGCCCAACTGGACATTTAATGCCCCTTATGTCTTTCAGTCAAATGTTGGTCACGGGTTCGAAACCTTTGAAATGCATATTGGGAAGTCCTTGCCAATGAGGTGGGGCATGGGGGTTTTCTTTAGCATTTAGCTGGTTTCTCCAGAACGGTAGTGAGACTTCCACCGCCAGTCATGCCCTCGGATTGACTGTGCAGGTGACGTGGTCGATCTCTACTAGACGATGAAGAGGCAATGCCGCTGAGTCCAATCACCACTGCTGTTAAAAAAAAATGCGTATAAGCCATCTTATTCAATAATGTTTATGGTATAACCATAGAATATCTGTAATGTACATTCGATCATTTAGTAAACCATACATATATAGTATATACTTTTCATGAAGCTTCCGATAATATCTTGAAGATATCATATGCCATGATATCACAATTTCAATAATTAAGACAATATCAAAATAGTAGTCTCAATTTACTAAAGCATATAACACGTACAATTATATAGCTCCACAACCAACAATTTGATATGATCAATGGTTTTAAGTTAGTATTTTGCTTTCGATATTGATTTATATACAAAGTAGTTTGAGTTTTTTTTTTTTTTTTTAAACAACAAACTCATAAATCACCTAGTTTTGAAACATGCACATTCTCTTAATAAAATCACCAAGAAGCCACACCTTTACAATCACTAACAGTATATTATACTTAATTAACTAAGTTTTGAAACTATACAAACTTATAACATGATTTGAATATTGTGACTTCCGTGGGGCACATATATCATCAAAATTAAATCATTTAAGTTTTTAATATCATAGTAACCATATACTATAACAAGGTTATGATTATTACGACATATATAAATTGTTAAAAGAATCACGATATATAGTGGACACGCATCTTATGATAAAATAGCCCATCGACATTACAACATAAGCTTGCATAATAATATGCCATATATTTGATAGAGTATGTCACTTAAATCGTTAAACATAGTCAAGAATTACATATGAACATTGACTTTCCAATAAGATTTTAACAATCAACTCATCTTGTCTCTAACAAGTAAGCCTGTGTATATATCTCAAAATATCGTCTTAAATCAAATTCTTTATAATTGCATAAAGAAGGTAATATTAATTAACCAAACCTTTTCTCTATACTCGACTAATTTACCGAAAATATCAAGATAAAAACCATAATATATATATTCCAAAAAGTCAGATTCAAACAATTTCAACCATGACAAGAATTTTATGTCTTTGTAAGGACATGATTGACATATCTTTTCTATATTTATTATAACCCATTGATGATATCAATATCAAGTAAATTTAAATATTAAAAAGAAATCTAAATCAAACATAAAATATTTGTCTACTAAATTTAACTTAAGCATCTAAATACAAATCGATCAGGCCCAAATAACTCAACCTTTTCTAATCTCAAAAAGAAGATTATGTTATTAATGTATATATAACCTATGAGCAGGTTTAGCATTGATATAAGCAGGTTTAGCATTGACTTTCACTACAAACAATGTTGCATTTGTTCATACTTTTAGTTAACGTGAACAAATTAAAAAATTTGTCACACTTTTATGTGTGTAAAAATATGTAGAAATAAAAGTGTGTAGAAATTTCTCCACAGTATAAAATGTATAGAACTAAAAGTTCACGCTTTTTAGTGTGAACTTTCATAATTATTTTGTAACGGTAACTAAAAAGTTAGCGTGAACAAATGAGGTGTTACAAAATAATTATGAAAGCCCACACTAAAAAGTGTGAACTTTTAGTTCTACACACTTTTATTTCTACACACTTTTATTTCTACATATTTTACACACATAAAAGCGTGACAAAAATTTTAATTTGTTCACACTAACTAAAAGTGTGGACAAATGCAACATTATTTGTAGTGTTTGTGCAAAGCAAAGCAAAAGATCTGTTACTTATGTTTTTCTCATTTCAGAGAGAATGAAATAAAGATATCATATGCTAGATGGGGAAATCTGAGTAGAAGCTGTTTGTTCTGTCAATATTGGATTTCTTGACTCTAAACTCTAAAGTGAGTTTTGATTTATTTAAACTTTATTCTATGAGAGAACATGTTCCATATCCTTCATCAACAAAAAATTTAGTCCATCAGAATTTTCTTTTTTTTCTCTATATTTGTAATTATTTACCAATGACAAGAAAACTTAACAAATAGTTAAGCAAATAAAAACATAAATATAATTATGAAAGAAATTCTGAAATATAGCATGCAATTGTGAATCTCTAATATATAGGAAGAAGAGTTCATTATTTATTTACATTTAAGCGCACAAGATGAGTTAAGTCACCCAAATCCGGGCTATCATCATCTAAGATCCATATGTATAACACAAGTAATATAAGCATGAACAAAACATATAAAATATTTTTTTTTTAAGGAGTGAAATAGTCACCCAAATCCAACTACTTGTCAAGATAAACAAGGCCGTAATCAAGTTCAAGTATTGTTAGTAACAAATTCGGACCATCATTATCTAAAGGGAAAAAAATGTTTGGGCCAAAACTTGTGATATATCATCAATATATATAAAACTAGTATGATCACTATAATCACAAGTTAAACGTAACGATAAATAAATCACTATATAAAACAAAAGGAATGGGAAGCTTGAACAATCAACTCATTATTGACTACCGATATGTCGAACTATAAATATTTGCGAACCATATAAATTTGAAGTTGAGTCTTGTATGATATTACTTTACTTTATATATACTAAAAACCAATATGCAATGTACAAGTCTTCAAGCTTAAAGTACAACATCTTTTTAAACTTTGTTAATTTTCCTTTTAAACCCTAAATTTTTAACATTTTTACCTTTAAGGCTTTAACATAACTTCTGTCACTTTTTTATTTTACCCCTTAAAGTTTCTATTTTTAACTTTTGCCCCATAAAATATTTGTTTTCAAATATTTGGCACCAAACTTTTAGGTTCTTATGTTTCTATCAAACAACTTTCACACATGTATAATTTTACTTTTATATAATACTAAAAACCAATATGCAATGTACAAGTCTTCAAGCTTAAAGTACAACATCTTTTTAAACTTTGTTAATTTTCCTTTTAAACCCTAAATTTTTAACATTTTTACCTTTAAGGCTTTAACATAACTTCTGTCACTTTTTTATTTTACCCCTTAAAGTTTCTATTTTTAACTTTTGCCCCATAAAATATTTGTTTTCAAATATTTGGCACCAAACTTTTGGGTTCTTATGTTTCTATCAAACAACTTTCACACATGTATAATTTTACCTTTAAACATTTGGTTTTTGATGGTTTTCGCTCTTTCCGTTATATATAATGGCTATTAATATATAACAATTTTCATTATCGTTACACTTAACATTTAAAACAGGACACTATATTAATATCATTGTCATCAGAGTGTCATTATGCATTAATATAGTTATTGTTTTGCTTTTTTTTTGTTTTAATACTCTAGCTTTCTAATATAGTTATTGTTTTGCTTTTTTTTTGTTTTATTATACTCTAGCTATTCTTATTGTTTTTATACGTTTTGTTTTCTTTATTATTTATATTACAGGTTTTGTTTCTTTTTTTAAAATCTGGGTTCAAAAAATTGTATTATACTAATACTACTATATATTGTTTGTATCTAAATTTTAAACACGTAAAAACATTTTTCGCAACAACGTGCGGGTATATTTACTAGTATATACTAAAAATGGAAATACGGAAATACGTGCAACAATTTTTTATTATTTTAACTTTTTTTTGTAAAATTCATCCCTTTTGTTAAAACTTTTACAACAACGGCCCCTGTCGTTAACAAATATTACAAAAGCTCTAACAATCATTAACGATCGTTAGATTTTGTTTGCGTGTTTAACTGGAGTTGAAAAAACTGTTGTACATCAGGTCTTCTCCCTAACTAGGAGTTACGTCCCTTTGTTTAAGGGTCGTTAACAATTGTTAAAAGCTATTTGAGTGTCTAACGGGATTTACAAAATTTTCACTAAATCAGCTCTATATCTCTAACGGGCGTAGCAGGATGTAGTATTTCTTTCAAGTTAGTATTTTCTGCCGGCCGCCTAATTTATTTGTTTAGGAATCGTATCTAGCTAGGAGGTTTGACCAACCTCAAAGGTACATGTCGTTTATGAACAACGACATTATATGTTACAGAAGTGAACATAGGTTATTTTGAGAACAAATTATAAATTTTAAAGTAACCTCACACAATATATGTAATGTTTACGAACCTCGTTAAATAATAAATGTAGGATTGTACCTCAAATCAATTGACGGAGAAAGCATATAAAAACCATTATTTGAAGCGGTGGTATTTATTGTCGCAAAAGTCAAAGATTTACTTTCTTATCAATTTAGACAGGATAGTTAAATATGAACGGTAGTTCAACGAAAGAGATCGTACCTCAAAAGCGAAATTTCGTAAACGATTGGATCAAATTTTGTTATCTTTGTTTAATTTGATGAATAGCTCGAGAAGAGTTGATCGGCCGAATTTTTTATATTTTGGGGTTTAGAGCGTGCTGATAACGTGTTAAAGAGAAAGAGAAAGAGAATATGAGGAGAAAGAATTGTCCATTCATTAACATAGTAAAAGGTATATGCAATAATCTTGGAGTAGGCTCCAAGACATGGTAAAATAGGTAATGAAATCTTTAAAACATCCGCACAATAATATTATATTTACAACAATAGTAGTTTTGTTAGTAATCAATTTTTATCATTATAATCATATTTAATACTCAAATTCAACATGATAATAGTATTCTTCAAATCAATAATTGTAACATCCGCGAATTTTAACCTACTTGATTTATTATGTAATTTGACTAACGATTCCAGTAAATGACGTAATTAAATGCATTTTATGACTTAATGACGAGTATTGTGCTTAACGGGTCGATTGACCATTTATTTGACGATGCGATGCTAGACGATACGAAATAACGATTTGAAAAACTAGTAAATGAGACCGGGTCAAACCATGGGTGCAACTGTAACACCCCAACCACGGCGGAATGATGAGATGTACAGAAAGTCGAGTATTCAAAACAAAGGATTATAAATAACATTCACCATAGCTTTATTTGATAAAAATAATTTTACAATGCACAAGCATGTGAACCAATTCCCAAGTACAATACGTCTACCATACTTGGATATTGAGTCACGAAACAAATAACAAATACATGAGATGATATACTACAATGATCAAGGCGGATTCCATTGCCCGTCACAAGGTTTGGTCTTTGACTCCAAAGTGCAATGCAAACAATCATGATGCATATAATTCCTCAGAGCTTATGCTAAGTCCTGAAAAGCATGAGGAAAAAGTGTCAACTACGAAAACGTAGTTGGTGAGTGCATAGGTTTACAAGTAAATCTTGTTACATATCCATTTCAAAATAGTTGAGAAATCCATGGTAAATTATAACGTTCTCATTTGTCACATTTATCGTGAGAGAAAAATATATCAATCGATTAATCATTTATCATACCAAAACCATTTGGTCATCAATACTTCAATATTGCCAAATTCAACAACCTTCAAGATTCCATATAAGTTCCAATACCCAAACCGTATGTTCAATCCACAATTTCCATCCATAATATAATATCAATACCTCTTGGTCAATGGTAAGACTACCATGACATAATTCGATGAGATTGACTAAGACCGGTTATGTCCCAATAATCAGATATATTGTCCCAAATGATAAGATAATGATAAGCACATGCTGTCAATCACGTGCATAAAGATAACCAAGGGTCGTGCCATGGAGACGCCCATAAATATACAGTAGTTAGAGCACCGCGAGGCCAGACTGGCGATGAAGGTGGCCACCAAGGCAGACCAAACATCCCACCGTTACCTATAATAGTGGATGATGGGACAAGTCCTAGTTGCGCAACCCTCTAACTACAGGCCTCAAATGAGTTAATAGTAGTGTACAGGGGACCACCGTTTGACAGTACTCAAGCTCATCATATAACATATAACACGTTGAACATACAATATAATTCCCATATCATTATCATTATTTTAAAGAATCATTTCATAAGATAAAGTCATTTTAATTAATCATGCTTTTCACCCCGTAAGTAAAACATATAAAAGAGTTTGAAAAGGGGCTATGACTCACCTTGATATGCCGCATATTATATTTACTTATCCAAAATGGGTACTTCCCATCTATTGCTTCCTTGACCATATATCCGTCATATTCCTCAATCACATTTCGAGCCAAGACTATCCCTACGATTGGACTAATATACGTAAGTTCCTATCTTAAGCCATCACTAAGAAATGCCACTTTCATTATGTTGTCATAAATTTTGGGATCCAAGTATATTGTTAATATTTGCATCTTTTTGGTTGTAGAGAGTGTTGGTGTAAAAGTCGTTTTCTCATTATACGTTTTTGTACGTTTATTGGAATTTCGGTAATTTGGCTTTGGTTTATATGATTTCCATTGTATACTTTGCTTAGTAATAATATTTGACATTAGTGGTCTTATAATATTAATATTTTATGTATATTTTCTGATTTGTAATTATATATTTAATTTAATATTATTTAATTATTTATTTATTCATTTTATTGATTTATTAATTAAATAATTCCTTAAAAATACTTTTAAGTGTCATAATTGCCTTTATAAATTATGGATAATTTCATTTGAATTATCTTCTGATATATATGCTCCTTAATTTATAATTTCATGATTTATACTTTTATTTGTGTATTTTCCATTTATTTTAATGAAAATTTTTAATTAATTATTTTTTACTCAATTATCTATCTTTAAATTATGTAACACATGTCTCTTGCCTTTTAACTATTTTTCTCCAGTAGGTTTTAGTTATTTTTATCAATGGTTAAGATGAATTTAACCTCATTCTTGATTTACATAATTTATTTATGGATTTTTTATGTCTTTTAATTACTATTTAAATTCAATAATTCATGGAAATTCTTAGAAATCATCACTAAACATTTTGGTCAAAAATCTCAGGCCTTTTAGGCAACTTTTATCCATACAGAATCATATCAATTCAACCTCTCTTGTGTCTTGCTTATTTTGAGGGTTTTATGATTAAAAATCGTTTACCGAAATGGTGATATTAGCCTCATTTCTCAAGCAATTAAAGTGCTTCAAAATGAATTTTCATTCTTGTTTCATTATTTCCATAAAGTTCATCATATTTTGGTGTCCAAAGTCGTGATAGTGGTGGTGGTGTGATATGTGCAAATTAAAGCTTTCGGTTATTGCTTGTATGAACCGAATTAGTGATTTGTAGGCTTGTCTTTGCCACTTAATAACCAAGTTAAGTTTTATAACTTTTATTTGACATATTCTCAGTAGGTTTATAATACTTTTTGCTACGAGATTGTTGGAGTTGATTAAAGTTGCAATCTAGTGACTTTTAGCTTATTTTGTTGTGAAGAACTTTTACTTGGAATTTTCTGTTTTAACACTTATTTTCATGAAATGTTGAGTAGTCATTTTTGGTTAAGTTGAATTATTTGGGAGATGGTGATTTTTATACAGAGACATATATGTGTCCTATATTTATGTGAATTTTTGCTAAATTTTTAGACATTGTTTACTACCTCTAAAAATTACCAAACCAAAACTGGTCAGAACAAGAGCTGCTGTGCGACTCAAAATATTTTACAAAAGATTTCTATGATGGACATTTAAGAAAAATCTCCCAATTTTATTTTAACTTAGGGACACTTTGAACTCAGTTCACACCAAGTTTAAACTTCTGAAACTTATTAGTTAAGGAATTAAAAATCGTCAAAGTTGACTCAACATTAAGACAAAAATCCAGTTTTGACCACTTTTGGTAGAAAAATCATATCTTTTGTTTGGTTCATTATTTTTAAGTGATTCCAGTTGGAGCTTAAACTTAACTCGTTTATTTACAACTTTTATTTTGAAAGTTTTTCTTGAATCTGCCCTCACAAGCCCAGTTTATCCGTCCAAAGACAGAAGATGGTTTCTGTCAGAATGTATATTGATTAAAACAACTCACCAATGACCATTCTTGCTTTATTAACACTTGAGTTCATCATTTACAAGATTAATACTTTATTTTTATACCTCTTAACATCAAATTTCCAGATTATTGTACCTCTTTTAACATATTTTTCACTTAATACAAGTTCATCCATCTCATAATCCAACAACAAGATTCAACTTTCTTAGATCTAACACGTATTCATTCAAATCCACACTTTTCAATACCAATCTTTATAGATCTAACTTTCAACAACATAAAAACATCTTTTTAATGAAAAATCTCAGGAATATATTCTTCAAAATATACAAAAACATATAGATCTATGAAAAGGAAAATCACTTTAAAAGCTACTAATCTATAACGACACTTTTGGGTCTTAAACTTGTTGAATCCTTGGATCTTTCTCATAGATCTCGACATGCATATGCATGAGGAGAAAGATCCTATCAATATGCCCTCATTAAGTGTATTTTCAAGAAGGAAATCAAAGAAAAACATGATTTTTTGATAAAGATCTTTTAGTATATACAAAAACAAGATAGATTAAACAAAGAGATGATGAGTTATACCCTTGGTGAACTCGGATTTGAAGATGTTTTTGGGCAGAATTTTCGTGGCCCTCAAAGCCCCATATGAACCTTATTCCAAGCTTGAAATAATCCTTAAACCTATCTTGAATTAATCCTTGCTTAATCCTTTAAAAACCCTTATTATTCTTATAGATTAAATATGATTTTTGTCTTGCTTTTCTTGCCTTTTTAGGTCCGAAAATTGTAAAGAAAAAGAAGAAGAGAAGTGTTGTTGGAGAGAAGAGAGAGTTATGTGTGTGTGTTGGGAGTGTAAGAGAGTGATGAGGAGTGTTAAGGGTTTAGGTGTAAGAGTATATGGGGAGTATAAAGGGAGATGTATTTTGATTGGTGAAGGGGTGTTGGGGGGTGTTGTGGCCGGTTTTGGGTAGGGAAAAGAGAAGGGATTTTGAATTTTAAAGGTATATTATAAGTGTATATGGGTAGTGTATCAAGTGTAGGTTCATGCATGAAGGTTTATTTACTAGTTATCTAGTATTCTAAGATATAATTGTGTACTTATATGTGTATGTGTAGCCGTGTATATATACATATATATGTATATGATTTTTGTGTTTCAATTTGTTACTTGGCTCTTTGTTCATAAAATTGTATTTACATTAGGCATATATATGTACTTATTATTATTCAAGCACTTTTATGTACATATTAGTTTATAAATATGTTTTTAAGATGGTCATTATATTTTTCTTGTCCAAATGTACTTCAATTAGCTTGGTGTTCGAATCGTTGGACATTTATAAGTTTGTTGATTGTTGTCACAACTTGTGAGTCTC
Source organism: Erigeron breviscapus (assembly GCA_034093135.1). Lineage (NCBI taxonomy): Eukaryota > Viridiplantae > Streptophyta > Magnoliopsida > Asterales > Asteraceae > Erigeron > Erigeron breviscapus. Next base: position 180,804,288 of record CM067167.1, read on the forward strand.
ATATTATTATTTATATAACTTAACTTCTCGAAATAAAGTTCTTGGTTTGTTGACCTTTCGTCAAGTTCAATTAGAACTAGTTTATAGCTTGAGATTGTGTTGAATGATTATAGTTATTGTTCATGGCATTTCTAAGGCAACTAGCTATCTTTGGAAATTCTACTGAACTAGACGGCAAGTATCATTATGCCTAAATGTCTGGAAGGCAAAATCTCTTAAGAAACCTCTAGGATTAGTTACTTAGATAAATGGAAGTAAATTGTCCTAGTCGGAAATTGAGGGTTGTTACATCATTACCCCCTTAACTGAAACTTCGTCCTCGAAGTTCGATCATTCATACGGTAGTAAAAATGGATAGACCAACAGTAGGAGTGTCTACTCGGAGTCATATAATGTGGGAAAGTCAAACCAGGTTTTATCACAATTCTTGGTTTCTTGCGAGCTTTTAACTCTAGGGTTGGGGTCATCCATTCCTCGGTTCCCTAAAATTTCTCTTGATTAGAAACTTCGAAAAAGAGAAAGGTTACGAATGTCGCTCACTTCTTGAGACGACTGGAAATTAATCGCATGTAATCGTTGTGAGTCGTCAACCTTGCCTAGATCAATACTAAATAATAGGATGATAATAAGAATGGCAATACGGAGGTGTAAAACGAACAAACGGCTCGCAACGTTAGTTACAATAAAGGCGGTAAGAAACGTTGGAATATCGATTGTTTGTGACTACTCATTTCCATTGGTCACTTGGTGTACTTTCCTTTATCGTCTCCTACCCCAATTAAAGAATCGTTCCAATAGTTTCTCGTTTACTTTCATCCTTCTCTGGTTTGACGTTGGACACGCTTGTCGCTTCTTGAAAATATTGGCGTCGTTTGAAACCAATCACTTGTTAAGGTATTACCCCTTTAACGAAAGTGATACTAACTGGGGTGCCAAGTTGCACTAAAATTGCAAGGGTACATCTTCGTAGTTTCTCCTTTTAGGGTTTTATAGTGTTGTCTTTGTTGTTTTATAGTGTGCAAGGAAATCATGAATTTGTTGACGATAGTTCTATCTTACTCCTCATACTCGCCTTTGTCTTCCAGCTTCGTCCTCATTCTTCCTAGAGTCACCCTTTTCGTTATTCGCTAAGTCGCATCGTTACCAATTTCTCTTGCTTTTGCCGATATTGGCTTTCAAATCGTTTTAAGGTACCTTTAATTTCTTCCTTTTACGCTAGAGGGACCATTATCTATGACTCATCACCGACAAATCTCTTTTTTTTTTTTTTTTTAACATCGCACGTATAATCTATCTGGTTTCTTTGCTATACCTACACATTCCTCATGATAGGATTTACACAATCCTTATGCTCTTAAGTTATCATATCACCACCATTATTTCAAGGTAAGCACTTCGATGTCCTTATTCGTATGGACTCCTCCTTTAAAATAATCCTTCTTAGGTCCTCCTGACCTCTACAAAACTCTCAATTACTTTGCTCTCCTGAGCCTCATATCCATTCCCAGCTTTCTAAGCTAAGCTTCTTTTCAAGTACAATAACCTAATGTCCTTAGAAATTGTGATATAATATAATTTAGGGGAAACATCGGTTACTTTATCCCCTTTTTTTTTCAACCATTTGGTTCCCTTCATTTTCCCTTCGTTTTCTTATGGGTAACTATACTCCTTACTGTTTCGCCACTCGGATCCGTCTCTAACTAGAGTAATCGTCGTCTTGATCAGCACACAAGCAGTCGCTAGTCCTTGCAGTTATCTCAAGGGTACTTGTCAGATCATGGTGATACGGATCCTTTGATCCTAACTCATCACAGATGCGAGTTATCCTTATCACCCTTCCGTTCAAACATTCCATAACCAGCTCTTCACGGAGTTTGGTAGTTGTTTGGAACTTAGTTCAGCGATCAACTTCCTTGATCGTCGCGGTAGTATGTGCCTTGAATTCTAGCGTCGCACTCCTTAATTGCCTTCACTACTAACTTAGTGATTTCATGTTGTTTTCCTTCTTCACTTTTCTTGGGCGCACTACTTCGTGGGTCGATGGTCCTTGACGATTAACCATGTGTTGCAAATTATCTTTCTTCACTCAAATTCATCTTGTCTTAGATTCCCTCCCTACGACCGTCGACCTTGAGGGGATAACCATCACAAGTCATCGTGCTACCTCTACTTATCGGCCATACTTCTCTTTTAGCAAAGCTAGCTTCCATCGGGTGTTGGGCGTATATCGATTTCTTTTAGCTTAGTTGATACTCTCCACTAATAGCTTGTCTTTCGATAGAGGTTTTCTAATTCGTATCCAAAGAATAACGCGTGAACCGCCATAAAAATAAACGCCACCAGAACTACATCTTGTAGACGGCGTCAATGCCTTCACTTTACTGTTTGTGTCAAATGATGTTTCTCTACTCTATCTTCTACTGCAAATCATCTTCAATGATGCTAGTGAATAACTCTTCTTGAAAGATAAAGTATAATCTTGCACTTCATACTCCTTGTTCGAGCATCTACCTTTGATGTGATTACCCCCTTAACATTTTTCCTCTAGAAAAATGTAAGGGATTTCCTACTTTTCACTTTATCTCACCATCCTTGACGATCTTCATTTCGCCAAATTCCTGATTCCTTCATGTAGCAAATATCCGTTTTCTTTGGTGTTTTGAAAAAGAAAAGGATAGCTCAGAATTCCTTTTTGTTACTCTTCCATCTTGAGGGTTACTCGACACATCCTAATTATCTCATTGTCCTTGGTTTTCTTCTTCTAACCACTTTCGTCTTCCAACATTGCTAGTGATCTCCCAAGTTCTAGGGGAATCCTTATACTTAACCGAAGGTGACCTTCATGTCACACGACCTTCTTTTTGTTGACCACTCAATCTTTCTCTTTGGTCGATGAACATAGATAGGGAAGACCTTCAATTCTTTCTCCAAGTTAAGGCTTAGTATACTCTTCGATTGTGCTTCCATGTACTTTGACTTATACACCACAAATCTTCTCCACCCTACTTTATGTACATGATCTAATAACATCTTCTATGCTATATCGTTATCCCAAGTATTCCACTTGTGTACGACTGATGTCTGAAAGTCTTTCGCATCCCTTGATGTCGCAGCGAGAGCAGGGTACTACTTACTTGATTTCGCCATTGCTGAGTGTTGCGTAAGTGAATTGTATGTTGTTAGGTTACTGACTTTGAAGAGAAGCGGTGGTGACCATTACTTTGAAAAATCAAGGATACAGAATTTGGTTTTGAATGAATGAATAAGAAAACAAAAACAAAAGAATCATTAAGGCTCGAATCAAACTCCTTGTGCGGTTTAAAGAAATCACTTCTATGTCTTTCATTGCTCATTGGACTCCAACTTTCGAGGACGTCAATATATGTCGCACCGGCTTAGAATATAGATTGTTGTTTGCGTATACGTGTTAGAATAGAAATATTGCACCAAATTTTCAGGGTTACCATTCTCAGGACGGGTCGTCTAGAATATACATGGGAATGCGTCCTACTAGTGTCGTTGTATCGTCATATGGCTTTAATACCGCTCGTCTTTCATAAGTCTCCAACTTCATTCGGCGTTTCCATATGTTTCGCACCATCTCAGATCGAATACAAAGGTTATGCGTAGTATCTGAGGGGATAGAGTCGCGTCATATCCTGGGGCTACAATTCTTAGAGTATATCGTCCAACATTCGTGGGAAGATGTTCCACCAATGATATTGCGGTGTCATATGTCCATAATGAATAGTGGTGTCGTAAGAAATAGGATGGGGGATAATTTCAAAAGAGCACGAGTGAACGAATATTGGATTGGAGGGGTACTTAATGACAACTTCCATACTTAGGAAATTCCTAATTCATTTTGCATTTCTCAGGGACAATCACTAGTTCCCAAGCGGTCAGATCTCATCACGTAATACATATCTCAGTAGTAAGGACTAACCACATTATAATCACATCTAGCAGGTGCCAGTTCTCAATAGTCAAATCATAGAGCATAATAACTATCTCAATAATAAGGCACAACTATATAATCATTAAATCGTTCCTGCACTAGCCCTCACTTAGCTCAATCTTAGGGCGCAATAACTATCTCCATAGTAAGGCATGACTACATAATCATCGCAATATTCACGCGCTAGTTTCAATTAGCTCAAACTTAGGGAGTGAAGGCCCTTATACCCATATCGTCCATTAAATTTCATATCAACTCGTCAGGCCTATATTTTCTTTCTAAATCGATCATAAATAGCCAACGTCATTACTCAATAAATTGAACAAGTCATACCCCAAAATGATTTCGTGCCTTATAATAATCTCATTATTTTAAAGTGAATATGCAACTTAGAGTTCAACATCATGAATCATAAGGCTTTTACGCATGCATTCCTCACATAATTTCCACATTGCACATTCCAAATTTTCACATTGCATATTACAAACTTTCACATTGCACATTACAACTTTCACATTGCAATCAAATCATGCCCAAATTCACATGTTATAGCATAGAGTAGCATGTATCGACGAATATCTTTCAATCTTATTCATTTCACTTCTAATGTGCAGAGGGGAATCCTACTAAACTAGCATAATCCCCAAGTAAAGCAAGTCTCGAATCGCTATATATGCTTAGGTGAATGTCTAAATGCAACACGTATTCTCATTAAAACGAGTTTAATAAAGATATATATATCTATATTTTATTTATTATTATTTTTTTTTTTTTTTTTGAAAAGGAATCCTTTTGAGCATAAGTCTAAGGGGTCGTTTGAGTTTTACATGGTCCTCTCATAATTAAACGTAGATTCATGACTTTACGTTTAATTATGGTCCTACCATGTAAAGCTCAAACTAGTCGCTCAACCTTATGCTCGACTCGACTATAAAATTCGTTTTGAAGATAGGCTATAGTCTTGGAATTCCCGGAGGAACCCTAATGTTCTCTATAACCTTAGTCTCTGATACCATTTTCTGTAACACCCCAACCACGGCGGAAAGATGAGATGTACAGAAAGTCGAGTATTCAAAACAAAGGATTATAAATAACATTCACCATAGCTTTATTTGATAAAAATAATTTTACAATGCACAAGCATGTGAACCAATTCCCAAGTACAATACGTCTACTATACTTGGATATTGAGTCCACGAAACAAATAACAAATACATGAGATGATATACTACAATGATCAAGGCGGATTCCATTGCCCGTCACAAGGTTTGGTCTTTGACTCCAAAGTGCAATGCAAACAATCATGATGCATATAATTCCTCAGAGCTTATGCTAAGTCCTGAAAAGCATGAAGAAAAAAG
>CM067167.1:180810606-180831847 GCA_034093135.1 Erigeron breviscapus
CAGATATGCCCTGGTTTGGGTCACTAGTACCGCACCAGTTTCTGGTTCAACATCTGCAGAAGCAGCTGTATCGTTACCAGATTTGATTTGCTCAACCTTATCTTAAGCATCGGCTACCACATTTGCTTTACCCGGATGATACCGGATAACGCAATCATAATCACTCAACAGCTCAAGCCACCTTCTTTGCCTCATGTTCAGGTCACTTTGAGTGAAAATATGTTGAAGGCTTTTGTGATCGGTATAGATCACGCTCTTGGTGCCATACAAGTAATGCCTCCAACATTTCAAAGCAAATACCACTGCTCCCAATTCTAAGTCATGGGTCGGATAGTTCTTCTCATGCACCTTCAATTTTCTTGATGCATATGCTATCACCTTATCCCGTTGCATTAAGACACAACCCAATCCTTGCCCGGATGCATCACAATATACAACGAAATCATCGGCTCCATCGGGCAAGCTCAAGATGGGTGCATCACACAATTTGTCTTTCAACAATTGGAATGCTTGTTCTTGCTTTTCACCCCAATCAAACCTTCTTTCTCGTTGAGTCAACAAAGTCAAAGGTTGGGCAATTTTTGAAAAGCCTTCAATAAATCGTCTATAATAACCCGCCAAACCAAGAAATTGGCGAATTTCGGTTGGTGTTTCGGGTCGTTTCCAATTCTTCACTGCTTCAACTTTACTTGGGTCTACATGAATTCCTTCATTGCTCACTACATGACCAAGAAACTGGACCTCTTCAAGCCAAAATTCACATTTGGAGAACTTGGCATAAAGCTTTTCTTTCCGGAGTAACTCTAAGACTTGTTTCAAATGTTCCAAATGATCTTCTTTGGTCTTGGAATAGATGAGAATGTCATCGATGAAAACAATGACAAATTGATCCAAGTAGGGTTGACACACCCGGTTCATCAAATCCATGAACACAGCTGGTGCATTAGTCAATCCAAATGGCATCACTGTAAATTCAAAATGTCCATATCTCGTTCGAAAGGCGGTTTTTGGAATATCGTCTTCATGAACACGTAATTGATGATAACCTGACCTCAAATCAATTTTGGAAAAGAAACGAGCACCTTGGAGTTGGTCGAATAAATCGTCAATCCTAGGAAGAGGATAACGATTCTTTACCGTTAGTTTGTTCAATTCTCTATAATCGATACACATTTGGAATGTGCCATCTTTCTTTTTAACGAACAAAACCGGTGCGCCCCAAGGAGATTGACTAGGGCGAATGAAACCCTTCTCTTGAAGTTCTTTGAGTTGGGCGGCCAACTCTTGTAATTCGGTCATGGCTAAGCGATAGGGTGCTTTGGCCACGGGAGAAGCATTTAGGATAAGATCAATACGAAAATCGAGTTCACGAGATGGAGGTAAACCCGGTAGGTCATCCGGAAATATATCCGCAAAGTCTTTAACTACTGGCACGGTTTTCAATTCAATCTTTGTGATCTTAACACTATATACATTCCCATCCCATAGTTCGGTTGTTTCGCCTTGAACCACTAATTCTTCCCTATTTTCTAACGGAATCCTCACAGTTCGACTACCACAATCAATTACTGCGTTCATGGCCGATAACCAATCCATACCCACAATTACGTCAAAACTACCGATATCAAAAGGCATTAAGTCAATGTAAAATGGGTGATCACATAAATCTAACACACAATCACGAACAACTTGACTAATCCTAGACAATCCACCATTTACCATTTCAAGTTCAAAACAATAGGACAACGGGCTAGGATTAGCATCGATCAACGGAATAAAATCATTAGAAATGAGACTATAATCGGCTCCAGAATCAAATAACACGGTAGCATATTGGTGATTGAGGAGAAAGGTACCTGCTACGACATTAGGATCACTTCGAGCCTCGGCCGCATTCACGGCAAAAGCTCTTCCACGGGGGGCCAAATGTTGGCGAGGAGCTTGAGGAGGTTGTTGTTGTTGTCCTTGGTTTCCTCGGTTTTGATTTGGACCGGCAATTTGCAACTGGTTAGGATGCACGGTCACTTGGACTTGTTGGCCAATAAGATGTGGGCATCGGTTGCGGTAGTGGTCTTGGCTACCACATTCATAACAAGAACCCGGAACCATCGGGGGACGTATAGCATTAAGGGGAGCAACATTTAAAGGACCATTCCGGGGGTTAGTTGGACAAAATCTTGAGGTATGTCCCGGTAGGTTGCAATGAAAACAAGCATCACACCTCACGGTAGGCCAATGATGGCGATTACACCTAGGGCATAAAGGACGACCCCCTGTGTAACCAACCTGTTGAGGACCCTTTGTTGGTACTACTGTCGCAAAAACCTTTCCACCACGACCATGGCGCTTATTATTACGCCGATCATCTTTCTTGGTGCCGCTTGACTCGGCAACATCCTTCCTTTTATTGTCATTCTTATTATCGTTCTTGTTCAACTTGCCACCCCTAATGAGTTCCAAGGTTATGCTAGCGGTACGGGTGGTTGCCTCTTTGTAAGTTAATGGCATGGTGGGGTGTGAGACAAGCACTCTCACTTCATGTGGCAATCCCGCAACATACTTCTCAACCTTAACTTCTTGGGGTCTCACATAGTGGGGAATGAGTCTAGAGAGTTGGCCAAATCGGCGAGTGTAACCCTCATAGTCTCCTCCCTTCATGGCAAGTTTAGAAAATTCCACTTGCAATCTCCTCAGTTCATGGGCCGGGCAATACTTAGTAGTTATCATATTCTTGAACTCTCCCCATATAAGATTATTAGCCGCATCAATCCCCAATTCATCAACTTCTTCGTTCCACCACTCAAGAGCCCCACCTTTCAACATACCGGAAGCATAAGTGATTCTTTGGTGGTAGGCACAACCACTTCGAGCAATGATAGATTCAATGCTCTCTAACCATTCCAAGCAACCCATAGCACCACCATCTCCATTAAATTCCGGGGCTCCACAAAGTTTGAAGTCTTTAAACAAGCATCCCGGTTGACGAACATCATAATCCTGTCTAGGTAAAACTTCTCCTACACCTACACCGTTTACATTTACGTTTTCTGGTTCATTTTGTATGGGAACCGCTTCATCTTCCGGTTCTTCTTGTTCATTATTATTTCCCATGGCCGCTTGAATTCGGGCCATAAGATCCGGCATGAGGTCATTTAAAGCTTGTGCGACAACCTCGGCGGTTATCGGGGGATTAGGATTGCCCCGACCACCTCGGCCACCACGACCTCCACGGCCACCTCTATCTCCACGACCACCTCTGCCACCACGACCACCTCTGCCACCACGTCCACCAACTACTTCTTGTTCAATCGGGTCCTCGGGTTCATTCTGAGGTCCATAGTTAGTGTTAGCTCTCCTTGGTCTAACCATTTTCCTGAACACACGTTTTAGATTTACAGGTTAAGTCTCACAATTCACACTCGAATATCAAAATTGACCTTCAAGTAATACACAATTTCCACATCAGTCCTTATAAATCAATGCATGAATATAGTTATCTCTACAGGGATATTATCATGGCAATAATCTAAGGTTTCAGAAATCGTACAATTTACAATCAACAATACAATCACGAAAACATTCAACACTATATAAATAAAAGGGTCAAGTCATAACAAGTGGGTAAAGCATAGTCCGAATTTTAACTTCAACATTCGACACATTAAAAGTGTTTGTATACAGGGTGTACCATCGGCTAACCCTCCACACCGTTAATATATTGAATGGATGTCAAAACTCGGTACCGATATGTTCTCTAAGTATTGGTCGGGTATGTATACAGGGTGTACCAGTGGCTAACCCTCCACCTAACCAACACTTATTAAACATACCGGGTTAGCTACTATACTTTATCCACGAGGCGCAATCCATGAGATCATTAACTTTATATGACATAGGATAACTTTCGATTTGTTGATCAGTCGCCTCTACGGTTACCGAATGTTATACTCCATTAATGTCATCGTTTCATTTTGCTTATGGGGACAAATAATAAATGCTTCTAAAATTCAACACATCAACGTTCATCACAACATTTCCACAATTAACGGTGTATCCCGACACTATCATATACGTTCATCACAATAATTCTCACATAACAATCAAGTCATCATATTATAGGCAACCTACGAACTCCGTTTAAAATGTTTTTATGCATCATACAGTTCACGTTGCACACAAAGTTCCCTATCATGCATGCTAATATGAAATGTGGGTGCGATGGTTATAGACTAGGTAAATCCTCCTAGTTCTCTACAACCATGGCTCTGATACCATTCTGTAACACCCCAACATGGCGGAATCATGGGGTATCACTTAGAAAAGCACAGCATGACATGGGAATTATGTAGAGTCAACTATATGCATTCAATAGATTGAAACAATCCACAAGCTCATTACAATAATCAACATTTATCAAAAATACATACTCAATCCATACTTAAAAGAAACTGTTCAAACGATAGTAGTTGATCCTAAGCATAACCCATTAAAGGGAAATAAGGATCACGGATCCAGACAGTCCAAAGTAAGTCCAATCCTAGCAATGCAAGCATATAATCATCCATTCTGTCTCTGATTAACTTGATTACCTGAAAGTGTACTAAAGAGCGTCAACATAAAGTTGGTGAGTTCGTAGGGACATATAACAAGGAATAAACGTATCGGGAATACAACCGTTAATGATATACGGGGATTAGAATACCTAATCACATCAAGAAAACCCTAAAAGGGTATACGTTAGCACAACATCAACACATATCACGATTCAACACGTTTTGGCACGACTTACATGTCTTCCAAAGGCGTGATCATTACAGCATGACTTACATATATTCCAAATGCATGTACAACAACATGACTTATGTGTCTTTCAACAGCATGTATAACGGCATGACTTATGTGTCTTTCAACAGCATGTATAACGGCATGACTTACATATATTCCAAATGCATGTACAACAACATGACTTATGTGTCTTTCAACAGCATGTATAACGGCATGACTTACATATATTTCAAAGGCATGATCACAACGTTTACGTTTCATACAATACAACGTTTAACAACAACGATTCCATATAACGATTAACAACGTTCAACAAGCACATTTAACAAACACGTATATGTACACTTTTCAGCCCGAATCTCAATTAGAGTAGGGAGGGTTTACGAAACTCACCTGAAATGAGCAATAAATTCCCAAGTCGAAAGAAAGTAGAATCAATGTCCACGATAGCTGAAACCTATCATACACGTATCACATTAATCCTAAAGCATCTCAAAAGGTAAGGTCCTGTCAACATTGACCTAATATTACTATAAAAGCTTTATTATGTCCAATTTATAAGGCTTTGATCCAACCGAGGTGGAATCATTACGTTTTGTTTCACAATGACTAGTCGGGACTTGACCACTGTTGCTTTATCAAAACTTTTGAAATGTTAGAACTATGTTCTGGACTCAAAAGCATACACCATTGAAAAATAGACTCAATTACGCTTCCGTGGTCACTGGATTCATCGAAAACGGACTTACGGATCAAAAGTTATGGACATTTGAAAATGACTTTTCTGCAGTTTATCACGGCGCGAGAAATTGACTTAGCGGCGCGAGAAATTGACTTTGCGGCGCGATATTTTGACATCTCGTCGAGATATTTTGATCTGCACTCGAAATTCTTGTAAACCTGAAGCCTCACGACGCGACTAAGGGACCTCACGGCGCGATTTTACCCAGATCAGTAAGAAACCAAGCCCAAACACACCCAAAACACCCATTTTGACTCCCTAATCGACCAAGGAAGATCTAGGACTCGATTCCAAGCTTAATTAAGCATAAATGAACATAAACAAACTCAAATGAACACAACCCATTCCAAGATTTCATTTCAAATCATCAAAATCACCTCCAAAATCACAAGTTACCATTTATGAACCTTGAACTCAATTTATTTTCAATAAAACTCAAGATTTGATTAAAGGATGTATTAATCTAGTTATCAAAGATATATAACTACATGAAACAAGTGTTTAGAGATTGAATTTACTTACCAAAAGTCCTTTGATGCACTAATTCGTATTTGAGCCAAAAAGAGAGGATGAACACTTGAAAATGAATTAACCCTTGAATCTTTGAATATGATTGCTATTGTTATAGAATCTAGTTGATTTCCTTACTAATTTTTGATGATTAAAAACTAGAATCAAGAAGGAGAACAATGAAAGAAAGCGTGTGTGTGTTTTGTTCCTGATGAAAGAAATGAATGATTGATATATTATAGATAGGTAGATGGGGTATTTATCCAGCTAAGGGATTAGGTTCATGATCAATAACAAACAACGGATATTTCACAAATATTATTCTTTACATAAAGCTATGTCGGTATTTGTCCCGTTATTAGAATTATCATCTAGCCACCGACACTGTTCCACCGACACTGTTTCACCGACACTGTTCCACCGACACTGTTTAAACCGTATATTATACTTAAGGTTTTGTATATACGCTTTTCCCTGTTACTACAGTTACTCAATTACCGTCTATATTTCCTTAACACATATGGCCCAATATCATAATCACATAATATGGGCTTAATTCTAGAAGTCCAATATAACATTATATTTAGCCCAATTTACGCAATTATGTCAAAGTTTTCATTTATTGCATTAGTTACTCAAATACATACACGGTCAAACGGTAAAAATCACAAATGTTACATGTAACATCCGTGAATTTTGACTCGTTGACTTTACGTGTAATATGACTAACAATATAGGTTAATGATGTATTTGGGTCGTTTCGTGAATTAAATGGCAATGTGTTGTATTCGGGTCAATAATGTGTTTTGATCGGTGTTTAAATGTCTAACGATTGTAATTTGGCTTGAGAAGAGAAACGGGTCGGCCCGTGGGTCATCCACGACCCATCAGCCCCTTGACCCATTTCCCTTATCTTCTCTTGCACCTCTCATTTCTCTTTTCTATCTTTCTTTCTCTCAAGTAAAAGAAAAAGCAAGGAAACCATTTCAATTCTTCATCTCTCTCTTGCATCTATTTGGTGTTTTGGAACTGATTAAATACAAGAATCATCATCATTGTCACCATAATCTTCAATTGATCATAAGTTTGAAGTTCATAGTTCAAGACTTTCACCCATTTTGACCTAAATTTGGGTTCTAGCTCGGAAAGGAAGCTTTGGTAAGTCAAATTCATCCCATTTACTTCTATTTATGTTAGTTTACTTGTTTCTAGTCATCTCGTACATTTACAAGTTCTAAATCGCCTTAAAATGAGTTTGGGTCGAATTAGGGTTTATTAGGGTTTGTTTGATTTGGAGAATTTGGTGATGTTATGGATGGAAATATGGGTTTGGGTAAGTGTATTTATGCATTAGAATGTCAAATGTAACTTCAAAACAAGTCTTGTAACCTTAAACGTCGATTTGGGGTTTTGGGGTTCTTGATTTTCTGCACTTGCTGCTGCTGGTAGTGTTGCTGCCCAGAAGGGGGCGTAACCTACGGCCCTATGGGGCGTAGGTTACGCTGGTACAAATTTCATTGGGCGTAGGTTACGGCCCTTTGGGGCGTAGCTTACGCCGATCCTTCCATCTTACGCCAAAATGCTTCTGTTTACGCCAACTTTTACGCCAAAAATGACTTTTCTAGAGGGTCGTAGCTTACGCCACTTTGGGCCATAAGCTACGCCAGTTGTAATTTTGACCACCGTACCTTACGCCCCTTTGGGCCGTAAGTTACGACCTTTGTTTTTCTGAAATTTCCTTGTTTGACCTAGTTTGACTTTCTGGACCTTTTTACGCGTCGAGCCTTAATCTAATTTACTTCTTATCTTATATAACATTGATTGAGAGTCTTAGAAGTCGTTTAACGTCGAGAAGCACTTTGGAAACCTAATTAGGGTTTTGCCGAATATTTAATAACTACGTATATGTGGTTATGTGTGTTGATATGAATGTATATGATCGATATTTAGGTGTTGGACGTGAAGTGATCATTGAACGACAGTAACTTGACTTTATATCAAATTTAACTTCTTTGCTGATCAGGTGAGTTTCGTAGCTCCCTACTCAATAGAGATTCGGGCTGAAAAGTGTACATATACGTGTTGTTTGTTTGTCTGGTTGACTTGATTGCCTGTCTAGTTAATTTCTGATTGATTGTAGTTTGGTAGACAGTTTTGATTGATCGTATGATGGTTTACGAAGGTGTTTGTGATATTGTAATTTATTAGGATAGAAGTGCATACATGGAAGTCGGTTCTACCTTCAATGGGCCTTAGATGTGGTGGGAAGGCTGCGGGTGACCCTATATATAAGCATCTAGAACTTGATGAAAGTAAAATCCTCCGAAGTATATGTACGCGTTGTTTAGAGTAAATGATGGACTTTGGGATTACGTTTGAGATAGACATGAATGCCTTGATGCACTTGACTTATACGGTACACACTCAGGCATACTTTTATTGCTGCGTTGATGACATTATTGACACACATTTGATATACGTTGTGGTCTTACATACGTATGATACATGATTTGATATTGTGATTAGGATAGTTGTACATACATGGAAGACGATGATACCCTTAATGAATTGTAGATGTGGTGGGAAGGCTGCGGGTGACCCTATATATAAGCATCTACGATTCCTTAAACGTAAAGTCGTATGAAATGTATGTGCATTGTAGTTTGATTGATTTGTGATATGATGGTTTTGTGATTGAGATTGATGAGACGGTTTATTACGTTTGATTGACTTAGTTAAGTTGTGAAGTATATTATTCCCACTGAAGAGGATGTGACGTATGTAAATCCCACTGAAGAGGATGTGACGTATGTAAATCCCACTGAAGAGGATGTGACGTATGTAAATCCCACTGAAGAGGATATGACATATGTAGTGTATAAATCCCACTGAAGAGGATGTGACGTATGTAAATCCCACTGAAGAGGATGTGACGTATGTAAATCCCACTGAAGAGGATGTGACGTATGTAAATCCCACTGAAGAGGATATGACATATGTAGTGTATAAATCCCACTGAAGAGGATGTGACGTATGTAAATCCCACTGAAGAGGATGTGACGTATGTAAATCCCACTGAAGAGGATGTGACGTATGTAAATCCCACTGAAGAGGATATGACATATGTAGTGTATAAATCCCACTGAAGAGGATGTGACGTATGTAAATCCCACTGAAGAGGATGTGACGTATGTAAATCCCACTGAAGAGGATGTGACGTATGTAAATCCCACTGAAGAGGATATGACATATGTAGTGTATAAATCCCACTGAAGAGGATATGACGTATGTAAATCCCACTGAAGAGGATATGTGACGTATGTAAATCCCACTGAAGAGGATGTGACGTATGTAAATCCCACTGAAGAGGATGTGACGTATGTAAATCCCACTGAAGAGGATGTGACGTATGTAAATCCCACTGAAGAGGATGTGACGTATGTAAATCCCACTGAAGAGGATGTGACGTATGTAAATCCCACTGAAGAGGATGTGACGTATGTAAATCCCACTGAAGAGGATATGACATATGTAGTGTATAAATCCCACTGAAGAGGATGTGACGTATGTAAATCCCACTGAAGAGGATGTGACGTATGTAAATCCCACTGAAGAGGATGTGACGTATGTAAATCCCACTGAAGAGGATGTGACGTATGTAAATCCCACTGAAGAGGATGTGACGTATGTAAATCCCACTGAAGAGGATATGACATATGTAGTGTATAAATCCCACTGAAGAGGATGTGACGTATGTAAATCCCACTGAAGAGGATGTGACGTATGTAAATCCCACTGAAGAGGATGTGACGTATGTAAATCCCACTGAAGAGGATGTGACGTATGTAAATCCCACTGAAGAGGATATGACATATGTAGTGTATAAATCCCACTGAAGAGGATATGACGTGTAACGTGTATAAATCCCACTGAAGAGGATATGACGTATGTAAATCCCACTGAAGAGGATATGTGACGTATGTAAATCCCACTGAAGAGGATGTGACGTATGTAAATCCCACTGAAGAGGATGTGACGTATGTAAATCCCACTGAAGAGGATGTGACGTATGTAAATCCCACTGAAGAGGATGTGACGTATGTAAATCCCACTGAAGAGGATGTGACGTATGTAAATCCCACTGAAGAGGATATGACATATGTAGTGTATAAATCCCACTGAAGAGGATATGACGTGTGACGTGTATAAATCCCACTGAAGAGGATATGATACTTGATTTGAGTGGATGTTACGTATATTACTTGAGTATATTGTTTAGTACACGTTTTACTTGTTTTGTGTAATCTTGTTGTGGATGTTGTTGTGTTTTTCATAGAGGCTCACTGTAAGTCATGGTTCACCTCTACTCGTATATTATGATTATTGACGATGGTTTCTAATGGACCATTACTGCGAACTCACCAACCGTGTGTTGACTATGCTTAGTACACTTTTCAGGTAACCAGGTTAATTCAGGGCGTGGAGTTTGATTATTTGCTTGCTGTTGAACCCGGACTTGGACTTATATGGATCAAGGATCCATTTGCCTTCTTTTGCATTGTACTTAGAACCGTTAGCCATCTTATGATGTTCTGTTGTAATCTTTGATGGTGACTTGCTCTGTATGTAATTTTGATACTTGTTTATCTTATTGTATGGATTCACTGAATCCTTTAATTGCATTTAGTTCATGTTCTACATTAATCCCACCTTGTGCTATATGATTTCCGTAATATTTCGAGCCTTGGCTTGGGGTGTTACAGAATGGTGGCCCATGCGTGGTCGTAGAGAATTAGGCGGTTTGACCTAGACTATGGCTTAAGTTAAAACTCCTCATATAGCATGCATGGTTAGGAAATTGTGTGCAATGTGAATTATGTGAACCCTATAAAGTGTATATTGTGAGTTCATAGTTAAAACCACTTATGTGATGACTTGAGTTTAATGTGATGAACGTGGAATGGGTACAATGTGGTTAATGTGTGCATTGATTGAACTTGATTGTCATTGATATGGATTATTGTTACTGATTGATGTTTGTTGGGTGCTTTAGAGCAAAATGAAGTTATGTTATTAACTTAGTATAATATTGTGGCAACCCTAAAAGAACCCGATCAACTCTTTTATGGTCGCCCAACATTATAACAAGTTAATAACATCATGGATTGCGCATGCATGGCTTAGAGTATAATAAGGAACCGATATACTTAATGGAAGTTGATTGGGTGGAGGGTTAGCCATTGGTACACCCTGTATACATACCCGGTCAATAACTAGAGAGTATATCGAATTCGGATTATACTTTGAATCATTCGTGTTAGTTGCTTGGCTTAGTGTATAATAGGGAACCGATATGCTTAATGGAAGTTGATTGGGTGGAGGGTTAGCCGTTGGTACACCCTGTATACATACCTGGTCAATAACTAGAGAGCATATCGAATTCAGATTATACTTAACCCATTTGTGTTAATTGTTTGATTTTATGATGTATTGAGCATGATTACTTGAGTTAATAATGAACAATTGTAATGAAATTGACATGATAATATGCTAAGTAACAATCTCATAGGATTCTAGCACTCTTGCCTTAGCTTAATGATATGAAATGAGTATGTGGTATCGGTATGAGAGCATTGACTACTTGTGTGACTAACATGTGAGCATTTGAGACTAACTCTCGGGTCAACGTGTCACTTGCTTTATAGAAATGGTGAGACCAAGGAGAGCCGGAACGAACTATAGGGCTGAACCGGAAGAACCTCAACCGGAAGCTCAACCGGAGGTACAAGGAGGTAGGGGCCGTGGTAGGGGCCGTGGTAGAGGTCGTGGTAGAGACCAAGGAAGGGGTCGTGGTGAAGTTCCTGAGCCAAACATGGCTGAGGTGATCGCTCAAACGATCGCCAATATCATGCCGACCATTATTGCTCAAGTCACGGCAAGTCTTGGGCAGAACAACGTGGCTCAAAACAATGAGGCCCCAGAAAATATGAATAATGAAAATGCTCAACCTCAGGACATAGAAAACGAAGAAGAGGAACCAGTGAGAGTTGATAACCGTATACCCATGTATAATCAACATGAAGGATACCGTCAGGGGTGTATATTTAAAGACTTCAAAAGCTGTGGGGCGCCGGAGTTTAATGGAAGAGGCGGTCCCACAGAGTGTATAAGGTGGTTTGAGGAGATCGAGGCAGTGATTGAAAGAAGTCATTGCACATATGACGACCGGATTTCTTATGCATCCGGCATGTTTAAAAATGACGCCTTGAGTTGGTGGAACCAAGAGATAACTTTGGGGCGGACTTATAACTTGGAATGGATCGATTTCAAGAACAAGGTGAAGGCGAAGTTTTGTCCTCCCTATGAACTACAAAATTTGACCATTGAGTTTGTTAATCTCAACATGGACGGAGCCGATTACAAGAGCTATGTTAGACGATTTCAAGAGTTGTCTACCCTCATTCCTCACTTGGTGGGTTCCGAGTCTCAGGCCATCGAGAAGTTTGTATTGGGCTTGAATCCTCAAGTCCGATCTTATGTGAATTCTAACATGCCTACTTCTTTGGCCGATGCTGTCAACCGAGCCGGTAGTGTGACTGAAGACTTGTTGAGGAGCGGTGTTTTGAGTAACTCCTCAACAAACAAGAGAAAGGAAGTGGGAGAATCAAGTGGGGTAAAGAAAATGGGAAGGTTTGATCCCAAGGATGCTAATAGGGGTAGAGTGATGGCGGCGACGGGACCGGTGAAGAAAGCTTATGTAGGACCTCATCCGTTATGTGAAAGATGCAACAATCACCACCCCACCAACGTTCAATGCAGGGCGTGTTTTAATTGCAACCAAGTTGGGCACATGTCCAAGAATTGTAGAGCACCGAAAGCGGCGCCATTGAATGTAGTACCCCTTCAAACCATTCATCCTCAAGGCAACTTTCTATGGGGTACGTGCTTTAAATGTGGAAGCCCTGATCACTACCGAAATAATTGTCCGCAATGGATTGGACAACAAGTTGAAGTGGCGGTCCATCCGAATCAACTCCAAATTACCGGGCCGAACCAAAACCGTGGCCAGCAAGGCCATCAAGTTCATCCTCGTGGCCGAGCTTTTGCGGGAATTGGCAATGGAGGCCAAAATGATCCAAACGTTGGTTAAGGTACATTCTTCTTAACAGTCGTTATGTTATGACACTATTCGATATTGGAACAGACTATGATCTCGTTTATCCTAACGTTACTCCTTTGAATTTCGCTCGTTCGTGTGTTTTGGAATTATATGCTTAAGATTTCGGGTGTTTAACGACTCACTAACCAAATTTGGTCAAATACCCCGTGTGTACATCTTGACTCTAGAAGACGACAAACACTTCACGTACGTTGTGCTCTATGATATTAAGGTTCTTGACGATTAAGTGAGTACAATTTGAATACCAACGGTTAATACGGTTCTTAGTTGTGTAGTAGGGTTACTAATGTAGAAATATTTAACGGTAGGGTTTTTAGGGTTTCATGCAAATTGTCAAACTCAAGCGTCCTTAGAGCTACCGTCTTAAGAATCTGAAAACTAACGTCATCTCTGATAATCTTGAGTCTCCCGAGGTTTCTCCGGGTGACTTACCGGGCTTGTCCCATCTCGATAACTTAAATTTCGTATATGCTTAACTTCCTAACATCGCGCGCGTAGTCAAAACCCTTATAGACTTCTGAGATGCGAATAAGCATGTAGTGAAAGACGGGAGAGAGATTTGAAGGAAAACAAATTGTGATGGACTTCATTATGAAGTCGCCAAAGACAAGAAATGGGTTGATGTGTGGTGGAGATCGCTAGAGTTGAGGCCTAAGTACCCACATTTGTTTAACGATTAGTGATTCGTTGAATTTCGGGACGAAATTCTTTTGACGGGGGAATAATGTAACATCCGTGAATTTTGACTCGTTGACTTTACGTGTAATATGACTAACAATATAGTTAATGATGTATTTGGGTCGTTTCGTGAATTAAATGGCAATGTGTTGTATTCGGGTCAATAATGTGTTTTGATCGGTGTTTAAATGTCTAACGATTGTAATTTGGCTTGAGAAGAGAAACGGGTCGGCCCGTGGGTCATCCACGACCCATCAGCCCCTTGACCCATTTCCCTTATCTTCTCTTGCACCTCTCATTTCTCTTTTCTATCTTTCTTTCTCACTTTCTCTCAAGTAAAAGAAAAAGCAAGGAAACCATTTCAATTCTTCATCTCTCTCTTGCATCTATTTGGTGTTTTGGAACTGATTAAATACAAGAATCATCATCATTGTCACCATAATCTTCAATTGATCATAAGTTTGAAGTTCATAGTTCAAGACTTTCACCCATTTTGACCTAAATTTGGGTTCTAGCTCGGAAAGGAAGCTTTGGTAAGTCAAATTCATCCCATTTACTTCTATTTATGTTAGTTTACTTGTTTCTAGTCATCTCGTACATTTACAAGTTCTAAATCGCCTTAAAATGAGTTTGGGTCGAATTAGGGTTTTATTAGGGTTTGTTTGATTTGGAGAATTTGGTGATGTTATGGATGGAAATATGGGTTTGGGTAAGTGTATTTATGCATTAGAATGTCAAATGTAACTTCAAAACAAGTCTTGTAACCTTAAACGTCGATTTGGGGTTTTGGGGTTCTTGATTTTCTGCACTTGCTGCTGCTGGTAGTGTTGCTGCCCAGAAGGGGGCGTAACCTACGGCCCTATGGGGCGTAGGTTATGCTGGTACAAATTTCTTTGGGCGTAGGTTACGGCCCTTTGGGGCGTAGCTTACGCCGATCCTTCCATCTTACGCCAAAATGCTTCTGTTTACGCCAACTTTTACGCCAAAAATGACTTTTCTAGAGGGTCGTAGCTTACGCCACTTTGGGCCGTAAGCTACGCCAGTTGTAATTTTGACCACCGTACCTTACGCCCCTTTGGGCCGTAAGTTACGACCTTTGTTTTTCTGAAATTTCCTTGTTTGACCTAGTTTGACTTTCTGGACCTTTTTACGCGTCGAGCCTTAATCTAATTTACTTCTTATCTTATATAACATTGATTGAGAGTCTTAGAAGTCGTTTAACGTCGAGAAGCACTTTGGAAACCTAATTAGGGTTTTGCCGAATATTTAATAACTACGTATATGTGGTTATGTGTGTTGATATGAATGTATATGATCGATATTTAGGTGTTGGACGTGAAGTGATCATTGAACGACAGTAACTTGACTTTATATCAAATTTAACTTCTTTGCCGATCAGGTGAGTTTCGTAGCTCCCTACTCAATAGAGATTCGGGCTGAAAAGTGTACAATCCACTGAAGAGGATATGACATATGTAGTGTATAAATCCCACTGAAGAGGATATGACATATGTTGTGTATAAATCCCACTGAAGAGGATATGACATATGTTGTGTATAAATCCCACTGAAGAGGATATGACGTGTGACGTGTATAAATCCCACTGAAGAGGATATGACGTGTGACGTGTATAAATCCCACTGAAGAGGATATGACATATGTTGTGTATAAATCCCACTGAAGAGGATATGACGTATGACGTGTATAAATCCCACTGAAGAGGATATCACATATGTAGTGTATAAATCCCACTGAAGAGGATATGACATGTGTAGTGTATAAATCCCACTGAAGAGGATATGACATATGTAGTGTATAAATCCCACTGAAGAGGATATGACATATGTAGTGTATAAATCCCACTGAAGAGGATATGACATATGTAGTGTATAAATCCCACTGAAGAGGATATGACATATGTAGTGTATAAATCCCACTGAAGAGGATATGACATATGTAGTGTATAAATCCCACTGAAGAGGATATGACATATGTAGTGTATAAATCCCACTGAAGAGGATATGACATATGTAGTGTATAAATCCCACTGAAGAGGATATGACGTGTGACGTGTATAAATCCCACTGAAGAGGATATGACGTGTGACGTGTATAAATCCCACTGAAGAGGATATGACGTGTGACGTGTATAAATCCCACTGAAGAGGATATGACATATGTTGTGTATAAATCCCACTGAAGAGGATATGACATATGTTGTGTATAAATCCCACTGAAGAGGATATGACATATGTGTGTATAAATCCCACTGAAGAGGATATGACATATGTAGTGTATAAATCCCACTGAAGAGGATATGACATATGTGTGTATAAATCCCACTGAAGAGGATATGACGTGTGACGTGTATAAATCCCACTGAAGAGGATATGACGTGTGACGTGTATAAATCCCACTGAAGAGGATATGACATATGTTGTGTATAAATCCCACTGAAGAGGATATGACGTGTGACGTGTATAAATCCCACTGAAGAGGATATGACGTGTGACGTGTATAAATCCCACTGAAGAGGATATGACGTGTGACGTGTATAAATCCCACTGAAGAGGATATGACATGTAGTGTATAAATCCCACTGAAGAGGATATGACATATGTAGTGTATAAATCCCACTGAAGAGGATATGACATATGTTGTGTATAAATCCCACTGAAGAGGATATGACATATGTAGTGTATAAATCCCACTGAAGAGGATATGACATATGTAGTGTATAAATCCCACTGAAGAGGATATGACATATGACGTGTATAAATCCCACTGAAGAGGATATGACATATGTTGTGTATAAATCCCACTGAAGAGGATATGACGTGTGACGTGTATAAATCCCACTGAAGAGGATATGACGTGTGACGTGTATAAATCCCACTGAAGAGGATATGACGTGTGACGTGTATAAATCCCACTGAAGAGGATATGACGTGTGACGTGTATAAATCCCACTGAAGAGGATATGACGTGTGACGTGTATAAATCCCACTGAAGAGGATATGACGTGTGACGTGTATAAATCCCACTGAAGAGGATATGACGTGTGACGTGTATAAATCCCACTGAAGAGGATATGACGTGTGACGTGTATAAATCCCACTGAAGAGGATATGACATATGTAGTGTATAAATCCCACTGAAGAGGATATGACATATGTAGTGTATAAATCCCACTGAAGAGGATATGACATATGTTGTGTATAAATCCCACTGAAGAGGATATGACATATGTAGTGTATAAATCCCACTGAAGAGGATATGACATATGTAGTGTATAAATCCCACTGAAGAGGATATGACGTGTGACGTGTATAAATCCCACTGAAGAGGATATGACGTGTGACGTGTATAAATCCCACTGAAGAGGATATGACATATGTTGTGTATAAATCCCACTGAAGAGGATATGACGTGTGACGTGTATAAATCCCACTGAAGAGGATATGACGTGTGACGTGTATAAATCCCACTGAAGAGGATATGACATATGTTGTGTATAAATCCGACTGAAGAGGATATGACCGTATATAAATCCCACTGAAGAGGATATGACGTGTGACGTGTATAAATCCCACTGAAGAGGATATGACGTGTGACGTGTATAAATCCCACTGAAGAGGATATGACGTGTGACGTGTATAAATCCCACTGAAGAGGATATGACGTGTGACGTGTATAAATCCCACTGAAGAGGATATGACGTGTGACGTGTATAAATCCCACTGAAGAGGATATGACGTGTGACGTGTATAAATCCCACTGAAGAGGATATGACGTGTGACGTGTATAAATCCCACTGAAGAGGATATGACGTGTGACGTGTATAAATCCCACTGAAGAGGATATGACTATGTAGTGTATAAATCCCACTGAAGAGGATATCACATATGTAGTGTATAAATCCCACTGAAGAGGATATGACATGTGTAGTGTATAAATCCCACTGAAGAGGATATGACATATGTAGTGTATAAATCCCACTGAAGAGGATATGACGTGTGACGTATATAAATCCCACTGAAGAGGATATGACGTGTGACGTGTATAAATCCCACTGAAGAGGATATGACATATGTGTGTATATATCCCACTGAAGAGGATATGACGTGTGACGTGTATAAATCCCACTGAAGAGGATATGACATATGTAGTGTATAAATCCCACTGAAGAGGATATGACGTGTGACGTGTATAAATCCCACTGAAGAGGATATGATACTTGATTTGAGTGGATGTTACGTATATTACTTGAGTATATTGTTTAGTACACGTTTTACTTGTTTTGTGTAATCTTGTTGTGTTTTTCATAGAGGCTCACTGTAAGTCATGGTTCACCTCTACTCGTATATTATGATTATTGACGATGGTTTCTAATGGACCATTACTGCGAACTCACCAACCGTGTGTTGACTATGCTTAGTACACTTTTCAGGTAACCAGGTTAATTCAGGGCGTGGAGTTTGATTATTTGCTTGCTGTTGAACCCGGACTTGGACTTATATGGATCAAGGATCCATTTGCCTTCTTTTGCATTGTACTTAGAACCGTTAGCCATCTTATGATGTTCTGTTGTAATCTTTGATGGTGACTTGCTCTGTATGTAATTTTGATACTTGTTTATCTTATTGTATGGATTCACTGAATCCTTTAATTGCATTTAGTTCATGTTCTACATTAATCCCACCTTGTGCTATATGATTTCCGTAATATTTCGAGCCTTGGCTTGGGGTGTTACAGAATGGTGGCCCATGCGTGGTCGTAGAGAATTAGGCGGTTTGACCTAGACTACGGCTTAAGTTAAAACTCCTCATATAGCATGCATGGTTAGGAAATTATGTGCAATGTGAATTATGTGAACCCTATAAAGTGTATATTGTGAGTTCGTAGTTAAAACTGTTGGAATTCGTCTGCCCAAGACACATATTAAATTGACGTGGCTAGTACGTGATGATCCAAGTCGGGTCATACCCAATAACAAGCTAGACAAACACTTATGGTATTTATTTATATGATTTGATCTTTAAATAAATATCAATACTTGAAACATTTAGAAAGTGGTTTTCTAAATAATTGCACTTGAGATATGCAAATAAATTATATGGATGATTTATTTTGAGAGAAATGTGAATATGTTTATTTGGTAAAATAAACATTTATGTATGTTGTATATAATATGTAACATGTTACATAAGATATGTAACAAGTTATGTTGCAATTTTATCTATCAATATACAAATAAGTGTTTTATAAAAATTGACACAAATTTTGTTTGTGTCAACCCCATGTGGCCGCCCCCCCCCCCATGTGGTTTCATGTGGATTTTGATCTACTTAAAACACTTGTAGTCTTGCATGACTTACAACACAACACATAGTTTGTGTCAACACTTCTTACATGCAAAAGAACTAGCAATTCTCTCATAACACTCAACTAGCTTTTCTTTCTTGGTTTCTCTCTTGGAATTTTCGGCCAACAAAAGGGAAAGAAGAAGAGAGACTTTTCAAGTTTAATTCCTAACATATTTTGGGGTGTTTGTTGGAAGCTTGGGGTATACAAGCTTGAGGTTCTTCTAGTTTGAAGACTTGCCATTTGAAGACTTCACATTCTTCATTTCTACCTATCATTAGCTTGGAAGAAGGTAGTCTTCTAAACACCCTATGGTTGTTGTTTTGTATGTATGTTATTCATATACATGGATCCTTATTGTTTGGGTTTTCTTTTATAAGTTAAACTTTGGTTTTTAACTACATATAATATATTGAAAGGTTCAATTTTCCGCTGCGTTTTAATATTATAAGGATAATATTACTTTGATAAAAACCCAAAAATCCCAACAATGGCATCTAGAGCCGGTTATATGGATACATACATCAAAAGTTAATATTTTGTTTGGACAAAATCCAATGTTTTGGCCATTTTGGTTATGGCCGAAATTAATACACAAAAAAAGGAGGTTCTTTTTTTCTTGTGTATTTTAGTGTCACAACTTAGCCAAGAGACCTTGTGAATGTTTGTGAAATGTGGATGTGTTTGTATTTTATTTAATTATTAAATGGTTGTAATAGTTAAATAGGATTTTCTTCATTCATTTGGTTATGTAATCTATTTATTTCATTTGGTATGTAATAAGTAGATTAGTTGCATTTTTTTCTTGTAAATGTAATCTCCAAGAAAGCATCAAAAGGTTTGGGGCTGAAGTTGGAGGCCAAATGAAGAGACCAGTGAGTTCCCACTGCGGCGCAGTGGGAGTATGTCAAACCCACTGCGGCGCAGTGGGGGATTATGCAGCCGAAGACCAGTGAGTTCCCACTGCGGCGCAGTGGGAGTGTATTAGACCCACTGCGGCGCAGTGGGTTATCAAAATGAAGAAAATTGTTCAAAACACATCACAAAAGGTTACTTGAAGCATTTGGATGCAAGATCAAGTGGGAGCTCAACTAACACAAAATTTTGTGTTACTTCGTCCCTTAGGTTGAGACCTTTTGACCCACTTGTTTCGGCTAACAAGTGTGGTCAAAATAGTTGGCTAATGTTGTGCACTTATTATTATGTTTGTCATGTTTGTATGGTTGTTTATTATTTTGTCATGTGGATGCTTAAAAACCAACAAACTAAAAGACACACATAAAGATTAAAATTGGTTTTAATATTGACATTAACTTGGTAAAATAAAATGGGTTTTATTAAAAGTTAATGGTCACAATTATAAAAATGGATTTTATAAAAGAACCTTGAAATTTGGATTTCAAAATTCATTATGGTACAGAGTTATTAACTAGAATATAAAAACTCAAACGACCCTTGAAAAACAAGTTAAACGCCATCCTTTTATACAACACTTAATTATTTGGGAACTCTTTGTAGGATAAAGGTCACCTAACTACTTTGAGGGAACTTATAAGTTAAGGTAAATTTATTGTACTTATGGGATAAAGGTCACCTAACCACTAGTATAAGATAAATTTACATGTGTGTATAAGTAGGACAACTTGATTTGGAAGCCATGTGATTAGGGTCACCGAAGCATGGTAACCAAAGGCGTTGATGAGATTAAACATGCCAACTTAATATAAGATATTAAACCGGTCCCATACCACTAGAAATTGTAAAGTGTTGCAATTGTCAAACGTTGACTACCTTGTTAATTTAGATCATGGGATAAAGGTCACCTAACCATCATTTAAATATAACGTTGGATTCTAGATTTTAATTTTAATTGTCCATGAGACATAAAAGGGTATTAACAATTAAAATTTATATTTGATATCGAAAATACTAATAAAGGACTTTGTTAATTTTGTAGATGGCCGCTAACAATGCAATTAACCC
>CM067167.1:180832847-180856012 GCA_034093135.1 Erigeron breviscapus
TACTTTTTCACCCACATTGTTGAATGTCTGGGAGGCAGTTCTGGAGGGTTAGACCAGATAAATCAAACCCATCTCCAGATTGCCTACTGCTTATGGTTTGGGCTTAGAGTGGACTTTGCTCAGATTCTTTTTGATGATCTGGTTGAGCGCCTTAGAGTGAAAGGAAGAAAACCGTTTGTTCCTTATATTCGTTTCCTTTCACTAATGTTTAAAAATGCTCTTGGAGACCAGTATGATTTTGATACTACTCACTTTTCTGTGAGTGAGTATATGAGGGATCTGGTCAACCTCAGATCTCTACTGGACGAGGTAGATATTCCTCAGTCCATGCTTTCCTTTCAAAAGGAAGAAGCTGAAATGGCTCCAGATAGAGGTCAAGCTGTTGAAGGGCCATCTGGTGACCAAGATGTACAGATAATAGAAGCTGTACAACCCATCAGACAAGTTGCTCCTGAAGGTCAAGTACCAGAAGTTGTTGAACCTTCCAGACGACCTAGAACAAACAGGCGTCTGATGAGAGCTGGACTTCAGGTGAATCCTGAAAGACATCCTGGTGATGTTATGAATCTGGATGGGTCACCAATTTTTGAACAAGAGAACGTACAAGAGGTTGTTGGGCAGGTGGCTGATGAGGAGATTGAACAAGATGTTCAGGTTGTTGAGGAGATTGAACAAGATGTTCAGGTTGTTGAGGAAGTTGAACAAGATGTTCAGACTGATGAACATGTTTCTGGTGAGCAAGAAGCTCAAATAGACTTGAATGTAGAGGCTGGTGAACAGGTTAATGTAGAGACTGGTGAACAGCCTGGTGAACAGACAGTTGGGATGGCTCCAGAATGGGATGATGTAGATTCCCCAATGTCTGAAGGCTTTGATGTAAACATGAATTTCTTGGGTGATGAAGAAGAAAATATTGAAACATCTGCTATTGCTTCAGTCACCCAACCAATTATGTCTTCTGAAATGCCACCACCACCAGAATCAAATGAACCACCACACAATCAAACATGCCACCACCACCACCTTCAATTCCAGAAAACACTCAATACTTCACTCCAGCAACCACTCAACCTTCACAATCTCAACCTCAACCTCGTGCACCGGAGTCACCAGTTGCAACATCTGAAGCTGCAACTGAAGAGGACTGGGCACAAGTTCCTCTAATGACCAGATTGCCTTCAACTCTTGAACCTCCCAGTGGTCTCTCCACTTCATCTTTTACCGAGGTCCAAGGCCTTTTAAGTAAGGTGGCGGACCTGGAGAGATCACTCCAGACTTCATCTTAGGTTATTTCAGACTTCAAATCCTTATTATCAAATAACCTTGCATCTGAGATGAATCTGTTTGCTGGGAATGAGAAGCTTGTGTTTGAGAAGCTTGATGAACTGGTACTGGCCACAAACAACAATACTGAAAATTTCAAAGTGGCAGTCCAGGGTTTAGAGACAAGGTTGGTTAGTTTTGTTCAGACTGCAGTCACTGGTGAACTGGCAGGTCTGAAAGAAGAAGTTCAGAAGTTGGTTTCCAGGGCCAGTTCTCTGGAGACTAGATCCACACTTGACCAGGATGTAGTGGTCAGTACAATAAGTGATGAATGCACAAAGAAGTTCAGAATCAGTATGCTGAAAGAACTATCTGAAGAGATCTCTGAAACTGTTCTTCGTACCATTCAAGATGGGGTGTTACCCCAAGTAGATAAGTTACTGGAAGAAAAGTTGCCAAAACACTTGCCTAAAGCAGTTGCAAATGTTCAAAAGGAAGTGCAGGCACTTAAGAAAGTTGTGACTGAAACAACTCCAGTGACAGGTATAACATTTGGTGCACTGGACAGACATATGCTGGAACAGTTATGGAATGATCTCAAGTCAAGGACTGGTGATCATTCCAAGGGGGAAAAGTCGTCTGGTGACCAAAAACAAGTGACACTGAAGCACTTGGCACAAAGAGCATATGGCACTAAAGCCGGGCTAACTGAAGAAGCTACTGGTACTGAAGCCAGTGAGCAAAGACAAAGAGCATATGGCACTGAAGCCGGGCTAACTGAAGAAGCTACTGGTACTGAAGCCAGTGAGCCCCAGTTTGAGTCCTTCTCAGATATTCCAACTACACTGAAGGCTGT
Organism: Erigeron breviscapus; assembly: GCA_034093135.1. Lineage (NCBI taxonomy): Eukaryota > Viridiplantae > Streptophyta > Magnoliopsida > Asterales > Asteraceae > Erigeron > Erigeron breviscapus. The sequence goes on from CM067167.1 coordinate 180,834,967, forward strand.
TAAAGGAAAAGAAAAAAAGGTATCTGGAGAAGAAGAGCAAACTGCTGAAGAACCATCAGAGTATTCCACTGCTGATGATGAAACCTCTAAAAAGCTTGAACAAGAATGCATCATGATTGAAATCTTCAACAGAAATCAAAAAGATGAACTGCTGGCCCATCAAAGGGAGATGGCATCAATGGGGACTCTAGACTCTTACAATGCTGGAAGGTTAGGCATAAATGTTGATATATATAAAAAGATGAAGGATGACCCCAGAGTTCATCAATGCCTAAATGCATTAGATGATGTTCATGTACGCTCATTTACGCCGAAGAAGAACAGGTCTATGATTCTATAATTATGGCGTGAGTGTACCAGAACTCATCAGACAAAGGAAGGAGGAACTGGTAAGCCTCCAGAAAAAGATCAGAAAGAACGCTGGTGCTCTGGAGATAGAGTACAGAAAGAAACTGACTGGCTTACCAAAACTGACTGCCAAGCAAATCAAAGCGCTCAAAGATGCTGATGTAAGCAAATTCATTCCCCTGGACACTTCTCGAAAAATTAATCGTCAACAACTCCAATCTGCTGTAGAGCAAAAGAGAATGTCCAAGGAAACTGAAACATTGATCCAGCAAGCCAAACTGAAAGACAAGTACAATGAGATGTTGAATTTCAGGGCTGATGCCAGAAGGATCACTGGTGCTGAGATCAAATTGGCTGAAAATAATGAAGGCATGTCCAAGTTTGAAGTAAAGTTGACCAGGGAGGGTAACTTTACTGATGAAAGGAAAGTACTTCAGTCCAAGCATTTGGATGGAGTGAACTGAAAGAAATCGCTTTAACGTTCAGGGGGAAGACAGATGTGTCGACTGATGTTAAAGCATTTCTGAAAAGAGTTGAAAAGGTATGGAGAAGAAAGCAACAGATGGAAGTTGCAATGGGCATAAGATCGACAGAATCAATACCATCTTCTCCATCACCAAAGAGAAAGGCTACTGAAGATGCTCCAGGACAGACATCAAAAAGAAGGGCCTGACTCTTATCATTTACTTATTGTAAATTATTGTTTTATGAAAATTGTATACTATTTATCAGTTGATGTATGTAATAATAGTTGCAATTTTTGATTCATAAAAGTAAATAATCAGATTTAGTCTAAGTTAGAACTTAAAAGATGAAACTGAAAACACTCATGATCTATAAAGTGTTTCCAGTAACTTAGATTTTTTAGACTAAAATCAAACTTGTGTTTTTCAAGCATACAAAGTGTATAGATTTAAGCTTGAAAACACTTGCATTATTTCTAAACAAATAGGGGGAATTTGTTAGGTCCAGATTTCGTCCAGATTTACTGGACTCGCTCCAGACTCGACTACTGGAGCCTTACTGAAGATCTATCCAGAAATGATAAATACTGGACCTACTCCAGACTTGGAATCTGGAGTCCCTCTGAAGATTTGTCCAGAAATAATGGAAGACCAGTGAGCAAATACTTGTATAGGAAATCTGGAGTATACTCCAGATTAGCTCACTGGACTTCACCCCAGTCCAGATCAACTCTACTGAAGACATTCTCACTGAAGTCAAAGACTGAAGTCAGAATAAAGAAGACTTACAAATGGCGGAGTCCACTGGAAGTCTTACCAGATCTGTACACTGGAGGATTGTCAGTGTTCTAGACCTTACAAGTCTGAACACTAATATCGAGGATTGACTTTTGCCTTTACACACTTTCCAAAGAACAATCCACTTGTTCTTTACCAAAGTTTATGCGTGTAAAGGTGGTTGGATAAAAGGATACAAAGTCATTTCATGTGACTTTATCCTTATTCCTTATCCAATACATTTAATGTTCTTGTCGGATCATTAAATGCATGCAACCATATTTGTACGGCACAAAGTTCACTGGTGAATTTTGTTGCCTATAAATACAAAGTCATTTGTTAAGTAGAAATTTGAGCTTGATTTGTGCAAAAATGGAGTTAGTGTGTGAAAAGGTGAAGTGTGTGAAATGGAGGTTGAAGATGAGTTTAGAGAGAGAAAGTATAAGTTTAGAGAGAAGTAACTATGGAATTATGTTAAAGACTTACAAAATAATGTGTGGAAGGGGGCTATTTATATCATAAATCTAAGTTTCACTAATGCCCCTTCCACCTCTAAAACATTTACATTTTAACACCATTTTAGATTTCTAACATTCTTCCCCTTGGTGTTGAAATGTAATTCATGCACGACATCATCTATAAATACGAATTTGTTGATGAAGGTCTTCGAAGCTTTCTCATTGTCTTCAAGATCTTCCATCAACCTTGGCTTTACGTCTTTAATCTTCACATTTACCTTAAAGATGTATCTTTAAGTCTTGAACTTCTCAGAGTATGAGCATTGCGGAAACTTGATCTTGGCTTTTTAGATTTGAACATGAAAGCCTCTTCTTGACAATCTTAACTTTGTCACACTTCCCCTTAATTAATGAATCTTTCTCTTGAAGCATTTGGACAAACATCTTTTTCATCACAAACTTCCCCTCGATCAAATAATCATATTTGCGTACCACCAACGCTTATGTATAGGGTGTACCCGCGGCGTACCCACCACGTTGGTGATAACTATCTTCAAAGAATAATTTGGGGATCACTTTAGTCAACAATTTATCTTTCTTCCCCTCAACTGATGAATTCTTCTTTCTCCCCATCAAAATTCAAGAAAGCACACACACTTGTTCGACTTCACACACTTGTTCGACTTCATTATCCTCTTTCTTCCCCTCATGATGAATGTGTGACAACATGTTCATCATGTCTCTTTGAAGTCGAAACTGGGGAATCAACCATTATGAAGTAGTAGTCCAATAAACAACATCTTTAGCCCGGGTTATACACTGACATGTGTATAAGCCAATTTCATCGAATTACTTACAAACAACCTTTGGGACCCATTTTTGTGTAGGCCCAACGGTTTTTGTCTTGACATTCCAAATGTACGTGTCATCGATTCGACGAATAGAATCTGCAGTCCATGGTGGGTGAAAACTCGAGGTTGTTGAAAAGTTGAGTTTTTGTGGATGCAGTGGAGATGCAAAGACATTCACTTTTTGCATGGTAATTGGTTTTGGTGCAAGATCAAATAACTCCCAAAGTGAATATTTGAATGTCCTTGACTCAGTTGACTTAGGCTTATAAAAGGACGTTGGCTTAGTCTTTGTCAACTGAGCTTTTGCTTGGGAGATGAACTGAGAGTTGTCTTCAAATGATAGGAATGGAATAAGAGTCTTTGTTCCATCAATATTTGTCTTCTGAGAGTACCTTCTATCCTTTTCCAAGGCATAGTTGGTAAATTGAGACACTTTACGGTTGGGGGTTTTTGGAACATCACCAATCTTGCAAACAGGAGAACTACTCGATTGTTTCAGAAGAGCTTCAACTTTTGTGTCAAGAGACTTTGACTTGAAAGATGCAATTCGACTTTCAATCTTCTCAAGTTGTTTTTCAACTGAAGAACTCAAATCAGACAAGGAAATTGATGACACTTCAGACTTTATTTGAGAAACAAGAGTTGTTTCCTTCAAGAGACGAGCTTCCAATGATGAAACTTGTGACATCAACTCATCATTCTTCTTCAAAGTTTGTTCAAAATTTGTTGAATATAGTTCATTCCAAACTTTAATGTTTCCAATTTCAACTTGAAGTTCTTTCATCTCATTTCTAAGCCTCACATTCCCAACTTGAAAGTAGATCATTTGTTCTTTCAGTTTGACATTCTTGGCTTGTAATGTAACTACTTCCTCTTGAAACTTGACATTTTCCGTTGCGGTCGAATGTATCAATAACTTCATCACTTGACAAGGATTTGGATAAGGTTTCTACGAACAACATGAACACAGTCCACCTTTATGAAGTTTTTCTTCAGATGAAGTTGGTTTCTTGGGTGAAGAAGTTAACCACAAATTGAAGACGAAATCATTTTTGACTGAATTTGAGATACTTGGGCTTGACATTTTGTTGAGCAAAGGTGAAATGAAATGAAAGGTAATTGTGATTGAAATTGAAGTGAAAGAATTAAAATTGAAATTTGGAGATTTTGTACTTCAGGTTTCCCTCCAAATTTTTTGCCGCCGAAATATGTTCTCACGAAACTTTGAATTTCATGTAAACTTTGGATATCATGATCATAGGAAAAATTTGATAATTTCTAAAATTTTTCGCCAAAACCGCGTCGATAACGGATGAAAATTGGCCTAAAAATTTTTTAACGCTATCAAATTTTAAATCTTCATGAATTATCCCTTTTTAAGACCTTGGGCAAAAATTATTTTTCCCGCCAAAAGACTTTTTTTTTTTTTTAAATTGGAACGATCTTGTGAAACGATCTTGGTGGAACGATCTTGGTGAGGATCGTCCTAAGTTCAGTAGGCTGGGACGATCTTGGAGAGGATCGTCCTAAGTTCAGTAGGCTGGGACGATCTTGGAGAGGATCGTCCTAAGTTCAGTAGGCTGGGACGATCTTGGAGAGGATCGTCCTAAGTTCAGTAGGCTGGGACGATCTTGGAGAGGATCGTCCTAAGTTCAGTAGGCTGGGACGATCTTGGAGAGGATCGTCCTAAGTTCAGTAGGCTGGGACGATCTTGGAGAGGATCGTCCTAAGTTCAGTAGGCTGGGACGATCTTGGAGAGGATCGTCCTAAGTTCAGTAGGCTGGGACGATCTTGGAGAGGATCGTCCTAAGTTCAGTAGGCTGGGACGATCTTGGAGAGGATCGTCCAAGGTTCTGGCTTAGAATCTTCAAGTATCAAACACTTTCCAAGTGTTTGAATTGACCAAACCAATCCGTAAGGATTAATTAGCCACAGCAAACACTTCACCACACAACACTTGTCAGAACGATCTTGTGAGGATCGTCCTACAAGCTACCAAGTACAAGAATAAAAATTGGAAGTTCAAAGACTAAGACGATCTTGGGAAGATCGTCCTAGTGCAGATCGTCCTAGAGTCATCATCTTCTTCATCAGAACAGTTTTGAACATGAACTCCATTAACAACTTCAAAAAGCTTCAATAACTTTTGATTTACTAGGAGTTAGAACTTGAAATCACTTGCAAACTGTTTGTTTTCACCTTAGCAACACACCGATTAACAAAATTCAACACAAAACACAACAGATTCAAAACCCAAATTTTGAGCCAAAATCCAAAAATTCAAACTTGAGATTTAGATCGAATTGGAACTTGAAACTTGACAGGATTATGTTTTCAACTACTAGGAATCTATTGGTGAACAAATATCTGTGATTTTATGTGATTTGAGAGGTGAAAAATTGAAGAACAGTGAAGATCGTTTTTTTTTTTTTAAAAAAAACGGTTTTGAATAAAAATTCGAAAATTGTATGAGAATTGCACAAAATCGAGCTATGGATCGTTCAGATTAACTGATTTTGCTCTGATACCAATTGTTAAGTAGAAATTTGAGCTTGATTTGTGCAAAAATGGAGTTAGTGTGTGAAAAGGTGAAGTGTGTGAAATGGAGGTTGAAGATGAGTTTAGAGAGAGAAAGTATAAGTTTAGAGAGAAGTAACTATGGAATTATGTTAAAGACTTACAAAATAATGTGTGGAAGGGGGCTATTTATATCATAAATCTAAGTTTCACTAATGCCCCTTCCACCTCTAAAACATTTACATTTTAACACCATTTTAGATTTCTAACATTCTTCCCCTTGGTGTTGAAATGTAATTCATGCACGACATCATCTATAAATACGAATTTGTTGATGAAGGTCTTCAAAGCTTTCTCATTGTCTTCAAGATCTTCCATCAACCTTGGCTTTACGTCTTTAATCTTCACATTTACCTCAAAGATGTATCTTTAAGTCTTGAACTTCTCAGAGTATGAGCATTGCGGAAACTTGATCTTGGCTTTTTAGATTTGAACATGAAAGCCTCTTCTTGACAATCTTAACTTTGTCACACTTCCCCTTAATTAATGAATCTTTCTCTTGAAGCATTTAGACAAACATCTTTTTCATCACAAACTTCCCCTCGATCAAACAATCATATTTGCGTACCACCAACGCTTATGTATAGGGTGTACCTGCGGCGTACCCACCACGTTGGCGATAACTATCTTCAAAGAATAATTTGGGGATCACTTTAGTCAACAAATTTATCTTTCTTCCCCTCAACTGATGAATTCTTCTTTCTCCCCATCAAAATTCAAGAAAGCACACACACTTGTTCGACTTCACACACTTGTTCGACTTCATTATCCTCTTTTAATTGTTAAGTAGAAATTTGAAGCTTGATTTGTGCAAAAATGGAGTTAGTGTGTGAAAAGGTGAAGTGTGTGAAATGGAGGTTGAAGATGAGTTTAGAGAGAGAAAGTATAAGTTTAGAGAGAAGTAACTATGGAATTATGTTAAAGACTTACAAAATAATGTGTGGAAGGGGGCTATTTATATCATAAATCTAAGTTTCACTAATGCCCCTTCCACCTCTAAAACATTTACATTTTAACACCATTTTAGATTTCTAACACATTTCCTTGACATAAATACTTTTAAGCATACATTTTGCATTTAAGTGAATTTGTCTAAATACTCTCGATCTTAAACTGGGATACTTCACAACTTTAAGTATCTCGATCCAAAAGAGTTATTTGACAAATATAGATCATTTGTAATTCATAGGTTGTTAGGATACATACTTATTTGTATTATCTTGATTCCGCACAACCTTGTATTTTATTTAACATCATAAATAAAATACACCATTGAAAAATACATAATGTTCCACTTTACTTGTTTATTGCTTTAAGTCTTGTATTACTTTGTTTATATATTCTTGCATTTATTTACAAGTAATACTAATCCATTCTAGTGATTATTAGACTTGTCGTATTTTACACTTTCTAGGTTAACCATCGAATTTAAGGGACTCACAGCTCGCATTAGACGTTCATTTATGTTTAGATATTTATGATTGTATTTACTATAATGTCGGTTGTTTAATGTTGGGCAACCGATGGATTTCCATTTAGACTTGTTTTGATGATATGGCTAGTAACACCATTTAATGAATAAACCAAACAGATTTTGCTGGTTTGGACTTTTAAAGTTTAATTCCGCTTTCTTTGACGCCGTTAGGCGAAAATTTTTGGAAATCCGTATTTTTAAACGACGGGTGTTACATTAATAGTATATTAACGAATGAAACTTGTATAATTAAGTTGAGATGATCATACTTGAAATGTCGTTTGTTGCTTGGTAAGTGATCGGGACTTTATATAATGACGATTCGTTGCCTGGGTTTGTTTCCATGTCATCTGTTATGTGTAAATTTCTTTTTCTTCTTTTGGGTGTCTGTTTTTCATGAATCTTTATTTATTAAAAAGTTGGTTTTTTTATTTATTAAAAAGATATTTTTTTATTATTTAATTAGTTGGATATTTGAGATAAACATTAATTTTATATTTTATGTAATTTATTTCAATAAAATATTATTTTAAGAAAAAAAAAAGTGTAAACTACAATTGGTAGTTATAAATCATCTAGGATTACTTAAATTTGTTTTTATTATATAAGATTGAAGATTGATTTGTTTAATTATAGTTAGATGAAGACTAATATATAACAAAGTTGGTTTTTTTATTATTAAAAAGATATTTTTTTATTATTTAATTAGTTGATATTTGAGATAAACATGAGTTTTATATTTTATGTAATTTATTTCAATAAAATATTATTTTAAGAAAAAAAAAATCATAAACTACAATTGGTAGTTATAAATCATCTAGGATTACTTAAATTTGTTTTTATTATATAAGATTGAAGATTGATACCCCATAAGCATGTTTAAGATATACATTGACCACTTGTGTAGATATTCCTAAATTGTATAGCCGTAAATTATAAAATAGAATTTTTATTGTAAGTTAGAATTTTTGTTATTATAATTATGACATCATCAATGTTAATATATTATATATATATAATCATTGATAATTGGATAAGTTATAATTAAAAATAACTTAATTAGTTATAATTATAGTTGGATGAATACTAATTGTAAACAAAGTTGGTTTTTTTATTTATTAAAAAGATATTTTTTTATTATTTAATTAGTTGATATTTGAGATAAACATGAGTTTTATATTTTATGTACTTTATTTCAATAAAATTATTATTTTAAGAAAAAAGACTAAAAGTGTAAATTGATGATGGAAAACAAAAAAGTGTAAATTATATTATGACATGTGCTAATTTAGTTAAATTAGAGAAATTAAGAGTTATGATTGGTTAATTGAGGTTATATCAGTTGACTTTTAGTATATATTAAGATTCCAAAAAGTACAAAGTTCAACAAAAAAATTTTATCTCATCCAAATATAGGTATTGAAGTTTGTTTCCAATGTGTTGCATTGCATATAATGATATAATAATATTTGTATTTCCAAGCTTCAACGGATATTCGATGTTGGCATTTGTGTTGGATTGAAAAAAAAAATTAAACTACAATTTGGCATATCATCTCTCTACATAACTAAGAGAGGATATGAAAAATCTTATGCAATACATTTATTTAGATGACATATATGATTTTTTTTTCTTAGTTGTTTTTTTATTTTTTTTTTTTGTTTTTTATTTTTTTAGTTTTTTTTATTAGTTTAATTTATATTTAAAACCATTGGGTAATAGCCCAGTGGCCACCAGCCGTCACTTTTCAGAGGAGGTCTTGGGTTCGAGTCTTGTCAAAGGCAAACTTGAGATAATCAGAGGATTATTAAGTGGTTGAGATTCACCTAGACACTAGCCTGGCTGGGGGATTAGTAGGTACCACATGGTACATGGGATCAGGGGGTTTCCATCAATTACCCTTTTTTTAATTTACAATTAATTATATTCCAACTAATCCTATCTTAATTCTAATCATTCATAAATCAATAACAAATATGTATTCTTTATCTTTATTTTTTACCTTAATATATCAATATTTCTTTTTCTTTTAATTATTTTTTTCTATATTCTAAAAGCATAATTATTTTTTAATCAAACTTTTAACTTTCATTGATAAAAATTATGTTTTGTTGGATTGAAAAAAAAAATTAAACTACAATTTGGCATATCATCTCTCTACATAACTAAGAGAGAATATGAAAAATCTTATGCAATACTTTATTTAGATGACATATATGATTTTTTTTTCTTAGTTATATAGAGTTGTCATATATAAAATAGACTTTGACCCCTTTTTTTATAACAGTTTCTTTAACCTTATATAACTAAGAGAGAATATGAAAAATCTTATGCAATACATTTATTTAGATGACATATATGATTTTTTTTTCTTAGTTGTTTTCTTTTTTAAATTATTTTTTTTATATTCTAAAAGCATAATTATTTTTTAATCAAACTTTTAACTTTCATTGATAAAATTATGTTTTGTTTAGGATTAAACATACGGTTTTATAAGGAGCAGTTATATGTGTTCTTATTTAATTTACAATTAAGATAGTTATCATTATCTAAATATAAATATATTACCTATTACTTAATTTTCTTTAATATAAATTATTCCTATTCGTCAAATAAAGGAACTTTATATTTTATTTTAAAGAGATTATTGGAGGAATTGGTTCTTTATAAACACATCTCATACGTATATTATATAACAATACGGATATCAAATATGTAATTTTTATTGAACTGAATATTACTTTAATAGTTTATCTTTGTGGTTCTTATGAATATTTCATAGTTATTTTGTGGTTATTAAAGCATTTGTATTCTTTTGCTTTTATATAGAGTTGTCATATATAAAATAGACTTTGACCCCTTTTTTTATAACAGTTTCTTTAACCTTATATAACTAAGAGAGAATATGAAAAATCTTATGCAATACATTTATTTAGATGACATATATGATTTTTTTTTTTAGTTGTTTTCTTAAATATTTACAATAATATTTTTTTCATGTCATGTAGATTATTAATTATTAAAGTAAATTTTGTACTTATCTCTTTGTAATCTTTCAATATTTATATTAAATATGTGCTTATTTGTTATCTTTTACTCTTTATATTTTGTGATATTATTTAAAGAAAATACTTAGTCAAATCAATATTTAAGATTATATGATTTTTAACTTTCAAATTTTAAACTTAGTCACGTACTTATTTAAGTGATTATCTAGAGTAATATTAACATATCGATTATATCGAATCATCTTAGCATTGATTAAATATGATATAGTTAAAATTTTTTATCTTTTTGAATTTTAAAAGATCTTATTTTATTTTAGTTATTAAGTAAAAATTTAATCTTTTACTCAAATTCAATAAAGTATTCATTATTTTATAGTTAATCCTTTCAGTTTTTGTTTTATACGTTGAAATTGAACTTATGTTGATGATTTATTTATAAAGTATATTTTATATACTTTATTTTTCTATTGCATTTGTTGTTACATAATTGTATGGTTTAGATATTATTAAAAAAATAAGTCAATTGATTAATATTAAAATATATTCTTTATGATGTAACTGTCTTTAATAAATAAGTTTACGTTTAAATATATTATTGTTACAATATTGTTGTCTTATAATTTTAAATTTGAAATATGTATTATTTAATTTTAATAGATTTTACAATAACAATTATTTACCATGTAACACATGGGTTTAATCTAGTTTTTATTTATTACAAATGACACATGACACATATGGAAACCTACTTACTTTTTGCTTAGAAGTTGTGACATAGCAAGCTAAATTGACATAATAATATAATACAATTTCTACCACTATTATAGGCTAGCTAAACACTAATAGCCTTTTTGTAACACTATACAAATGTGTAATGGTTGTCAATGTAACTATATATTAACCCTACTATATGGCTACGCTAAATATATGATGGTTACCAAATTGTATTGTGAACTTACGATTTACCCAAAATTTAACTAAGAGACGTACCAAACCTGCCGCAACGCGCAGGGGTCAAGAACTAGTTAATTTGAAAAACAAAAAAGGTACTGATTTTTGGTTATTATAAACATAAGTTCATAAATTGTAACATTTATAGTTTTTCACAAATGTATAGCTACTCGAATCCTTCAGGATCTGTAAACCTTGGTATCATTTTTAATTATTCGTCTTTATAAATCTAATAATAACACTTTTTTTTTCTAGATCATCTTCTAATTTTGATCCACACAAGGTGGACAATCAACGGATTATATTCAAGTCACACGACACCAAAATATACATGCTTGAACATTTTGTGAGCTTTACCATTGTTCCGTAATATATTATACTTTCTTAATCATGCTCGGGTAGTCATCCGGGTTGATTAGCTAATACAAAATGTAACTTAATTTTAAATTTAACATCACAATTTATATTTCTAACAAGATACTTTAAACATTAGGTTAAACATTGTTGTTAAATTTTGTTTTTATGCTAAACATTCTTTTAAAGTTTATAAAATAGTTATATATTTACCATCAAATTTGATTGTGAGTTTTTGGTATTAAAAAAATTCAATATTTATACACGTTAACTAAGGCCGTATTCAACATTTCTCCAAAGAGAAAGGCTAAAGTTTTAGAATTTTCTAATTATCACAATAATTATATTAATTTTAATAACTGTACTTATTTATAGCTTATGATGAATTAATTCTTAGTAATAAAAAGGATGATATGATTTGTATACCCCTAAACTTGTTTTAGGATGTTATACAATATGATAAGAGTTAATTGCAGGATTCGTCCATGTGGTTTACCCATTTTCGTGGTTTACATCCCTGTTAAGTTTTTTTAAACAAATCCGTCCAAACTTGTCACATTCTTTGCAAGTTACGTCCCTGTGGCTAATGGCGTTATTATTTGGCCGTTAAGTCGACGCACGTGAGTTGCACGTGAGGTCAGTTTTATAATCTGCCACCCACAAACAGATTTGTAATTGCACGATTCGTCCCTGTGGTTTATCCATTTTAGTGGTTTACATCCCTACTCAAGAATTTTCGTGGAATAGATACAAAGTACGCAAATTTGTTGCATGTTCCATCCCTGTGGTTGATGTCGTCAATTTTTTTCCGTTAAATGGAATCACGTGCCACACATGTGAAGGTATTTTCGTACATTCTCCCCAATCGTACACCTATCCTTTTTCTCTTTCTTACTTCTTACGACTCCACCAAAATCAATTTAGTTTTTCTTTCCTTGTTATTTTCACCTATCTTTCACAGATCATCAAATTCCCCTTTATTCAATTTCCTTCTCATCCAATTATTTTTGAAATTAATTCTTGTGATATTTAGGTTGTTAAGGCTCGAACAAAAAGAAACTGCATATTAATACTGTAACATCCGTGAGTTTTGACCCGTTGACTTTTCGTGTAATATGATTAACAATCTTGTTTAATGAAATATTTGAGCTCATTTGTGGTTAAATGACTATGTGGTATGTTAGGAGGGTCGATCGTATGACTTAATTGGTGAATAAATGTAAAACGATGTGTAAACTAACTTGTAAATGGAAACGGGTCGACCCATGGGTTACCCATGACCCATGAGCCTTCTAAGACCCACCCCTTCCCTTATCTCTTTCATTTCACCCCACAAACCCAATCTCTTTCTTTTCTCTCTAACAAAAGCAAGAACTCTCTTTTCCCATCTTTCTCTCTTGAACTCTTGAATTATTTGGTGTTGTGAAATTTGTTTAATATAAGAATCATCATCATCTCCTTCTCATCTTCATCATATCAAAAGATTGAAGTTCTTAGTGCAAGGTTTTTACCCATTTTGACCTAATTTCGGGTTTGAGCTCAAGAAGAAACTTTGGTAAGTCAAATTCATCCCATCTTCACCTAATTATGCTTATTTATATGTTGTTGGTCGATTTAAAGTATTTACAAGTCTTAAATCGGGTCAAAATGGGTCCTTGTCCCACTGCGGCGCAGTGGAATACCACTACCCTTTTGCTTCGATTAGCCTCACTGCGGCGCAGTGGCAAGGCAATGCCTTGACTGCGGCGCAGTGATATAGTTCTGGGAACTTCGCGCGTCAGTTTTCAAACGTTAATAACTTTTGATCCGTAAGTCCAAATAAGTCGTGTGACCTATCGTTGGAATCGTGAGAGAGCCTAGTTTCTTGTAGTAACATTCTTTTTGTATGAGACTTTCCCCATTTCTAAAAATGTTGAGTCAAAGTGTTATGTTTCACACTCGGTAATGTTAAGAATGTAATTATGAGTTCGTGACTCAACTTAAACCTAAGGGACCAACTTATTTATGATTATAAAGTTGACATTATGATATATGACATGCTTTGATAGGTTGTGAACGTGTGGGGCCCAATACTCGCTATTAATCTTTTATTAACTCGACTTAAGCTTCTTTGCCGATCAAGGTGAGTTCCGTAGCTCCCTACTCATTTGAGATTCGGGCTGAAAAGTGTAAACCTTGCGTGTTTACTTACGTTGTTGATTGATTGATTGATTTGGGTTAAATGTTGGTTTGATGAGACGGTTTATCACGTTGATTGATTTGGTTTATGTTTGTTAAGTAATTCATTAATATTAGGATAGACGTACATACATGGAAGTCGGTTATGCCTTCATTGGGTTTTAGATGTGGTGGGAAGGCTGCGGGTGACCCTATATATAAGCATCTGGGACTCGAAGAAAGTAGAATCCTCTTAAGTGTATGTACGTATAGAATTGTTTGTTGGCTCATGTTTGTCGAATATTGATTGTTGGTTCATGTTCATCGTATTGTGAATGTTGAGTTATGATTGATGCATTTTCGATTGATGGTAAGCATGCATACATTGTTGATGATCCCTCGTTGAGGAGTGCATACATCCAAGTGTATAGATGTATACACTATCTGATGGATGTTGAGTTCTTGACCCCGAGTATATAGACATATATATCTCGATGATTTTGAGATGCAGCCTTGTTCATTGTGATGACAGGCGGGTATCGTTGCATAGGTGACTTGAGTTCACGCATAGGATAGGCATGTTGGCTTATTTATGCATTTGGCACTTGCATTGATACTTTTATCATTTGTACATTCCTGTTACACACTTACTTGTCTTGTGTAATCTTGTTGTTGGACGTTATTGTGTTACTTAGAGGCTCACTGTAAGTCGTGTCTAGCCTCTACTCGTATATTGTGATTATTGACGATGGTTCCTTATGGACCATTACTACGAACTCACCAACCTTGTGTTGACTATGCTTAGTACACTTTTTAGGTAATCAGGTTATCCCCGGACGTGGAGTTTAGATGCTTGCTTGCTGTTAAACCCGGGCTTTGGACTTTATGAATCAAGGATTCATCGACCTTCTCTTTTTCATTATACTTAGGATCGATTTGCCATCTTCGGGATGTTCTTTTGTAAACTTTGATGGTTATTTGCTCCTTATGTATTTTGGTACTTGTTTCGTATTGTTATGGATTCACTGAATCCTTATTTGCATTTAGTTCTTGTTCTATTGTAATTCCACCTTGCGCTATATGATTTCCGTGATATTTCGAGCCTCGGCTTGGGGTGTTACAGATACACATCCACATATAAAGCCAGAAGGCCCAGAATCCCATAAGTATATATATACTGGGTATATATGTTAATATGTATATGTAAATTAGTAGATCTATATAATATATATATATAACATATATGTATATGTATATGTAAATTCGTAAAATCCCATAAGTATATACCGATTTTTTTGAAAGAACCATGAGAACTCCTAAATTGCATATTGGATCACATCTTTTTTGTTCATTCACATGTGAAACGTTATAAAAGTATATGTTGCAGAAGAAATTTTTTTTCAAAACCTTATATATAGCCGTTTGTCACATGTGAACAAAAAAAGTGCACAAATTCATTCACAAGTTCACAAAAGGCTACTTTGAAGGTTTCTTAAAAAAGTTTCTTCTACAACATACATTTTTATATCATTTCACATGTGAATGAACAAAAAAAACATGTGAACAAACATATAATTTAAGAGTTCTTATGGTTCTTACAAAAAAAATGTGAACAAAAAACGTGAACAAATTCATTCACAAGTTCACAAAAGGCTACTTTGAAGGTTTCTTAAAAAAGTTTCTTCTACAACATACATTTTTATATCATTTCACATGTGAATGAACAAAAAAAGTGAACAAATTCATTCACAAGTTCACAAAAGGCTACTTTGAAGTTTCTTAAAAAAGTTTCTTCTACAACATACATTTTTATATCATTTCACATGTGAATGAACAAAAAACGTGAACAAATTCATTCACAAGTTCACAAAAGGCTACTTTGAAGGTTTCTTAAAAAAGTTTCTTCTACAACATACATTTTTATATCATTTCACATGTGAATGAACAAAAAAAGTGAACAAATTCATTCACAAGTTCACAAAAGGCTACTTTGAAGGTTTCTTAAAAAAGTTTCTTCTACAACATACATTTTTATATCATTTCACATGTGAATGAACAAAAAAAACATGTGAACAAATAAAAATTCATTCACAAGTTCACAAAAGGCTACTTTGAAGGTTTCTTAAAAAAGTTTCTTCTACAACATACATTTTTATATCATTTCACATGTGAATGAACAAAAAAAACATGTGAACAAATATATAATGTGAACAAAAAATGTGAACAAATTCATTCACAAGTTCACAAAAGGCTACTTTGAAGGTTTCTTAAAAAAGTTTCTTCTACAACATACATTTTTATATCATTTCACATGTGAATGAACAAAAAAAACATGTGAACAAACATATAATTTAAGAGATCTCATGGTTCTTACAAAAAAAATAGTTCTCATAATAAGGAAAACTCTCTCTCTCTCTCTCCCTATATATATATATATATATATATGGTTGGGTTAATTAGGGACCATTAGGGACATGTAACTTACACATGTGTAAGTCGTGGTGGCGGTGGTCCCGTCGCCGGAGGATCATGGTGGTGGTCGGAGATGATGGTGGTGGTGGTGGTGATGGTGGTTGTATAACTTACACATGTGTAAGTCGTGGTGGCGGTGGTCGCCGTCGCCAGAGGATCATGGTGGTGGTCGGAGATGATGGTGGTGGTGGTGGTGGTGGTGGTGGTGGTGGTCGGAGATGGTGAAAAATGAATGATTGAGAAGGTCCTAATGGTCCCTAAAATAAGGAGTCCCTAATTTAACTTTTTCCTATATATATATATTATATATATATATAGGTTTTAAAAATAAAACAAGTATTAAAGTAAAACAAATAAAACAATAAGTTTCTTTCACTGAAAATCACCGTGCATCATGAAAATCATCATGTATCAATTGTTTCGTGAATCTTCGTGCATCAATTAACCATGATCTAAGGGTCAAGATCTTGTCTTATTTGTTTTACTTTAATACTTGTTTTACAATACCCAATCCCTATATATATATATATATATATATATATATATATAAATATATATATAATATAATATATTTAATATTGATAAATGTATATATATATTATATATATATTAACAATATTAATGTTGTTGTAACAACCCTCAATTTCCGACTAGGACAATTTACTTATATTTATCTAGGTATCTATCCCTAGAGGTTTATCAAGAGAATTGACCTCCTAGACATTTAAGGCATAGTGATTAATGCCCTCTAGTTCAATGAAATACCATAGATGACTATGTAACAACCCTCATTTTAACATTATATTTATATATGCTAGTTATGTAGCCTATGATCCCGCAAGCCATAGTTTTACTAGAAGCTAGTAGATAATGCCCCTAGAAAATCAATCACAAGCTATAATTAAGTTCAAATCCAACTTAAAAGAATGGCGATGAACAAAAATTTTATTTCAAGAAGTTAAATGATATAAATAATAATGTAAGATTCACAAGTCGAGATAACAATTATAAATCTTCACAAATGTCCAACAATTCAAACACCAAGCTAATTAAGTACATTTGAACATAAAAATATAATGATCATCTTAAAATATATTTATAAACTATTATGTACATAAAAGTGAGTTTAAATAATAATAAGTATATATATATATAAATAATATAAATACAAGTTTATAAATAATGACTTAAGTGGCAAATTAAAAATACAAATTTACATATATATATACATACATACGGTCATACACACACACACACACACACACATATATATATATATATAACCATGTTTTTGCCTTGAAAACTCTAACAACTAGAAAATAAATGCCATACATGAACCTATACACACTATACATGCATGTACATATCCAAGACCCAAAGTATTCATGGACTCGCTATGGGCATTATGAGTTCCTAGTGATGCCATTTGGTCTTACCAATGCGCCGGCCGTATTCATGGACTTGATGAACAGAATTTGTAGGCCATACTTGGACAAATTCGTGATAGTATTCATCGATGACATTTTGATCTATTCAAGAAGCAAGGAGGAGCATGAGAAGCATCTAAGGATGATCTTGCAGTTACTTAGGGACGAAAAGCTATATGCTAAGTTCTCTAAGTGTGAGTTTTGGCTCCGCCAGGTCCAATTTCTTGGACATATTGTGAATGAAGACGGAATTCACGTAGATCCGTCCAAGATTGAAGCGATCAAGAAGTGGGAAACACCCAAAACGCCAACTGAAGTGCGTAGCTTCCTAGGCCTAGCGGGCTATTATAGAAGATTGACTCGGGTTGATTACGTCCAAGAAACTACGGACAAGGTGGCAATCATTAAAGAAAAGCTCAAGGCCGCGAGAGATCGGCAAAAGAGCTATGCGAATCAAAGAAGGAAGCCTCTAGAGTTTCAAGTTGGAGATAAAGTACTACTGAAAGTATCGCCGTGGAAGGGAACTGTAAGGTTTGGCAAGAGAGGGAAGTTGAGTCCACGATACATTGGGCCGTTCAAGATTGTTGCTAAAATAGGCCCCGTGGCCTACAAGTTGGAGCTACCCCAAGAGTTGGGAGATGTTCATGACACATTCCACGTGTCAAATTTGAAGAAATGTGTGGCGGATGACTCGAAAGTGGTCCCACTCGAGGAACTACGAGTGGAGGATAAGCTCCAATTTCGTGAGGAGCCGGTGGAAATCCTAGATCGCGACGAAAAACGCCTTAAGAGAAGCAAGATCCCCATAGTTAAAGTTAGGTGGGATTCGAAACGTGGACCCGAATACACGTGGGAGCGCGAGGACTTTATACGAGAGAAATATCCGCACCTTCTCCCTAAGCAAATTCAAATTCCGAGACGGAATTCTTCTAAGGGGGTAAGGATGTAACAACCCTCCTTTTTAATATTATATATATGTACTAGTTGTGTTGCCTATGATCCCGCAAGCCATAGTTATATTAGAAGCTAGTAGATAATACCCCTAAATTAGCAATCTAAAGCTATTGTTTAGTCCAAATTAAACCAAATGAAATACCATTGAACAAAATTTAATTGCTAATCAATCAAGTTATATAAATAATAATGTAAGTCTCACAAGTTGAGATATCCGTCAAAAAAAAAAATCCTTATAAATGCCCAACAACTAAATCACTAAGCTAATTAAGATATATATATGGACATGAAAATAGAATTTCTATCTCAAAATATATTTATGAATCTCTAGGTACATAAAAATGCCCGAAATATTAATAAGTGTAAATGTAAGTACATATATATATATATAATATAAATACAAGTTTATAAATAATGGCATATGTAACAAATTAAAAACAAAAATATGTATATACATACATACACACACGACACATACATATACACACACACACAACATATATATATACATTATATATATATATATATATATATATATATATATACTTGGACACAACTAATTAGCTTATATGTACAAATAAACACATGTTACACTTATAAAACAAATACCACTTAAATATACATATACACACATATACTTACACAAATATTATACAAAAAAAAAATCAAGAGACTCTTCTTTTCCCCCATACCCAACCGGCCCCAAACCCCCATACACACACAATTTTCATTTCAAAATTTACACTCTTGTAACTCCCAACACACACACTTCACACATAAACTTTTCACCTCTCAAGAAAAACTTTTCTCTCCTCCCTTTTCTTCTTGTTGTCTACGGCTCCAAAGGGGAAGAAAAACAAGAACAAAACTAATCTAAATAATAATAATAATAATAATAATAATAATAATAATAATAAGGGTTTTGCAAGAGATTAATCAAGGGTTAATATAAACTAGGTTTAAGGGTGTTTTTCAAGCAAAGAAAGGGTGTTATTGGGTTCTAAAGGTCACGAAAATCTGCATCTTTTTCTCCATCAAATCTAAGTTCTTCAAGGGTATAACACTTCATCTTTTGCTAGATTTAATCTTGTTCTTGTTTATATTCAAAGGTTTTATCAAAAGCTTACACTTTCTTCTTGATTTCTTTATAATACACACTTGATGAGGGCAAAGTTGATAGGATCTTTCTCCTCATGCACATGCATGTCGAAATCTTAGAGAAAGATCCAAGGATTCAACAAGTTTAAGACCCAAAAGTGTTGTTGTAGATTAACTAGCTTTTAAAGTGATTTTTCCTTTGAAAGATGAATATATTCTTACATATTTTGATGAACATATTTCTGGGATTTTTCATTAAAAATGTTTTTTTCATATTGTTGAATGAAAGTTTGATAAAGATTTGTTGTGAAAATGATGAGATGGATGCATGCATGTTAGATTTAAGAAAGTTGGATCTTTTGTTGGATTATGAGATGATTATAGGCTTGTCCTAAGTGAAAATATGTTTAAATGGACCTTAATATTCTGGAAAAATTTCATAAAATATCAAGGATTAAAACTTGGGACAAAACATGTTAAAATAAGCTAGAAATCATGAACCGAAATCATGTAAAAATGCATTTTTAGCACACACATGCACCATGATCAAATAATCATCAAAATATCATAAAGTTTCTGTGAAAAAGTGATATCAACATTATAAAACTCAACTTGTGTGGTTCATGGCAATAATATGCTCAAAAATCACCTTTTCGGGTCAAATAAGCACTAACCGAAAGCACTAAATTGCACATATCACACCGCCACCACTATCACGACTTGAAAACACCAAAATATGATGAACTTTCTGGAAATAATAAAACAAGAATGAAAATCCAATTTGAAGCACTTTAATTGCTTAAGAAATGAGGCTAAAATCACTATTTCGGTAAACGATTTTTAAGCTTAAAGTCCTCAAAATAAGCAAGACACAAGAGAGGTTGAATTGATATGAATTTTATTGATAAAAGTTGCCTAAAAGGCCTGGGATTTTTGGCTAAAATGTTGACTGGTGATTTCTAAGAATTTCCATGATTTATTTGTAAGTCCCAACTCGTAAGATGGTACTACTGAAGACACCTCTATGTCGATGGTGGAGTTACTTTGCAATATACTCGCTGAACTGGAGACGACCAGTTGCAGAGGTATATACCAAGTTCTAGATAGATTACTTATATAAAGACAATAAGTAAAAGAACAATGCAATAATACAAATATCTTGTAAACAATCTTGATGAGACAATATGTATTTTTCAATGTGTAATTTATTTATTGATATTAAACAAATTACAACGTTGATGCGGAACCAAGATAATACACGAATGTAAATATCCTAACAACCTATGAAATACAATTGATCTATACTCGGAATTTCTCTTCAAATCGAAACACTTAAAGTAGTGAAATGTTCCTTTTAGCGATTGAGAGAATATTGCACAAGTTCACCAAGAATATTGCAGGTATGCAAAGTGTGAAGTGTTATCACTTACTTATTCTTGTTGTGCAATGACTTGTATTTATAGCCAAAGTTAACATTGGGATGTTAACTTTGGCCGTACAAATGTGGTTGGAGCATTTAAGGAATAGCATTTAATTCCTTAAAGCAGTGTAAAGTCGCGTGTTAAAGTGACTTTACACAACCACCTTTATGTACCTTTTAGTACTTAAATAATAAGATAATGCTTATTATCCGGGTAAAGGTACATAAAGCATACAAGTCAATTCCTCGTAAATCA
>CM067167.1:180857012-180876742 GCA_034093135.1 Erigeron breviscapus
AATTATTTTTTGATTTATATGTTCATAAGTTAAATATAGCAACATATTCATAATCCTATATTATTATTAACATATATTATTAATTAATTAAATAAAGTTATGTTAGTGAATAAGAAAATAAAAAAGTTATGTGTATCGATGGATAAGAGTCCTAATCTTAACAATTATTAAATAATTTTGAAATCAAATAACTATTTAAATTATTAATGTGGGTGCCGAATTTATTGGAGATTTGTTTTGGAAGTTACGGTTCTTTTTTTAATTTATAATTCCATGTTTACCCTTTTATATTTTATAATTATTTATTTATTATTTTAAATGCATATTATTTACTAGCCATTGATTAATCTCATCTAATGGTTTAAAATAGTTCTCGCAGTTCTCGACAAATATTTAGTTCTCGTAATAACCTAACTCTATCTCTCTCTCTCTATATATATATATATATATTAATATATACACATGTGTAAGTCTCGCCGGAGGATCATGGTGGTGGTCGGAGATGATCATGGTGGTGGTTGGCGGCGGCAGTCTCGCCGGAGAAGAAGGAAGTAAGTTAACTTACACATGTACTTTTTGTACTTTTTTAATGCTTGTACTATAAATAACCCACCCCTATATATATATATAAATATATATATAACAAGTTAATAGTACATGTACTATATAGTACAAGTGTAAGTTAACTTATTCTTTTTTCATCTCCTGTAACATCCGTGAATCTTGACCCATTGACTTTTTGTGTAATTTGACTAACAAACTTGTGGAATGAAATAATTGGGCCCATTTGTGATTATATGACTATGTGGTATGTTGGTCGGGTCGTTAATATGTTTATTCGATGTTTAATAGGGTAACGATTGTAACTTGGCTTGAAAAGAGAAACGGGTCGGCCCGTGGGTAGTCTATGACCCACCAGCCCCAAGACCCATTCCCCCCCCCTTATCCCTTTCTCCCCCTCTCATTTTCATTTCTATCTATCTATCTCTTTCTCTCTTTCTCTCAAAAGCAAAGCAAGACCATTTCATTCTTCTTCTCTCTACCATCTACTTAGTGTTGGAAAGATTATAACGCTAGAATCATCGTCATCTATACAACATTATCGTCATATCAAAGAATCAAAGGTGGAAGTCTTGCATTTTAGCCATTTTGACCTAATTTGGGTTCTAGCTCAAGGAGAAGTTTGTGTAAGTCTAATTCAACTCTTTTACTTCCACTTATGCCTGTTTTTATGTTCCTAGTCGTTTTGATGTGATTCCAAGTCTTGTAAATGGTAAAAATGGAAATTAGGGTTAGGGTTAGGGTTAGGGTTTGAAGGATTATGAGTGATTATGATGTTTTGGTCGTTTTTGTGGGTTGGGTTATGTGTATTAATGGTTAATGATGTTTGGTTATACTTCAAAATGGGCTAAAAGTCCTTACAAGTCGTTTTGGAATGGTTTGGGTCGAATTTGGGGGTTTTGGTTCGTGTTTCCTGCATAACTGCAGGTGCTGGCTGCAGATTGTGGCCACTGCGGCGCAGTGAGCTCTACCCTTGCTCACTGCGGCGCAGTGCCTTGTTTCTGGTCTTGGTTCATTTTAGCCACTGCGGCGCAGTGAGCATGGTTCTGGCTCACTGCGGCGCAGTGGATAGGTTCTGTGAAAATATGCGCGTCAATTTTCCAACGTTAATAACTTTTGATCCGTAAGTCCAAATAAGTCATATGACCTATCGTTGGAATCGTAAGAGAGTCTAGTTTCACGTAGTAACTTCTTTTTGTATGAATCTTCGTGCATTTCTAAAAATGGCTAGTCAAAGTGTTATGCTTCACACTCGGTAATGTTAAGAAAGTAATTGTGGGTTCGTGACTCAACTTAAACCTAAGGAACCAACTTGTTTCTGATTATAAAGTTGACAGTATGATATATGGCATGCTTTGATAGGTGTGAACACGTGGGACCCAATACTCGCTATTAATCTTTCATTTACTCGACTTAAGCTTCTTTGCCGATCAAGGTGAGTTTCGTAGCTCCCTACTCAATAGAGATTCGGGCTGAAAAGTGTACATATACGTGTTTGTTGGATTGTTTGGTTGATTTGATTGACTGTCTAGTTAATTTCTGATTAATTGTTGATTGACAGATAGTTTTGATTGATTGTGTGATGATTTACGGATGTGATTGTGTTATTGTAAGGTACTAGGATAGAAGTACATATATGGAGGTCGGTTTTACTTTCAAAGAGTCTTAGATGTGGTGGGAAGGCTGCGGGTGACCCTATACATAAGCATCTAGAACTTGATGAAAGTAAAATCCTCCAAAGTATATGTACGCGTTGTTTAGAGAAAGCGATAAATTCAGGAATTATGGTTGGAATGAACATGTACGTCTCGTTATACTTGATTTGTGTGATATGCACTCAAGTATACCTTTATCGTTGTATTGACGAACTTATGAATTAATGTTTGACGATTGAATGATTGATTGAACGATGGAATAATGGATTATTGGTTACGTTTAATGGATCTTAGTAAGGGATTGTGATGTATTATTTTATGGTTATTGTTATTATTATTATTACTGCTAGGATAGACGTGCATACATGGAAGTCGGTTATGCCTTCGTTGGGTTCTAGATGTGGTGGGAAGGCTGCGGGTGACCCTATATATAAGCATCTAGGATTCGAAGAAAGTAGAATCCTCCTAAGTGTATGTACGTATGGTTTACTTTAGTTTGATGTTTGATGATTGATGGACTTGTGATGTATGTATGTTGTGTATCTATCCCACTGAAGAGGATATGACTTATGTTGTGTATCTATCCCACTGAAGAGGATATGACTTATGTTGTGTATCTATCCCACTGAAGAGGATATGAATTATTGTTGTGTATCTATCCCACTGAAGAGGATATGACTTATGTTGTGTATCTATCCCACTGAAGAGGATATGACTTATGTTGTGTATCTATCCCACTGAAGAGGATATGACTTATGTTGTGTATCTATCCCACTGAAGAGGATATGACTTATGTTGTGTATCTATCCCACTGAAGAGGATATGACTTATGTTGTGTATCTATCCCACTGAAGAGGATATGACTTATGTTGTGTATCTATCCCACTGAAGAGGATATGACTTATGTTGTGTATCTATCCCACTGAAGAGGATTTGGATTATTGTTGATGGTCCTTATGAACCATTACTACGAACTCACCAACCTTGTGTTGACTATGCTTAGTAACTTTTCAGGTAATCAGTTAAGCAGTGGCGTGGAGGGCGAGGGGGGGGGGGTGGAGAAAGACTGACTGGAGAAATAAAGTTGGTGGTAATGTCTAAAAGTGAAGTGGGTAGGGATAGGGCAAGAATGTCGGGGAGTTGAGGGCATTGTGTTGACTATGCTTAGTACACTTTTCAGGAAATCAGGTTATCCCCGGACGTGGAGCTTAGTTGTTTGCTTGCTGTTAAACCCGGGCTTTGGACCTTATGAATCAAGGATTCATCGACCTTCTCTTTTGCATTATACTTAGAACTGTTAGCCATCTTTTGATGTTCTGTTGTAATCTGTGATGATGACTTGTTCTTTATGTATTTTGATTCTTGTTTAACTTACTGTATGGATTCATTGAATCCTTTATTTGCATTTAGTTCATGTTCTACATTAATTCCACCTTGTGCTATATGATTTCCGTGATATTCCGAGCCTCGGCTTGGGGTGTTACAGAATGGTGGCCCATGCGTGGTCGTAGAGAATTAGGCGGTTTGACCTAGACTACGGCTTAAGTTAAAACTCTTCATATAGCATGCATGGTTAGGAAATTTGTGTGCAACGTGAATTCTGTGAACCCTAGAAAGTGTATATTGTGAGTTCGTAGTTAAGACCACTTATGTGATGGCTTGAATTCAACGTGATGAAGGTGGAATGGGTACAATATGGTTAAGGTGTGCATTGATTGAATTTGACTGTCATTGATATGGATTGTTGTTACTAATTGATGCTAGTTGGATGCTTTAGAGCAAAATGAAGTTATGGTATTAACTTAGTATAATATTGTGGCAACCCTAAAAGAACCCGATCAACTCTTTTATGGTCGCCCAACATTATAACAAGTTAATGACATCATGGATTGCGCACGTGTGGCTTAAAGTATAATAGGGAACCGATATGCTTAATGGTAGTTGATTGGGTGGAGGGTTAGCCGTTGGTACACCCTGTATACATACCTGGTCAATAACTAGAGAGCATATCGAATTCGGATTATACTTTGAATCATTCGTGTTAGTTGCTTGGCTTAGTGTATAATAGGGAACCGATATGCTTAATGGTAGTTGATTGGGTGGAGGGTTAGCCGTTGGTACACCCTGTATACATACCTGGTCAATAACTAGAGAGCATATCGAATTCGGATTATACTTTGAATCATTCGTGTTAGTTGCTTGGCTTAGTGTATAATAGGGAACCGATATGCTTAATGGTAGTTGATTGGGTGGAGGGTTAGCCGTTGGTACACCCTGTATACATACCTGGTCAATAACTAGAGAGCATATCGAATTCGGATTATACTTTGAATCATTCGTGTTAGTTGCTTGGCTTAGTGTATAATAGGGAACCGATATGCTTAATGGTAGTTGATTGGGTGGAGGGTTAGCCGTTGGTACACCCTGTATACATACCTGGTCAATAACTAGAGAGCATATCGAATTCGGATTATACTTTGAATCATTCGTGTTAGTTGCTTGGCTTAGTGTATAATAGGGAACCGATATGCTTAATGGTAGTTGATTGGGTGGAGGGTTAGCCGTTGGTACACCCTGTATACATACCTGGTCAATAACTAGAGAGCATATCGAATTCGGATTATACTTTGAATCATTCGTGTTAGTTGCTTGGCTTAGTGTATAATAGGGAACCGATATGCTTAATGGTAGTTGATTGGGTGGAGGGTTAGCCGTTGGTACACCCTGTATACATACCTGGTCAATGACTAGAGAGCATATCGAATTCAGATTATACTTTGAATCATTCGTGTTAGTTGCTTGGCTTAGTGTATAATAGGGAACCGATATGCTTAATGGTAGTTGATTGGGTGGAGGGTTAGCCGTTGGTACACCCTGTATACATACCTGGTCAATAACTAGAGAGCATATCGAATTCGGATTATACTTTGAATCATTCGTGTTAGTTGCTTGGCTTAGTGTATAATAGGGAACCGATATGCTTAATGGTAGTTGATTGGGTGGAGGGTTAGCCGTTGGTACACCCTGTATACATACCTGGTCAATAACTAGAGAGCATATCGAATTCGGATTATACTTTGAATCATTCGTGTTAGTTGCTTGGCTTAGTGTATAATAGGGAACCGATATGCTTAATGGTAGTTGATTGGGTGGAGGGTTAGCCGTTGGTACACCCTGTATACATACCTGGTCAATAACTAGAGAGCATATCGAATTCGGATTATACTTTGAATCATTCGTGTTAGTTGCTTGGCTTAGTGTATAATAGGGAACCGATATGCTTAATGGTAGTTGATTGGGTGGAGGGTTAGCCGTTGGTACACCCTGTATACATACCTGGTCAATAACTAGAGAGCATATCGAATTCGGATTATACTTTGAATCATTCGTGTTAGTTGCTTGGCTTAGTGTATAATAGGGAACCGATATGCTTAATGGTAGTTGATTGGGTGGAGGGTTAGCCGTTGGTACACCCTGTATACATACCTGGTCAATAACTAGAGAGCATATCGAATTCGGATTATACTTTGAATCATTCGTGTTAGTTGCTTGGCTTAGTGTATAATAGGGAACCGATATGCTTAATGGTAGTTGATTGGGTGGAGGGTTAGCCGTTGGTACACCCTGTATACATACCTGGTCAATAACTAGAGAGCATATCGAATTCGGATTATACTTTGAATCATTCGTGTTAGTTGCTTGGCTTAGTGTATAATAGGGAACCGATATGCTTAATGGTAGTTGATTGGGTGGAGGGTTAGCCGTTGGTACACCCTGTATACATACCTGGTCAATAACTAGAGAGCATATCGAATTCGGATTATACTTTGAATCATTCGTGTTAGTTGCTTGGCTTAGTGTATAATAGGGAACCGATATGCTTAATGGTAGTTGATTGGGTGGAGGGTTAGCCGTTGGTACACCCTGTATACATACCTGGTCAATAACTAGAGAGCATATCGAATTCGGATTATACTTTGAATCATTCGTGTTAGTTGCTTGGCTTAGTGTATAATAGGGAACCGATATGCTTAATGGTAGTTGATTGGGTGGAGGGTTAGCCGTTGGTACACCCTGTATACATACCTGGTCAATAACTAGAGAGCATATCGAATTCGGATTATACTTTGAATCATTCGTGTTAGTTGCTTGGCTTAGTGTATAATAGGGAACCGATATGCTTAATGGTAGTTGATTGGGTGGAGGGTTAGCCGTTGGTACACCCTGTATACATACCTGGTCAATAACTAGAGAGCATATCGAATTCGGATTATACTTTGAATCATTCGTGTTAGTTGCTTGGCTTAGTGTATAATAGGGAACCGATATGCTTAATGGTAGTTGATTGGGTGGAGGGTTAGCCGTTGGTACACCCTGTATACATACCTGGTCAATAACTAGAGAGCATATCGAATTCGGATTATACTTTGAATCATTCGTGTTAGTTGCTTGGCTTAGTGTATAATAGGGAACCGATATGCTTAATGGTAGTTGATTGGGTGGAGGGTTAGCCGTTGGTACACCCTGTATACATACCTGGTCAATAACTAGAGAGCATATCGAATTCGGATTATACTTTGAATCATTCGTGTTAGTTGCTTGGCTTAGTGTATAATAGGGAACCGATATGCTTAATGGTAGTTGATTGGGTGGAGGGTTAGCCGTTGGTACACCCTGTATACATACCTGGTCAATAACTAGAGAGCATATCGAATTCGGATTATACTTTGAATCATTCGTGTTAGTTGCTTGGCTTAGTGTATAATAGGGAACCGATATGCTTAATGGTAGTTGATTGGGTGGAGGGTTAGCCGTTGGTACACCCTGTATACATACCTGGTCAATAACTAGAGAGCATATCGAATTCGGATTATACTTTGAATCATTCGTGTTAGTTGCTTGGCTTAGTGTATAATAGGGAACCGATATGCTTAATGGTAGTTGATTGGGTGGAGGGTTAGCCGTTGGTACACCCTGTATACATACCTGGTCAATAACTAGAGAGCATATCGAATTCGGATTATACTTTGAATCATTCGTGTTAGTTGCTTGGCTTAGTGTATAATAGGGAACCGATATGCTTAATGGTAGTTGATTGGGTGGAGGGTTAGCCGTTGGTACACCCTGTATACATACCTGGTCAATAACTAGAGAGCATATCGAATTCGGATTATACTTTGAATCATTCGTGTTAGTTGCTTGGCTTAGTGTATAATAGGGAACCGATATGCTTAATGGTAGTTGATTGGGTGGAGGGTTAGCCGTTGGTACACCCTGTATACATACCTGGTCAATAACTAGAGAGCATATCGAATTTGCTAACCTCAACATGGAAGGAGCCGATTACAAGGGCTATGTTAGACGATTTCAAGAGTTGTCTACCCTCATTCCTCACTTGGTGGGTACCGAGCCTCAGGCCATTCAGAAGTTTGTATTGGGCTTGAATCCTCAAGTCCGATCATATGTAAACTCTAACATGCCTACTACTTTGGCCGATGCTGTTAACCAAGCCGGGAGTGTGACTGAAGACTTGTTGAGGGGCGGTGTTTTAAGTAACTCCTCAACAAACAAGAGAAAGGAAGTGGGAGAATCAAGTGGGGTGAAGAAAATGGGAAAGTTTAATCCCAAAGATGCTAATAGGGGTAGAGTGATGGCGGCGACGGGACCGGTGAAGAAAGCTTATGCAGGACCTCACCCATTATGTGAAAGATGCAACAGTCACCACCCCACCAACGTTCAATGCAGGGCGTGTTTTAATTGCAACCAAGTTGGACACATGTCCAAGAATTGTAGAGCACCGAAAGCGGCGCCATTGAATGTAGTACCCCTTCAAACCATTCATCCTCAAGGCAACTTTCCATGGGGTACGTGCTTTAAATGTGGAAGCCCTGATCACTACCGGAATAATTGTCCACAATGGATTGGCCAACAAGTTGAAGTGGCGGTCCATCCGAATCAACTCCAAATTACCGGGCCGAATCAAAACCGTGGCCAACAAGGCCATCAAGTTCATCCTCGTGGCCGAGCTTTTGCGGGAATTGGCAATGGAGGCCAAAATGATCCAAACGTTGGTTAAGGTACCTTTCTCTTAACGGTCATTATATTATGGCGCTATTCGATATTGGAACAGAATATGATCTCGTTTATCCTAACGTTACTCCTTTGGGTTACCTTCGTTCGTGTGTTTTGGAATTATATGTTTAAAATTTTTGGATGTTTAGCGACTCTCTAACTAAATTCGGCCAAATACCCCGTGCATGTATCTTGACTCTAGAAGACGACAAACTCTTCACGTACTTTATGATCTATGATATTAAGGTTCCTGGCGATAAAGTGAGTAAAATCTGAATGCAACGGTTAATATGATTCTTAATTGTATAGTAGGGTTACTAATGTAAAAATATCTAATGGTAGGGTTTTTAGGGTTTCATGTACATCTTCCAACTTAAAGGTCCTTAGAACTACCATCTCAAGAATCTGAAAACTAACGTCGTCTCTTTTAATCTTGAGTCTTCCGAACGATTTCTGGGTGACTTACCGGGCTTGTCCCATCTGGATAGCTTAAATTTCGTATATGCTTAACTTCCTAACATCGCGCGCGTAGTCAAACCCTTATAGACTTATGAGATGCGAATAAGCTCGTAGTGAAAGACCGGGAGAGAGATTCGAAGGAAAACAAATTGTAATGGATTTCACCATGAAGTCGCCGACGACAAGGAGTGGTCACAATACGACGAAACCGATAAAATCTGACAACTTGACACATTAGTATGTAGAAGAAATGGTGTAAGTGCACAGAGATTCGATTTCTATCATTTCAGCTAAAGAAAGTCGCTTAACTCCAATTCAGGGAGCCATTCAATGAGCAACGGGTACTCATACCGACTTGAGACTTGATCACATGTGAAGAAAATGTGCTTATGACCATGGCGGAAATCTTGTGCAATGAAGGTTGTTACACGAATATTCGAATGTCACTAACCGAAGCATTAAGTAGTAGAGGTGTTACTCTCCGCTGGATGAGCCAAGAATCAAAGAAAGCCAATGCAGCGGGCCTAGAATAGTAATTGGAATGACAAGAACAACTTCTCAAACTAAGAAGATAGCAACTAGCTTGCATGCTACGAAGGAAGTGGGTCGATGTGTGATGGAGACCGTTAGAGTTGAGACCTAAGTACCCACATTTGTCTAACTATTGGTGATTTGCTGAATTTCGGGACGAAATTCTTTTGACGGGGGAATAATGTAACATCCGTGAATCTTGACCCATTGACTTTTTGTGTAATTTGACTAACAAACTTGTGGAATGAAATAATTGGGCCCATTTGTGATTATATGACTATGTGGTATGTTGGTCGGGTCGTTAATATGTTTATTCGATGTTTAATAGGGTAACGATTGTAACTTGGCTTGAAAAGAGAAACGGGTCGGCCCGTGGGTAGTCTATGACCCACCAGCCCCAAGACCCATTTCTCCCCCCCTTATCCCTTTCTCCCCCTCTCATTTTCATTTCTATCTATCTATCTCTTTCTCTCAAAAGCAAAGCAAGACCATTTCATTCTTCTTCTCTCTACCATCTACTTAGTGTTGGAAAGGTTATAACGCTAGAATCATCGTCATCTATACAACATTATCGTCATATCAAAGAATCAAAGGTGGAAGTCTTGCATTTTAGCCATTTTGACCTAATTTGGGTTCTAGCTCAAGGAGAAGTTTGTGTAAGTCTAATTCAACTCTTTTACTTCCACTTATGCCTGTTTTTATGTTCCTAGTCGTTTTGATGTGATTCCAAGTCTTGTAAATGGTAAAAATGGAAATTAGGGTTAGGGTTTAAAGGATTATGAGTGATTATGATGTTTTGGTCGTTTTTGTGGGTTGGGTTATGTGTATTAATGGTTAATGATGTTTGGTTATACTTCAAAATGGGCTAAAAGTCCTTACAAGTCGTTTTGGAATGGTTTGGGTCGAATTTGGGGGTTTTGGTTCGTGTTTCCTGCATAACTGCAGGTGCTGGCTGCAGATTGTGGCCACTGCGGCGCAGTGAGCTCTACCCTTGCTCACTGCGGCGCAGTGCCTTGTTTCTGGTCCTGGTTCATTTTAGCCACTGCGGCGCAGTGAGCATGGTTCTGGCTCACTGCGGCGCAGTGGATAGGTTCTGTGAAAATATGCGCGTCAATTTTCCAACGTTAATAACTTTTGATCCGTAAGTCCAAATAAGTCATATGACCTATCGTTGGAATCGTAAGAGAGTCTAGTTTCACGTAGTAACTTCTTTTTGTATGAATCTTCGTGCATTTCTAAAAATGGCTAGTCAAAGTGTTATGCTTCACACTCGGTAATGTTAAGAAAGTAATTGTGGGTTCGTGACTCAACTTAAACCTAAGGAACCAACTTGTTTCTGATTATAAAGTTGACAGTATGATATATGGAATGCTTTGATAGGTTGTGAACACGTGGGACCCAATACTCGCTATTAATCTTTCATTTACTCGACTTAAGCTTCTTTGCCGATCAAGGTGAGTTTCGTAGCTCCCTACTCAATAGAGATTCGGGCTGAAAAGTGTACATATACGTGTTTGTTGGATTGTTTGGTTGATTTGATTGACTGTCTAGTTAATTTCTGATTAATTGTTGATTGACAGATAGTTTTGATTGATTGTGTGATGATTTACGGATGTGATTGTGTTATTGTAAGGTACTAGGATAGAAGTACATATATGGAGGTCGGTTTTACTTTCAAAGAGTCTTAGATGTGGTGGGAAGGCTGCGGGTGACCCTATACATAAGCATCTAGAACTTGATGAAAGTAAAATCCTCCAAAGTATATGTACGCGTTGTTTAGAGAAAGCGATAAATTCAGGAATTATGGTTGGAATGAACATGTACGTCTCGTTATACTTGATTTGTGTGATATGCACTCAAGTATACCTTTATCGTTGTATTGACGAACTTATGAATTAATGTTTGACGATTGAATGATTGATTGAACGATGGAATAATGGATTATTGGTTACGTTTAATGGATCTTAGTAAGGGATTGTGATGTATTATTTTATGGTTATTGTTATTATTATTATTACTGCTAGGATAGACGTGCATACATGGAAGTCGGTTATGCCTTCGTTGGGTTCTAGATGTGGTGGGAAGGCTGCGGGTGACCCTATATATAAGCATCTAGGATTCGAAGAAAGTAGAATCCTCCTAAGTGTATGTACGTATGGTTTACTTTAGTTTGATGTTTGATGATTGATGGACTTGTGATGTATGTATGTTGTGTATCTATCCCACTGAAGAGGATATGACTTATGTTGTGTATCTATCCCACTGAAGAGGATATGACTTATGTTGTGTATCTATCCCACTGAAGAGGATATGACTTATGTTGTGTATCTATCCCACTGAAGAGGATATGATACCTGTTTTGAATTGATGTTATGAACGTTACTTGGGTATAATGTTTATTACGCGTTTTATTTGTTGTGTATAATCTTGTGGTGGATGTTGTTGTGTTGTTCTTAGAGGCTCACTGTAAGTCATGTTTTGCCTCTACTCGTATATTATGATTATTGTCGATGGTTCCTTATGGACCATTACTACGAACTCACCAACCTTGTGTTGACTATGCTTAGTACACTTTTCAGGAAATCAGGTTATCCCCGGACGTGGAGCTTAGTTGTTTGCTTGCTGTTAAACCCGGGCTTTGGACCTTATGAATCAAGGATTCATCGACCTTCTCTTTTGCATTATACTTAGAACTGTTAGCCATCTTTTGATGTTCTGTTGTAATCTGTGATGATGACTTGTTCTTTATGTATTTTGATTTTTGTTTAACTTACTGTATGGATTCATTGAATCCTTTATTTGCATTTAGTTCATGTTCTACATTAATTCCACCTTGTGCTATATGATTTCCGTGATATTCCGAGCCTCGGCTTGGGGTGTTACAGCGTCATCCACCACCGCAACCACCACCATCACCACCACCACCACCCGCACGCACCACCACCACCAGTTCCACCACCACCCGACCCGACTCACCACCACCACCACCACCACCACCACCACCACCACCACCACCACCACCACCACCACCACCACCACCACCACCACCACCACCACCACCACCACCACCACCACCACCACCACCACCACCACCACCACCACCACCACCACCACCACCACCACCACCACCACCACCACCACCACCACCACCACCACCACCACCACCACCACCACCACCACCACCACCACCACCACCACCACCACCACCACCACCACCACCACCACCACCACCACCACCACCACCACCACCACCACCACCACCACCACCACCACCACCACCACCACCACCACCACCACCACCACCACCACCACCACCACCACCACCACCACCACCACCACCACCACCACCACCACCACCACCACCACCACCACCACCACCACCACCACCACCACCACCACCACCACCACCACCACCACCACCACCACCACCACCACCACCACCACCACCACCACCACCACCACCACCACCACCACCACCACCACCACCACCACCACCACCACCACCACCACCACCACCACCACCACCACCACCACCACCACCACCACCACCACCACCACCACCACCACCACCACCACCACCACCACCACCACCACCACCACCACCACCACCACCACCACCACCACCACCACCACCACCACCACCACCACCACCACCACCACCACCACCACCACCACCACCACCACCACCACCACCACCACCACCACCACCACCACCACCACCACCACCACCACCACCACCACCACCACCACCACCACCACCACCACCACCACCACCACCACCACCACCACCACCACCACCACCACCACCACCACCACCACCACCACCACCACCACCACCACCACCACCACCACCACCACCACCACCACCACCACCACCACCACCACCACCACCACCACCACCACCACCACCACCACCACCACCACCACCACCACCACCACCACCACCACCACCACCACCACCACCACCACCACCACCACCACCACCACCACCACCACCACCACCACCACCACCACCACCACCACCACCACCACCACCACCACCACCACCACCACCA
Source organism: Erigeron breviscapus (assembly GCA_034093135.1). Classification (NCBI taxonomy): domain Eukaryota; kingdom Viridiplantae; phylum Streptophyta; class Magnoliopsida; order Asterales; family Asteraceae; genus Erigeron; species Erigeron breviscapus. Next base: position 180,870,346 of record CM067167.1, read on the forward strand.
CCACCACCACCACCACCACCACCACCACCACCACCACCACCACCACCACCACCACCACCACCACCACCACCACCACCACCACCACCACCACCACCACCACCACCACCACCACCACCACCACCACCACCACCACCACCACCACCACCACCACCACCACCACCACCACCACCACCACCACCACCACCACCACCACCACCACCACCACCACCACCACCACCACCACCACCACCACCACCACCACCACCACCACCACCACCACCACCACCACCACCACCACCACCACCACCACCACCACCACCACCACCACCACCACCACCACCACCACCACCACCACCACCACCACCACCACCACCACCACCACCACCACCACCACCACCACCACCACCACCACCACCACCACCACCACCACCACCACCACCACCACCACCACCACCACCACCACCACCACCACCACCACCACCACCACCACCACCACCACCACCACCACCACCACCACCACCACCACCACCACCACCACCACCACCACCACCACCACCACCACCACCACCACCACCACCACCACCACCACCACCACCACCACCACCACCACCACCACCACCACCACCACCACCACCACCACCACCACCACCACCACCACCACCACCACCACCACCACCACCACCACCACCACCACCACCACCACCACCACCACCACCACCACCACCACCACCACCACCACCACCACCACCACCACCACCACCACCACCACCACCACCACCACCACCACCACCACCACCACCACCACCACCACCACCACCACCACCACCACCACCACCACCACCACCACCACCACCACCACCACCACCACCACCACCACCACCACCACCACCACCACCACCACCACCACCACCACCACCACCACCACCACCACCACCACCACCACCACCACCACCACCACCACCACCACCACCACCACCACCACCACCACCACCACCACCACCACCACCACCACCACCACCACCACCACCACCACCACCACCACCACCACCACCACCACCACCACCACCACCACCACCACCACCACCACCACCACCACCACCACCACCACCACCACCACCACCACCACCACCACCACCACCACCACCACCACCACCACCACCACCACCACCACCACCACCACCACCACCACCACCACCACCACCACCACCACCACCACCACCACCACCTGAGACATCTCAGAATTCTATACAGACGTCTTCACTAAACTTCAAGCTATTTCTGAACAAATTATACTTGGTCGATTTCCGACCTAACAAATTCCCCCTATTTGTTCTGAAATAGTGCATGCATTCCAGACTTCTATCTATACAAGTTTGTAAGTCTGAAATACAAGTTTTTGTTTAAGTTGTAAAATTTTTCATAAGTACATCTTATAGATCATTGATGTCTCAGAATTTTACTTGTGGTTTTCTAACTTAAACCTATCATCTACTTATTGATTACAACATGCAACATATATATACAAACTGAAATGATAGTTACAAATGTAAATTCTTTACAAGTACATGATAGTCTGAAGAGAAACTACTTCTTGGCAGGCCTTGAACCAGAAGGTGCCTCAGTAGGTTTTCTCTTCAGTGGAGAGTGATCCTTTTTGCCAAACAGCCTTCCTTCAATCTCTACCTTGGCTTGCATCTTTTGTTGTATTCTTGCTAACCATGCACCAGTCAAGGCAGATTTTGGTTTCCCTTTCAGAACCTGGATCATCTCCCTGTGCTCAGAAATCCCAAATGTATGAACTGAAACTTGATTGTATTCTTCAGCTGCCCTACCTTCTCTTTTCACAACCAAGTCAAATAACTTCAATCCATCAGCCTTTGTAACTTCCATATCAATGATTTTGGCTGGATGCGATCGATGGTTCATATAGTGATCATACTGAACCTTTTCATGTTTTCTTTGGGTCTCAGCAACATCATCAGATATTGGTTTGAGTGAAGTAAAGACAACATCACGAGAATCTTTCTTTGCAGTCCTTGTTCCAGTTCTGGGCTTTGTGGGTGGTCTGAACAACTCTTTTTCTACTTTCTGAACTTCGGCCAGAATTTCCTTCCTTTTGATCGCCATTTCTTTTTCTCTATTTTTCTTTAAGTCTTCAATGGATAACTTAAAGGTCAGACTTTCCAACTTTTGTTCCAGAGGAGAGTAGTTCATCCCACATTCATATTCCAGCATATCCACCAAAGCCTTTTGCACTCTTGGATCATTTTAGATTTTTAAGTACCTTTCCAATGATAACCCAAGAGCTGCAGCATCTATGTGATCAAGGGTTCCCATCTTCAGATGTTGTTCCCTTTCTCTTTCTTTGTTCTCCCTCCACATAATAAATTGGTTGGAAACCTGCTTTTGCAATGTTTCCACTTCTTGCTATCAGCTTCAAGATTGTGCAAGGGATAGCCGTGCTCGTCCACATTCTCACCAATAATGATTCCAGAACCCTTAGAACCTTGCTTTGGTTCTTCTCCTTCTAGAGCCTTTCCTTTTCCCTTATCTTTCTTCTGAACTTGTTCCCCCTGAACTGAGGCACTACCAGAAGGTACCTCAGTGTGCTTCTTGGTTGCTTCAATTATCTCTTGAGTACTAGCAAGCAAACCAATAGGCACACCACTTCCCCCTTTGGGAATCTCTGAAGGCAGTCTAGCATAAAGATCAACAGTAGATTTAATTGCCTTCAGTGGTTCCCAACTTTGTTGTTCTAGGCAATCACAAATACCTTTTGCCATTGTAGCAAACTGAGCCTTTAGTCTGAATGAAGACCTAAGGTTCAGTGCTTCTTGATCTTTTAAGTCCTTCAACATCTTTCTATCTTCTTCAGTGAAAGAAGCAGGGGGAGGAGGAGCAGTAACAGTTTCTTTCTTTAGAAGAGTTAGAATTTCTTCTAACTGTTTGACTGATTCTGAACTGAACCTTCAAGCTTGGAAACTGTATCTTTTACTTCATTTACAGCCTTTTCCACCTTGTCATTTGTGTCTTTGGTCAGTTCAGCAATCATCATTCTAACCTCTTCACCAACTTTCTGACAGACAGAATCTGAAATCTGAGCAGCTAGATTCTGAGATAGCTCAGACTTCAGATCTTTCACAATACCAGCACTAATAGAAGTCCCAAGTTCTTTCTCATTGACACTTGGCTTCTGAACCAACTCATGAACTTCATTTCCAACTGCCATAAACTCTTGCTTCAACAACTCAACACTAGATGTCAAGTTCGCAACCACCGAAGCTTGCACATCTCTCTTTGTCAACCTGAAGGCTTCTCTGATTGCAGAGCTCACCTTGTTGCAAGTCATCACCAGCTCATTCAGCTTTCCAACCACTAGTCCTTCATTACCAGCAACTTTGGTCAACTCAGTTCCAAGGAACATCTGAGCACCTTTCATATCAGCCAAGGAACTAGTGTTGGCAGTTAGAGATTTGGTTAAGTCCTCCACCCTTAAAATAAGGCCTTGGACTTCGGTTTGTGTTTTCTCTAACTGTGCTTCTATATTCAAAGGAGGTGGGGGTTGTGTAGAAGCAGGAGCCACAAATGGTAAACTTCCAAGCCCTTTAAGTACTTTGTTCATTTGAATGTCAGTTGGACTCTCAGATTCTGTCTCAGAATCCAAGTCCTTCTCTGAGGGGGCATCATAGTTGATTGGTGGTGGTATGTTGTGAATTTGGGGGTGAAGAAATTGAAGTGATGGAGTGAAATATGGATCGGTTACATATGCGGGAGTGGTACCTGGTGGAAAGATTGGATTTTGGTGAGATGGTGGTGGTGGAACATAAGGCTCATTGTCTTGTTCTGGTTGGATTTCTGGGGGAGGAGGAGGGGCGTTTGCGAGGATGGGGGCTGGCTCAGAATCAGATTGATTCGCCTCCAATAGTTCCTCGTCAAACTCAAAGTCAGCAAGAGAATCAAGATTCTCCTGAGGTAGCTCATCGTCATCCCAGAAAGCATTCACTTTTACAATCTGGTCAGATATGCCCTGGTTTGGGTCACTAGTACCCTCACCAGATTCTGGTTCAACATCTGCAGAAGCAGGTGCATCGTCACCAGATTCAACGATTTGTTCAATCGTAGGTACACTAACGGGTCCCACATTCTTTTGTGGCCCACTTAGTGACCTTTCTGGACCAGCTAGTGTGGCTGAAACAGTTTTAGTAAATACCTGAAGCATAGCAGAGGAGAGTTCAGGCTCATCTTCAGTAATGGTTGCCTTTGAGAAATCTCTGCCATATTCAGGTACAGAAGCTTCAGGTCCAGCTTGATTATAAGCTTCTCCAAGGATATCCATAAAACACAAGCTTAAAAATCTTGGGAAAGCAATATGCAGACTTCTCTTTCCTTTTAACTTTGTAATCAACTGAGCAAAGAGAATCTCAGCAAAATCTGCTTGCATCCCATTCCAAATGTAATACCCCATCTCAACTTGGGGTAATGAAAGTTGGTCCAACCCTCCATGGTTGCCACCAAGACTCTCCACAATCTGGGTCCAGAAGAACCTCCAGCAATTGCCAAAACCAGACATGAAAATGTGTCCAGAGGTCTTCAAATTACCATCAGCATCCTCCATATCACCATGACCAGTGGCGACTAGAACCTCCCTGAAATTGACTCCTTTGAGTCTTTTAGCAAATACCTGGGGAGGTTCGAGGTAGTTCAGATGAAGGGAATTTCTGAACCCCTCTAGAGTGATAACACACTTCTTGGTGCCCTCATTAAGAGTGAAGGAGATGGATTGCTCATCTTTACTCACCACAGCAGTGTACCAGAATTCAAGCAAGTATCGATGATACAATGCTTGAGGATTTGCGGTCAACGCATAATGGAAAGGGACTGCTCCCAAAAATTGTTGATTCTTCCCATTAAGGTTTCAGACTTCACATTCAATTGAGCCAAAAAGTTTCTCATGTTGAATCGGATTTGAGAAGGTGTGAAGTTCTTTGGCCATGTGGCAGATGTTTTCACATCACTCGATGGAGTATATTCAAAATTTATGAGCGATTTGTGTGAAGAAGAAGATGATGATTTAGACATTTTAAGAATCGAAGAGTGAAAGTGAAATGAATATGAAGAGTTAAGGAATTTGAAGAGTGAAGATGAAGAGATTGATGATTGGAAAGTAAATGAAAGAATGAATAAGGAATTTGTATTTAAGATGGAACAAAAAGTAATTTTCCAATTTAAAACAATTTCTGGGGTCAAGTCCGCATTTAATGCAGAGACGTTTGAGTGACCCCACCCTGCACACTTTTTTTAGAAAAAGTACTCATTTCTTTCTCTTTTACGGCGCAACTTGTGTGACACATAAGCATGACCAATCCTAAGTTAAAAACCTAGTATTTAGTATGCCACGTGTACACACAATTGACCAAGTATCAAAAAAAATATCTTGAAAAGACTATTGTATTTCAGTGATGACAAGTCAAGTTCTGAGCATGGTCAGTTCCAAAGAGATCTGAACCATCTCAGTCAATAAAATTCAACTGAAATATTTTGATTTTCTGAAGTGCTTCAGTTAAATACATTTTTCTGAGCAAAAAGTCCCCCCTAAAAAATGAAGGTTTATTTTAAAGTTGAAAAATATTTAACATTCCTCCTGAAGTGATGATCCATGAATTAATAAGTGCCAAGATAGTATCACAAGGCGTTCGATAGCTAGGCGAGCAAAAATTACATGGATCGCTCAGACTGGTGAACCAGATCAGTGTCACTGAGGCGTTCATAACAAGATTACCAGTCTAAGGATTTAACATACCCAACTCACTGACTAGATGTTTAAAGGTTTTGACATCTAAAGGTTTTGTGAAAACATCAGCGAGTTGCTTATCAGTGGGAATAAAGTGCAATTCAATATCTCCTTTCAGAATATGATCACGAATGAAATGATACCTGAGGTCGATGTGCTTGGTTTTCGAGTGCATCACAGGATTGTGAGATATGCAATGGCACTAGTGTTATCACAAAAGATTGGAGTCTTTGTGTAAGTAACACCATAATCAGTCAGCTGGTTTTTCATCCATAGAATCTGAGCACAACAACTTGCTGTAGAAATGTACTCAGCTTCTGCAGTTGATAGTGATACTGCAGTCTGCTTCTTACTAGTCCAGCTTACTAATTTGCCACCAAGGAAATGACACCCACCAGTGGTACTTTTCCTGTCTATCTTGCAACCTGCATGATCAGAATCTGAATAACCCATTAGATCTAGACTAGAGCTTTGGGATACCAAAGACCAGTCTGGGGACACCCTTAAGGTATCTGAAGATCCTTTTAACAGCATTTGCATGTGCTTCTCTGGGATCAGACTGAAATCTAGCACAAAGGCATGTTGCAAACATTATGTCTGGTCCACTTGCAGTTAAATACATCAGTG
>CM067167.1:180877742-180950242 GCA_034093135.1 Erigeron breviscapus
ATCTTTTTCCCAATATATACCGCTCCTTCACCAACTGGGCAATTCTCATTTGCTCGAGAAATGCCACCCCGACCGTCGTCATTGTTCACACCTGAGCATTCTCAGCATGAACAACACTTTGATTTTCCAGTCCTTTCTTCATCCACCACTCCTATTATATCTTCAACTGCTGGCATGACAACTGGGGAGACTTCGTTAAGTTTGCCTCCTCCAGTTGCTCCAGTAGTAACTGCTGCTGGTCCAGTGACACCTTCTCCTTCGTCACTGGACAGTCAAGTTGTTTCTTTGCAAGCCGATCTCCAAAACCTTCTTACCAGGGTGGAGGAGATTCAGAAGACACTTGACAAAAACACCAAGTCTTTCTCCAGATACCACAAGGATCACTTGACAATATTAAGGTGGTTGATCTGGGGATTAACAAGTTTTCATCAAATGAAGACTTGGTGTTCAACAAGTTAAATGAGTTGGTCACTGGCTGCAATAATCTGGCTGGTACTTTAAAGGAAGCCTTTGACCTTACTCAGTCCAAGGTCACTACTTCAATATCCAACTTGCTGGGAAACACTGTTAGAACTTCAGAAGTTGATTTGAAAGATTGAAAGGCAGGTAAAGGAATTGATTGAAAAACCTGGCCTAAATGTGACTGAGCTTGGGCAGCAGTTGATGACTTTAGTTGGTCAAAGAATTGATGATACACTAGGTGCAAGGGAAACACAATTGATTGAAAAGGTGATGTCTGAGATCACCAAGCTGGCCACTCCTCAGGTTGATCTGGCCCTACTCACCAGTGAGATCAACCAGTTGAGAGGCAGCATTGAGAATTTGAACACCCAGGTATCTCTACATGCTCAATCTTTAGATAAACTGACAACTGAAGTAGAGAATTTGAAGAAGAAGGATGATGAAGTAAAGGATAAGGTTGTCTCTGGTTTGGATGAAGACTCCAAGATCTTAAATGAATTGAAAACTGGTCAAGAACAGGTTACAGCAAATGTTTTGACTCTCAAAGGAGACCAACCATTTGGAGGTCTTTCAGGATGATGTGTGGGATTTTAAGGAGTGCAAGGACATGCAAACATGGCAGCCTCTGACCGGTTGCCATCACACCCATCTGAATGGGAAATATTCGGGCAGGTCTAGATGCTGCCAAGGGGGAAAGAAGTGCAGTCCTTCCACCAGTTGCACCTGGAAGAACTTCATCTGGAAGTCAAGTTGGAAGAGAAATGGTTGTATCTACCAGTACTGAAGCTGGTGAGTAAACTGGTGATATGGGTGATAGGGGGAATGTGTTTTGGATAAAGGAAAAGGTTTAGCTGTTGATCTGCCCAGCCGGCCACTGATGTACCAATGCTTGAAACTGGCAATGCTGATATACTTCCTCCAGTTTCAGATAGTGATAGCAGAAGACTGGCCAGACTTGGAAATGATATTAAAGAAAGAAAGAAAATGAAACAAAGAAACCAAGTCGAAGCCAGGGCACATCTTGCACAGATCAAGTTGCTTGATATGAGTGATGCCAATCTTTTGGGAATCACTAAGGAGGAGTATGCCAGAGTTAAGAATGATCCAGGATAGTTGACCAGTTGAAAGAAATGCTTGATGTTGAACTGGACAGACACTATCCTGAGGATGAAGCTGAATTTGATGCCAGAAGCTTGAACATATCAGTGGAGAAGGCTAAGGAAAATAGGGCCAGTGGGATTCTTAAACGAATTGCAAATGTTAAGAAGGTTGTGAAGAAGGTTTTGAATCCACCAAGAAGGATTCCACAACCAAGAAGACCACTGACAAGAGATGCTGACCTTAGCACATTTGTTGAACCAACTGGCGAGGTATCTAATGAAGACATCAAGTCCGCTGTACTGGCTGCTGGTGTTGGGAGTATAAAAATAACAAATGAATCTGAAGCAAGAAGCTATTACTCCCAGATCAAGTCAACCAGAAGACATAGTGGTACTATCAATGGTGTAAATGTAACAATCAAGCCAGGCACCAAAGTCTTTCAAGTTGAAGTTAGTTATACCAGAGGGCCACTGGTTAAAACTGACAATCCTGGTGCGATGCAGTATGGGTTCAGTGAATGGGTTGAAATGGTGAATGTGTTGGATGCAAAGGCACAAAAGAATAGGTTTGAGAAAGCATGGGTGAACTTCCTAAGAGGCAAGATTCAACACAAAGAAAATCTGGAGCTAAAGTTGAATATTGACCCTGAAGACTCACAACCTATTTCTTCAGGTGACCAAGAGAAGAAGAACTGGCGAAGGGCCATCTCATTAAGTTCTTTCTTCAGTTATCTACTTGTATTTTATTTACATTCTGTAACTTGTATAAATTTCATTTCCTTGTATAAATGAAGTTACCAGTTTGTAACCACAAGGTAGATAATAGATTAGATCTAACAAACTCAAAAGAAAAACCCAAGGCATTTATTGATCTATAAAAATGCCTTGGAAAACTTAGATAGATTTAATCGAACAAGTCCTTCCAGTTCATACTTGTATAGATACAAGAACTGAAAAAGACTTGGCAATATTTCTAGACAAATAAGGGGAATTTGTTAGGACCAGTTCACCTGGTAAACTGGCCAGTCTCCAGTTGCATCTGGAGACCCAGTGAAACTGGTTACCAAGAAGATTTGTCCAGAAATATATTGAAGTCCAGTTGCACCGTACAGTCAACGCAACTGAAGACTTCCTCCAGTTGAGAACTGACCAGTTGAAGAATCATTCCAGTTGAATTCGAAGACAACAAATGGAAGATAGAGAATGGCAATGGCAGCGAAGCCCAGTTGACATTCTAGTCAGTTACAAACTGGAGACCATCAGTGGAAAGCCCTTACAAAGCTTTACACTGATTACGAGGAATTGACTTTTATGCTTTATGTACCTTTATCCGGATAATAAGATTTATCTTATTATTTAATTGCAAAAAGGTACATAAAGGTGGTTGAGTAAAGTTGCTTTATCCTGCAACTTTACACTGCTTTTTAAGGAATTAAATGCTATTCCTTAAATGATCTCAACCACATTTGTACGGCCAAAGTTAACATCCCAATGTTAACTTTGCCTATAAATACAAGTCATTGCACAACAAGAATATCAAGTCTTTCACAAGTTGAATAACTTCACACTTTGCATACCTGCAATATTCTTGGTGAACTTGTGCAATATTCTCTCAATCGCTAAAAGGAACATTTCACAACTTTAAGTGTTTCGATTGTTTTGAGAAATTCCGAGTGTAGATCAATTGTATTTCATAGGTTGTTAGGATATTTACATTATTGTATTATCTTGGTTCCGCAACAACCTTGTAATTTATTTAACATCAATAAATAAATTACACATTGAAAATTACATATTGTCTCATCAATTTATCTTACAAGTTATTTGTATTATTGCATTGTTCTTTACTTATTGTCACTTAATAAGTAATCTATCTAGAACTTGGTATATACTCACTGCAACTGGTCGTCTCCAGTTCAGTGCATATATTGCAAAGTAACTCCACCATCGACATAGAGGTGTCTTCAGGTAGTGTCATCTATTGAGTTGGGACTTACAAGTACCAAAACCTGTCGAAGCTGGTCTTAGAAAACTTTTGGTCCAGACCAGGTGTGGAATATATATGTGCAAACCAGTAGCCCGGCAGTGGTGGTCCTTCCGTGTTCCATTCCATTTGCTTTAGATGATGGTCTCTTTTTGCACCGTGACAAAATATGACAACATTGCAGAAATGTAGCACATTATACACAGATTCAAGCAAGTTACATTTTGCAATATTGCAGAAATGTAACACATTATACACATTCAAGCACATCACATTTTCAATCACTTTTGATTGGATATAGAAAATCATGTTTGATTGGTCACTACAAATATTCAACCAAGTATAAATTTGTAAGCTGTAAAAAATCTATCAACCGAAGTATAAAATCTGCAAAATAGCAAAATAATAGCAATAAAAAATAGTGTCTTGCTAGGTGATCCGAGACACATCAGAAGTCATACTCTAATTCGCTTTTTGTTTCTTTCTTCCACAAGTCCTCATGTTGTGATCTGTCCCTCCACACAGGCTGCAGTTACTCTTTCTTTTGTTGCTTTCTTTAATCCCCTTTTCTTTTCCACCCATCAAACGTTTGTCTCTGAAGCACCCCTTGTATGAGCTAACTGGTGGGTTTTTTATTCTATTTGTATCCGGCTTAGAAACACCCGTCATTTTTTCTATGATGTCATCTTTTTTCTTTGAGGGTTGTTTTGGCATGTCATCCTCAACTTTTTTCTTCAAGTCTTTCATTTTTTCCAGAAATTCTTTGAGCTTCTTTTCATCATTAACAAGTAGATGCAAGCAATCTTCAACAACCGAGGTTACATCAGTAACCAACTTTTGAGTACCCATATTTGCATTGTCGAATCTGTTTCTTCTCGATCTCAAATCTGGTGGTATGATGCCTTTCGTCCATCGCCTCATTATGTACTGTGCAGGTATCTCTTCTACATTATTGTTGTTCAAACCCACAAAACAATGTCGGCATAGGAGACCGTAACGAAGGTAGTGTCTACAAGTACACATAATCGATCCATCCTGCCGGTTATAAAGTACCTTCATGGACAGAAAATTATTTCAATTTTTTTTATTAACTAATCATATTTGATTGACGAAATAAAATCACTCTATTTTCAAAATTATTTCAATTTTTTTTATTAACTAATCATATTTGATTGACTAAATAAAATACTCTATTTTCAAAATTGTGCATAGAGCAGAAACATACCTTGTATTGTATCACATTTTTTCCAGTATCCAATGTTTTCTTCTCCAATTTTTCATTAATAAGATAAACTTTACAATCACCCTCGATAGTCATCTGATCAACTGAACATGCATACAGCGAAGCATCTATCTCTTTCTGAACAATCTCGAAAACTGTTTTTGTGTATATTTTTGAAGCATGCTTTTCAATTTTCAGTTTGGTGCACAATGTTCGGCTTTTTTTGATGTCATCGGCATCCAACTTCTCTTGTGTTGACCTTTGCTTCAACATCGCAGATTCAAAGCCACTCATAAAGTGTACCAAATTTGCTCCTTGTCTTGTGAAATGTGAAAAAAAAGCATTTTCGCTTTCTGACCTTGAGGTTGTTCTCATCAGACCGAACATTGGAGTTTCTGTAAAGTAAGCAGGTATCCATTTTGATCTAATTTGGAACATATACTTGAACCATGTATCATTCTTCAACGAAAAATCACTCATCAGTTTCTCCCACTGTTCCTCAAAAACATGTGGCTCGATGTTCATATTCCACACTATTTTGTCGAACCTCTTCTTGAAGTCTCTTTCTGATTCTTCTTCAATACTTGGAATTGCCTCTTTAACCTGTATCCAATCACATTTGATTGGTCATTACAAAAGCATATTTTACAAAGATTCAAACATTAAATAGTACTGAATCATCTTTAATTGTTAAAGTAAATTACCTTTGTTGGCAACTTCTGTGTTATGTGCCACATGCACAGCCTATGCTTTGCCGTCTTAAACACATTTTTTATTGCAATTTCCATCGATTTATCCTGATCGGTTACCACCATCGTTGGCTCTTTATTGAACGACCTCATGAAACAGTCTAAAAGCCATGTGTAGGTCTCTGCTTTTTCATCTCTTATCAACCCAGCAGCAAAGGTTACACACTTACCATGGTTGTCAATTCCAGTGAACGGGACGAACATCATGTTGTACCTTTTGACAAAAACAAAAAAAACAAAAAAACAATCAAATCTGATTTTAATTTTAAACCCTAATGAAACTTTTATTTTCCAATCACATTTGATTGATCTATATGCTTATATTAAAAATTACCTGTTTGTTCGGTATGTCGCATCAAATGACATAATGTCACTGAATTCCTGATAGTTGACCCTTGCCACCTCATCAGCCCAGAAAAGTGAGTGCAATTGACTGTCTTCAAGAATGTATTCAAACGAAAACCCCGGAATGTACTCCCTTCTCTCCTCCATTTTGTTAACTAACATTTGAGCATCACTTTCATTAATAAAGACATTGAGGTCTCTTTTCCAATTTCTGAAGTCGTCAACTGTCCCATTTACATTCTGATAGCTCCCTTTCATGTTACTGTACAACTGATGAGCTTTTGTTGGTCCAATGTTTGCAAGCCATGCATTGTACACAAAAAGCTGCTCGGCATATTTTAGTTGTCTTTCGGTCCTTGATAAGTGCCTGTACTCTTGACGAAGCATCTCATGGTTGTGATGTGGTTCAAAAAGACCTACTCTATAGGTTTCAGTATCAAATATCCAATCAAATCTAATTCTAGCTCTACATCCAGTGCATTCATGAGTACTCTTCCTAATCTGTTTTTCTTTTGTTTCTAAAGTATCAAGTGAAACATTCTTCGGTGTTCCTTGCCTGCTACAAAGATAGTACTTTTGTTTGATCCTTCCAGACCTAGTAGTTTTCTGACAAGATTTCCTAACATCAAATCCAGCATTAGAAGCATACTCTTTATAAAATGCTTCACAATTTTCTAGTGTTCCGTAAATATTTCCCTTGACCGGTAAGATTCTTGGATCTACTATTGGCGCAAAAAACTCTGATCCTCCTGGTGTTTGGATTATTGTAGTTGTTGGTAATGTTATAGGCGTTACATTCACGCTATAAACTGTAATGAAAAAAGGAAATACACATATTATCATTTAACTGCTGTAGACAAAGACAAGTTGCATACATCATCTACCTCATTTCAAAAGTCAATCATACGAGATTAGATAAGTTACTAATCTTCTTTGATTAGATTATATTCGTATGTACAATCAATTTTGATTGTAAGCACAAAAACTATATTCCTATGTACAATCAACTTTGATTTGATTAGGCAGGTTATTTTCAAACACAAAAGCTATATTCCTATGTACAATCAACTTTGATTGCAAGCATAAAAGCCACATTCCTATGTACAATCAACTTTGATTGCATTAGGCATGTTATTTAAAGTACAAAATTTTCCTATGTACAATCAACTTCGATTGGATTAGGCAGGTTACTTCAAACACAAAATTTACATGCATATGTACAATCAACTTTGATTGTAAGCACAAAAGCTATATTCCTATGTACAATCAACTTTGATTGTAAGCACAAAAGCTATATTCCTATGTACAATCAACTTGATTGGATTAGGCAGGTTACTTCAAACACAAAATTTACATGCATATGTACAATCAACTTTGATTGTAAGCACAAAAGCTATATTCATATGTACAATCAACTTGATTGGATTAGGCAGGTTACTTCAAACACAAAAATTACATGCATATGTACAATCAACTTTGATTGTAAGCACAAAAGCTATATTCCTATGTACAATCAACTTTGATTGTAAGCGTAAAAGCTATATTCCTGTCTATAATCAACTTTGATTGATTAGGCATGTTATTTCAAGCTGAAAAACTATATTCCTATGTGCAATCAACGTTGATACATGCATATGTAAAATCAACTTTGATTATAAGCACAAAAGCTATATTCATATGTACAATCAACTTTGATTATAAGCACAAAAGCTATATTCATATGTACAATCAACTTTGATTATAAGCACAAAAGCTATATTCATATGTACAATCAACTTTGATTATAAGCACAAAAGCTATATTCATATGTACAATCAACTTTGATTATAAGCACAAAAGCTATATTCATATGTACAATCAACTTTGATTATAAGCACAAAAGCTATATTCATATGTACAATCAACTTTGATTATAAGCACAAAAGCTATATTCATATGTACAATCAACTTTGATTATAAGCACAAAAGCTATATTCATATGTACAATCAACTTTGATTATAAGCACAAAAGCTATATTCATATGTACAATCAACTTTGATTATAAGCACAAAAGCTATATTCATATGTACAATCAACTTTGATTATAAGCACAAAAGCTATATTCATATGTACAATCAACTTTGATTATAAGCACAAAAGCTATATTCATATGTACAATCAACTTTGATTATAAGCACAAAAGCTATATTCCTATGTACAATCAACTTTGGTTGTAAGCACAAAAGCTATATTCCTATGTCAATCAATTGTTTGATTTTTAGGGTTTGATTGGGGATTGTGTGCGTTATATAGTGTTGGTGAGCATAGCAGGTTAAATTACTAAGTTAACCCTCCGTGTGTTTTTTTGGTTTATAATCTGGACCGTATATTTTGACTGATCTGATGGCTGTGAATAAGCCCTTGGTTTCCAGACTTTTTAGTAGACTCTTTTGATCACAACCCAATCCAAATAACCTGATTACATTACAATTTATAAAAGTAACTGAATATATATTTTATGTTTTATTTGCATATTTTGCTAAACAACTCTTGCAACATATTGTATTAGTTTCTTATTTCAAATATTTTGAGAATTTACTTGTTCCATAATTTATACATTTGATTGTTTAAATAAGAAGATCAAATGATGACCATTGTCACATTCTCATCTAATGAATATACTCGGCAAACAGTGGTTCATCTATGTCACCAACGGTTTATGTGTTTTAAGTCCTCACTTACTCCAAATATTGTTTCTTGGTATTGTGATTTTAACATGGAATTGAATAGATTTCTTATGTGAATACTCAGTTACGATGTTGTATACACATCATTAGTACTAAAATACTTGATAGGATTTTCATGGCATGTTGAAATCTTACCAAAATAAAGGCAGAGTACTAGATTTGAACAATGTTGTGTCGGACAACTTTCAGAATAGATCAACATAACAGCATTACATCATATTTTGTATACTACTCGTAATAAACAAACCATAGCAAAAAGATCCATTCAAATTAAATGGATTGTAAGAGGCCAACCAGTTAAAAATACTGTTATGGAGATCAGTCTCTCTTCTTTGTGCAAATTAAAACAATCAAATTGGGTACCTTAACATTAAATGCGGTAATCCAGCTCACAAAATAACTACATCAAAATTAAAATTTGACATATTTTATAACGTAAAATACCTATTATCACTAAGGTGATTAAATGGGAATGTCACTCAAACATCTAGGTCCATTCGATATTTTTAAGTCAGTTTGGGTGAATGCTACATCAACTTCACTTGTATTTAAAAGTTGAAATTCTTGCCAAGTACAATGAGAAGACTCGCAGCAAACCAAATGTAAGAAACCCGAAATACAGAACTTTCATTCAGTTTTGTCACATAACCTCTATATCTTCTTCAGCATCTCCATCATGGCTTCACCATATGCAGCATCTTCTTTATCTTCGAAATCATCCAAATTAATTTTCATGAAATTTTCATCTCCATCTAACAGGATCCTTGCTCCGAAACATAAACAGAGTTACCCCCTTCATCAGGTATCCAGAAACTGGGCAGTTTCAACAAGGGGACGTACACCTATATAACCCACCAGAGAGATCCATGCTATCACTCAGCTTTTGTTCCAAACTATGAGTGGGTGAACATAGCCACCTCCTCATCTCTACCACTAATAGAAACTGACCCCCTTTTACCCGATTGCATAATCAAAACCTTTTCCAACAACGGAAAATCAAGAGTGCAACCCAACAACATCCTAAACCTCACACCCGCATCCATCAAACAATCAATAGCCAAAAAAGATTTCTCCACACTAAAATGATGTACCATATTGTTCTTCTTCCTGGCCATTTCCATCAACATTTGATAATCCTTTCATATCGCAAACTGAATTGGGCGACAGAAAAACCAACCATTCGACTTTACTACCAAACTTAACCTTCCACTTGTACAAATCAGAACCATTATCAACAACATCTTGTCGGGTAGACGGGAGCTCGATACATAGAGACTTGAGTCTTGTAAACTTACTCATAGAGTGAATTGCAGACCGGAAAGACTCACATTCATAAGATGCAGCAGGAGCACGAAGCTCTTCAGTAGGACCACGAAGGGGATTATAAAAGGGGTTAGAAAGGAAATGCAAAAGCTTTCTAGGAATTCCGGCATTATCAGCGGAGGGGTTTGAATGATAACTGGGATTGTCTGCACGAGAAGAAATAGTGTCGACTTGATGAACGATCAAATTGAATTGTGTGGAAACGAGTTTACAAAGGCATAAGGTTTTCAAATCATATATTTTACAGGAGAAGAACTTCATCTGGTATACAGCTAAAATAAGAACCATCACTGCAAACACGGCTTTTCTCACTTTTCCTCATCACAACTCTTTTAAGATTTGTAAACCGACAGCCACATTTATAACTGATTAAACATACAATAACAATGAATTAAAAAGATAGATTATTACTTTGTGTAAATTAAAATAATATTACCTGAAAGATGGTGAAATGGCAATGGGCCACAGGTTGGGCAAACAAAGTTCCTAGCTTGGGAGGAGCATTAAAAAGAATGAGGTACCAAAGGAGAAATTATAAGATCAAAATAATGGAGAGTATAGTTTAAGAATAGGGATGCCAAAGATTGAAGATGAGGGCGGAACTTATAACTGACTGTTCATGAAGTAAACAATGATGATGATGATGAAGAGAAGTAGCTGCACAGTTAAGGCTCAAAAACGGAAACGGAAGAATTAGATTTCTTTGATTTTATTTCAGTGGGTTGGAAGAAAACTTAGGAAAGGAATATGTGTAATTAAGGTGACAACTCGTAATTAATTAGCAACGGGTTAGTCTTAATCTCGTTTTAGCTAAGTCATTATCATAATCTCGTCAAACTTAGACGGTCTTTGACGTGGAAATTGTTAGACTTTTGGACTTTTGACTTAGTCAAATTAGACGTATCTTGATGACGTAGACTATTAGCTATCTAGACGAATGCCGAGTCTTAAAAATAACTTTAAATGAATATTTAAAGGTTATGTCTTGTACAAAATAAATAGACTGTCTAGACTTAATATTATAAAGTTCACTTTGACGAAACTTTATTGACTTGTCTTAATTTAAATAACACGAGGGAAAATACCTTTACTTTAAATTATAACCTTTTAGTCATACGGTATTTAATCATAAGCATTTTACCAAATTAAGGATACAAAATATCCAAAATAAGGCCACTAGGCCGGTTCTCTTATTGTGTGGGAGGAAAAGAACCACCAAAAGCCCCCCTTTTTTCTTGTTGATACTGATCGAAACCCCCAAAACTATCCGTATCCGAATCCGTTATCCGAAAATCCGAAAATCCGATCCGAATTTATCCGAAAAATCGGATACCCGAAATTTCGGATATCCGAACTTCGGATATCCGAAATTTCGGATTCGGATTCGGATAGTAATTTTTGAAAATTTCGGATATTTCGGATATCCGAAATATCCGAAATATCCGAACTTTTAGAAAGTAATATCCGAAATTTCGGATATCCGAAATTTCGGATATCCGAAATTTCGGATATCCGAAATTTCGGATATCCGAAATTTCGGATATCCGAAATTTCGGATATCCGAAATTTCGGATATCCGAAATTTCGGATATCCGAAATTTCGGATATCCGAAATTTCGGATATCCGAAATTTCGGATATCCGAAATTTCGGATATCCGAAATTTCGGATATCCGAAATTTCGGATATCCGAAATTTCGGATATCCGAAATTTCGGATATCCGAAATTTCGGATATCCGAAATTTCGGATATCCGAAATTTCGGATATCCGAAATTTCGGATATCCGAAATTTCGGATATCCGAAATTTCGGATATCCGAAATTTCGGATATTCGGATATCCGATTTCGGATATCCGAAAATTTCGGATATCCGAATTTCGGATATCCGAAATTTCGGATATATGTTCGGATATTGAAATCCACTATCCGAAATTTCGGATATCCGAAATTCGGATATCCGAAACTTCGGATATCCGATTTGATATCCGAATTTCGGATATCCGAAATTTCGGATATCCGAAATTTCGGATATCCGAAATTTCGGATATATGTTCGGATATTGAAATCCACTATCCGAAATTTCGGATATCCGAAATTCGGATATCCGAAACATTCGGATATCCGACTTTCGATATCGGAATTTCATATCCGAACATATATCCGAAATTTCGGATATCCGAAATTTCGGATATCCGAAATCGGATATCCGAAATTTCGGATATCCGAAATTTCGGATATCCGAAATTTCGGATATCCGAAATTTCGGATATCCGAAATTTCGGATATCCGAAATTTCGGATATTCGGATATCCGATTTCGGATATCCGAAAATTTCGGATATCCGAATTTCGGATATCCGAAATTTCGGATATATGTTCGGATATTGAAATCCACTATCCGAAATTTCGGATATCCGAAATTCGGATATCCGAAACTTCGGATATCCGACTTTGATATGGATTTATATCCGAACATATATCCGAAATTTCGGATATCCGAAATTTTCGGATATCCGAAATCGGATATCCGAACTATCCGAAATATCTGATATCCGAAATTTCGGATATTCGGATATCCGATTTCGGATATCCGAAAATTTCGGATATCCGAATTTCGGATATCCGAAATTTCGGATATATGTTCGGATATTGAAATCCACTATCCGAAATTTCGGATATCCGAAATTCGGATATCCGAAAATTCGGATATCCGAAATTTCGGATATCCGGATTTCATATCCGAAATTCGATATCCGAAATTTCGGATATCCAATTTCGGATATGAAATCGATATCCGAAATGTCGGATATCCGAATTTTCGGATATCCGAATTTCGGATATCCGAAATTTCGGATAGTGGATTTCAATATCCGAACATATATCCGAAATTTCGGATATCCGAAATTTCGGATATCCGAAATTTTCGGATATCCGAAATCGGATATCAGAAATTCGGATATCCGAAATTTCGGATATCCGAAATTTCGGATATCCGAAATTTCGGATATCCGAAATTTCGGATATCCGAAATTTCGGATATCCGAAATTTCGGATATCCGAAATTTCGGATATCCGAAATTTCGGATATCCGAAATTTCGGATATCCGAAATTTCGGATATCCGAAATTTCGGATATCCGAAATTTCGGATATCCGAAATTTCGGATATCCGAAATTTCGGATATCCGAAATTTCGGATATCCGATTTCGGATATCCGAAATTTCGGATATCCGAAATTTCGGATATATTTCGGATTAAATCCGGACTATCCGAAAGTTCGGATATCCGAATTTTCGGATATCCGAATTTCGGATATCCGAAATTTCGGATAGTGGATTTCAATATCCGAACATATATCCGAAATTTCGGATATCCGAAATTTCGGATATCCGAAATTTCGGATATCCGAAATTTCGGATATATGTTCGGATATTGAAATCCACTATCCGAAATTTCGGATATCCGAAACTTCGGATATCCGAAACTTCGGATATCCGAAATTTCGGATATATTTCGGATATTGAAATCCACTATCCGAAATTTCGGATATCCGAAATTTGGTGCCGTTTGACATTTTCAAAAGACGGTGACTTGTACACTTGAACTTTGTTTATATGGTTTAGTACTCGAGACTACCTTATAATGTCAGTGACAATGACGTTAGAAACTTGAGTCAAATAAAATGGACATAAAACACATACTTGGTCGTGGCATTCTAGGATCGATAGCTAAGTAGTTGTACGTAGGATACTTGACGTCGTGAGATTTGATCCTCACCATTGGTACTCATATCCTAGGTTTTGGATAGACGTGGAGACTGCTCATTTTCTCAGACTACTCATACTTTTAGCTCGTTGATCGCTAAGGTGAGTTTATGGCGCCCTTTTCCTTTTACTTTGGGCCTGAAAAGCATGTACTACTGTATACACGACTTCTTTATAAATGATATGTCTTTGTCTATGCCATGAGATTTGGCTACTTAAAATCATTTGTCTTATGTCTTGCCATGTTGACGGCTGCCTGAAAATGTGTATACATGTCTTATGAAATTTGTTCTATATGACTTTGACTTGCCATGTTGTCGGCTGACTAAATTGTTCTTTGTGTTTGACGAACTAAAATGTTCCCCCTTATGTAGTTATTACCATTATGAGGTCCTAATGGTTGTCTTGTCAGACTTAGTTCTTGACTGTCATTGTTCTGGTCCGCACCCCATTGTAGACGGGAGACCTGTGCGAGGTATTCTGGTCCGCACCCCATTGTAGACGGGAGACCTGTGCGAGGTATTCTGGTCCGCACCCCATTGTAGACGGGAGACCTGTGCGAGGTATTCTGGTCCGCACCCCATTGTAGACGGGAGACCTGTGCGAGGTATTCTGGTCCGCACCCCATTGTAGACGGGAGACCTGTGCGAGGTATTCTGGTCCGCACCCCATTGTAGACGGGAGACCTGTGCGAGGTATTCTGGTCCGCACCCCATTGTAGACGGGAGACCTGTGCGAGGTATTCTGGTCCGCACCCCATTGTAGACGGGAGACCTGTGCGAGGTATTCTGGTCCGCACCCCATTGTAGACGGGAGACCTGTGCGAGGTATTCTGGTCCGCACCCCATTGTAGACGGGAGACCTGTGCGAGGTATTCTGGTCCGCACCCCATTGTAGACGGGAGACCTGTGCGAGGTATTCTGGTCCGCACCCCATTGTAGACGGGAGACCTGTGCGAGGTATTCTGGTCCGCACCCCATTGTAGACGGGAGACCTGTGCGAGGTATTCTGGTCCGCACCCCATTGTAGACGGGAGACCTGTGCGAGGTATTCTGGTCCGCACCCCATTGTAGACGGGAGACCTGTGCGAGGTATTCTGGTCCGCACCCCATTGTAGACGGGAGACCTGTGCGAGGTATTCTGGTCCGCACCCCATTGTAGACGGGAGACCTGTGCGAGGTATTCTGGTCCGCACCCCATTGTAGACGGGAGACCTGTGCGAGGTATTCTGGTCCGCACCCCATTGTAGACGGGAGACCTGTGCGAGGTATTCTGGTCCGCACCCCATTGTAGACGGGAGACCTGTGCGAGGTATTCTGGTCCGCACCCCATTGTAGACGGGAGACCTGTGCGAGGTATTCTGGTCCGCACCCCATTGTAGACGGGAGACCTGTGCGAGGTATTCTGGTCCGCACCCCATTGTAGACGGGAGACCTGTGCGAGGTATTCTGGTCCGCACCCCATTGTAGACGGGAGACCTGTGCGAGGTATTCTGGTCCGCACCCCATTGTAGACGGGAGACCTGTGCGAGGTATTCTGGTCCGCACCCCATTGTAGACGGGAGACCTGTGCGAGGTATTCTGGTCCGCACCCCATTGTAGACGGGAGACCTGTGCGAGGTATTCTGGTCCGCACCCCATTGTAGACGGGAGACCTGTGCGAGGTATTCTGGTCCGCACCCCATTGTAGACGGGAGACCTGTGCGAGGTATTCTGGTCCGCACCCCATTGTAGACGGGAGACCTGTGCGAGGTATTCTGGTCCGCACCCCATTGTAGACGGGAGACCTGTGCGAGGTATTCTGGTCCGCACCCCATTGTAGACGGGAGACCTGTGCGAGGTATTCTGGTCCGCACCCCATTGTAGACGGGAGACCTGTGCGAGGTATTCTGGTCCGCACCCCATTGTAGACGGGAGACCTGTGCGAGGTATTCTGGTCCGCACCCCATTGTAGACGGGAGACCTGTGCGAGGTATTCTGGTCCGCACCCCATTGTAGACGGGAGACCTGTGCGAGGTATTCTGGTCCGCACCCCATTGTAGACGGGAGACCTGTGCGAGGTATTCTGGTCCGCACCCCATTGTAGACGGGAGACCTGTGCGAGGTATTCTGGTCCGCACCCCATTGTAGACGGGAGACCTGTGCGAGGTATTCTGGTCCGCACCCCATTGTAGACGGGAGACCTGTGCGAGGTATTCTGGTCCGCACCCCATTGTAGACGGGAGACCTGTGCGAGGTATTCTGGTCCGCACCCCATTGTAGACGGGAGACCTGTGCGAGGTATTCTGGTCCGCACCCCATTGTAGACGGGAGACCTGTGCGAGGTATTCTGGTCCGCACCCCATTGTAGACGGGAGACCTGTGCGAGGTATTCTGGTCCGCACCCCATTGTAGACGGGAGACCTGTGCGAGGTATTCTGGTCCGCACCCCATTTAGACGGCTGTCTATAAAATGTCTTGTCTCATATAATCACATGTCATTGTGTTCTCACAATGACGACAAAACTATTGTCAACATACCGTAGGTGTGGTGGGTACGCCGATGGTACACCCTATATATAAGCATTGAAGGTATGTTGGAAGTAGAAACCCAAGCATTTTGGTCTTATTGTCGGATATTGATCTCGGCTGTCTTGTCATAATATTGTCGGACTTTGCTCCCGACTGTCTTGTCTTAAATAACTACATGTCATTGTGTACTCTCAATGACGACTGGTCTTTTGGTCAAACACACTGTAAACTCACCAACTATTTCGATAGTTGACCCTCTCAAATTTCATGTTTTTCAGGTGACCAACAGTAAGTCTTGGAATCGTATTTGGCATTATAGGGCCATTCTTTTGACTTGGACGTACAATTAGCATCAGACATTGAGGACTCTCATGTTTTTAGCTTTAATTGTAATAGACTGTCCAGATATTGAACTCGTATTTAGTGGGCCCAGTTCCAAATGAGGATGACGTGTATCTGTATTTTGGGGTCCACATTCTAAAACGATTGTACTTGTATTAGACTTGTATTTTGGTATTAATGGATGTAATTTCTATTTAACTACGGTTAGTACGCAATTATTTGTTAACCCTGTATTTCCGCTACAACGGGGTGTGACAAAAGGAATATGTGGTGAGCAAATATGTGTAAGGTCAAAGTAACCAAGGTAAATGCATCAATCTAATCTAAACATGTGTAGCACTTGGAATAGAAAGTTGATTGTTTAAAAGTTCAGAGCATACACATGATCCGTACAACGTCCTCTATATCTGGCTCCTAAGCTTCTTCAGCATCTCCATCATGGCTTCACCATATGCAGCCTCTTCTTTATCTTCAAAATCATCCAAATTAATGTTCATAAAACTTTTATCTCCATCTCGGAGATCTTTCCTCTCCATCAAATATAGAGTTACCCCCTTCATCAGGTATCCTGAAATTGGCAGTTTCAACAAAGGGACGTAACAGTGACTCAACCTACAAGGAAAATCCGTGCAATTATTCAGCTTCTGCTCAATACCATCAGCGGGTGAGCATAGCCACTTTCTCATCCCGACAATGTTTCTACCACTAATAGAAACTGACCCCCTTTTACCTGATTGCGTAATTAAAACATTTTCCAACAATGGAAAATCAACAATGTAACCCATCAACATCCTATACCTCACAACCGCATCCAGCAAACCATCAAATGCCAAGTCAAATTTCTTCTCATGTAAGTCAAAATCCTCTTGTTCTTGTTCCAGGCCGATTGCATTAACATTTGATAATCCTGCCGTATTGTAAACGGAATTGGGTGACAGAAATACAAATGATTTGACTTTACTACTGAACTTAACTTTCCACTTGTACAAAAAAGAACAGTTAACAAAATCTTTGTTGGTAGACGGGAGCTCAATACATAGAGACTTGAGTCTTCTAAACCTACTCATAGAGTCAATTGCAGACTGAAAAAAACCCCATTCAAAAAATAGAGCAGGACCACGACGCTTACTAAGGGCAACCACCATACCATGGAGAAGGTAGAAGGGTTTAAAGAACAACTGAAGAAGCTTCTTGTGAAATCCAACATCAGTGGGGGGGGCTTGAATCGAAACTATATACTGGAGGAACAACGAAAGAAATGGTGTCAACTTGATGGACTATCAAACTGAATCGTGTAGAAACGAGCTTGCAAAGGCATAAGGTTTTGAAATCAATTAGTTTATTTAATATCAAGAGAACAACTTCGTCTGGTAAACATCTAAAAGAAGAAGAGTCATCGTAAACACGACATTTCTTGATTTTCCTCATCCCAAACGTTGTCTGGTAGTCTTAATATGTACTTTCACCTGAACGACAAAGGTAACACAAAATATTAATCTAATGTAGTTTCTTAATCCCTTGTTTTAAGTACCAGACAGTCATATAGAGACTGAAATAATAAACAAAACATTTGTTTAAATTACAAGTACATACTACATTTCTTAATCTCATGGTTCAAGAACTAGACTATATATATATATATATATATATATAGGTTTGCTATTCGGTGAGATCAAAATGATCAGATCATAGTAGTCAGATCAGCATTGATTAGATCAACGTTCCTCTAGGCTCAAACATGCAGTGACTTTTTTGTGAATAATCTGAATTGCAACGACATGGGTATAAATCTTCCCTGTGAAGATTTCTACACTAAAGTTCAATGGTCACTTTTCAGTGTGAAAACCTTTTCTTCTTCACTGAACTTCAGTGAAGAAAATCTTCACAATGAAGATTACCACAAGAAATCTTCACTATCAAGATCACCACCAAAATTAAGTGGCAATCTTCATTGTGTAGATTTTCTTCACCACAGTTCAGTGGTATAGTAGTCACAGTAAAGATTATACCAGCGAAACTGAAAGTCAGAATGATTACCAAAATGACACCACAATTTTTCTAACCTTTGATTTCACAAAACATCTCAAGTCATGTATATATATGTAATATATGTATATAGGTACACTATGCGTACACACATGATAATATCAAGGGATTAGTGCATGAAAGTGTAATAAATTTTACTTGTTTTGCTATTGTGTGTATCAAACTATAAGTCTACATTGTATTGCACTTTTAATTTAGTTAATAATAGCATTTATATAAATATAGAAGGCAAGCCGGCAACAAACAGCTCCGCTAATCCTTTTTGATGGCAAACAAAGACCGTTTAAAAACTACATTTAAAAACCTTTGGTGTCATAACATTACTATGCATGACTCACTGGATCTTGGCAAGTAGCTCAACGGTGTCAGGAACGAGAAAACAAAAGTATGAAATGCAAATGGTATAAATACGTGTTGGTAATCAAACTGAAACAGAATAAAAACCGTAAAACAAACCGAATTCAACGGTTTCTGGTTTTCAAAAACCGAATATATAGATTCGGTTTTCAAGTTTGGGCCAAAACCGACCCTGTCACCCCTAACATCATTCATATAAAACTTTATTACACAGTATAGAGTCTTGTAGAATTGGATACACATAATAGCAAACTCGAAAAAATATTTGTTACACCTGCATGCACTGTTGACCTAATATAATAATTATGAAGATCAAAATAAAAAGTAGACTTCTGGTTCTAAAAAAATAAATATAAAAGGGATGATGACTTGTGGATGTAGTGAACTATGACAAAATGTTTATGTTATGTATTGATCTAATCGGGGGTCTATGTTATGTAACGAACTTACCAAAACTGTCTAAGTGATGCATGTTACCGGGTAATCTACAGGTAGCCGGTTACCATCCACAGGTCATTACATAAGTTCGTTACATAACATAGACCCCCGATTAGATCAATACATAACATAGACATTTTGTCATAGTTCACTACATCCACAGGTCATTATCCCATAAATAAATTAATTATTAAGATTAAAAAATAAAGGGAAAAAAATTGATGACCGGCTTTAGCCTGTAACATGCATCACTTAGACAGTTTTGGTAAGTTCGTTACATAACATAGACCCCGATTAGATCAATACATAACATAGACAATTTGTCATAGTTCACTACATCCACAGGTCATTATCTCAATATAAAAAGTAGACAAATAGAGAAGATTGCAGTTACCTGCAGAAGAAATCATAAACCGGTAGAAATCGTTCCCCAACATATGACCTGCTATCATAAACCTAAGGTTCAATTTCGCACAGAATATGTCCTTCGACTTTGCAAATTGTCACTTGGCATTCTTTTTTCTTTTTTTTTTTCGACAGGTGTCACTTGGCAATTAACATGTGTTATTGTGTGATTAAGAAACTATATATCAAACGTTGCTTAGGACTTTAATACTAAAAATTCTGATGCAGACCAAGACAATGGCCCAATGCCGACTCCATCAAATAAAGAAGGCCCAAGTGAGTTATAAGAAACCCGCTCGTTTCACTAAATAAGTAAATAGTTATACTGTTATAGACTTATAGTTACTGTTTTAAGAATAGGACTACTGGACCGGTCGTCGAACCGATTTTGACGAGCCATGTACAGCACTGTACAGGTAAAGAGATAAAAAATAAAAAAATAAAAAAAAATCTGTTATGGTTATCCGGGAATGGCGAGCCATGTTTTGACTTAGTGTAGCAGACGAAACGGTTTTTTATTTTTGTCATTATCGTTCAAACCATTTCCCTAGCTACCTTTAACATATAATTACTCGGTATAGAATTCGAACCTAAAATCTTTTGTGAGAAACTAACACCTTACTACTAGCCTATTTGGTGCCACCCCTATGATTTTGGGTTTACTTTAAATAGCCCAATTACATACAAATGTTAGTGCTCCAAAAAGAAAGAGGAAAACATTTAAATACATTATAAGTTTATAACAATTGAGCCTAATATTTAAGTCCAAAACAGGAACGATCTCTTTCCTTGTAATCCAATTTCTTTGATACCAAGAGTTCAACTAGTTAACTTGTTTATTATTGCAAAAATCTTAAGTAACAACAAATATATCGAAAGATTAATCTTAAGTGTTTGTATAACCAAATGTCCAAATGCATGTCAAAGGACAAAAAGAAGGGACAACTCTTTCTTTCAAAGGTGTTCTAAAACAAACGCAATCATCATTCAAACAGATGTCAAAGACACAAATGAGCCACACAACCCTATTAATACATTAGTATATTGCTGTCCCAAAAAGGGAAAATGAAAGAAAGAAAAAAAAAAACATTAGTATTTACTAGATTATTATTTTAAAAAATAAATACAAGCCGATATTCTATAGTATGTTCCCTTAGTTGATTTCGAAGGTGGATAGGTCTAATCTATACCTCATCCAATGAGGCAATGACTAGTGCAAAGTATACAGTTAAAAACTATTTACCCAAGTAAAACGACGCTTGTCCAAAAGGTAAAGTTTATAGTGGGAAGGTTTTAACTTGACTTTCTTGGGACCATCTTTTATTGATATGACTCCAAATCCAATTTTATGAAACTTTATCGCTTCTTTAATTTGAAACTTTATCGCTTCTAATTTGTTTTTGTTGTTGTCTATTTTTACCTTTCTTTGATTGAAG
This sequence comes from Erigeron breviscapus, assembly GCA_034093135.1. Lineage (NCBI taxonomy): Eukaryota > Viridiplantae > Streptophyta > Magnoliopsida > Asterales > Asteraceae > Erigeron > Erigeron breviscapus. The sequence goes on from CM067167.1 coordinate 180,898,953, forward strand.
TACCACCGTTTGATATATTTTTTTATTTTTTTTTAAAGTTAGTTTCGATTCAGACGTGTTGGAGGCAATTTTAACCAGCGATTTGCTGGACCTCCAACCCCCTCCTCATGGAAAATACCTTGAGATGAGAAACCCAAGACTCGAAACTCTGGAAAAAACTCACCTCTGGGGCCCACACAGTGGATTTAGAAAATACCTCTGAGCAACCCACCTAAGTAGAGTTGGTTGATATATTTCTTTCTTAGATCGAGTTTGAACTATAATTAACATTTAGTATAATGTTGTACACATACATAATCATTTTTGTAAAAATTTCTATTAGTTGCCACGTAAAATATTTTTGTATGTTAAATCGGGTTATGTTTACATGTTTAGCAATATGTTTTTTTATGCATGGTTTCTTCAATTCTTTGTATGCTAATTATTGTTAAAATATGTTATCTTTGGTTATAAAATGTCAATTTGTCTTGAAAGTAGAATCCGACTGGGCATTAAAATGAAGATGATAACATAAAGGTACGTAATTAAATGAAACCAATATGTTCTTCTACGCCATGGGATAAAAAGATGACATTTTGTGGGATAAAAAATAACATTTTGGGGGTAATAACATTATATCTCGGTTATAATACATACATCTAAGCTAAAAACTAGTTGTTTTTTTTAATAACTCGAACCAAAAAACACATTGTTTTATGGTTTCCATCCAATAGATAAACAAATACTTGTATTAAATAAATGGAAAATCCTAAACGCAGTCCTTGGGGCTGTACTTAACGTGCATAAAAAATTTGTACTTTCCATATTAAAAGTTCACCCCCTAAATTTTATGGTAAGTGTACAACTATTTAATGCACCTTAACTGCAGCCCTAAGGGTTGCGTTTTGCAAACCCCTAAATAAATATCCTTTGCATATAAAGAAATGCTTAACGCGCAAGGATATATATAATTAAGGTCAAACGAAATACTAGTAAAACAAAAATCATCCAGCAGTGTTCCATCTCCTTCACACGCTTTTCCAATAGGATCCTTCTGCATATACACCTAAAAGATTCATATGTATTTTATATTAATATATATTGACATATCTTTTTAATGCCAATATAATAAACGAAAGTGCACTACATGAGTTTATAATGGGATACGTGTGCACTAGTGAATTTTAATTCGATATAAATTCTATTTATCGTGAAAAACAAAAACATGCTTATAAACAAGTTTAATTTGATGCACCACGATTATGAAGAGGGATAGAGAGGTTAGGTAAAAATAACTTCGAGAGTTTGTCAAATTGAAAACAAAAGGCAATGCAAAACAAACTTCAAAACCAAAGCAAATCAAATACATGTCGATGCAAAACGAATTTATGCCAATGCAAAACTACTCCAAGCCAATGCACGCGGTTAACCGATGCAAAAACAAATTCAGACCGAACCCGAATCAGAAGAAGCAAAAAAAATTTCGATGAAAAAATGTACCAAATGTCGTACAAAAATGCTTCAATTACGTACTTTTTGGTTTATTAGTAGATAGTATAGTATAGAGGATCAACCATATATAATATATTCATTTCGCTACTTTACTTTTTCTTTGGATGGTGACATAATATTAGTGAAATCGATGGTAGAATTTGTAATAGGTTTTATAAGGTATAAAATATAAATGAACTACTATTAACACGATACAACCTTTTATATTAAAGTATAGCCGCCGATGCTTATATGGTTGTTTAAAGAGTATTACACAATACAAATCTATTAAAACAATAAAGTTATTAATTAGACAGATGAACCTCAAATAGAGGTTGAACGTATCTTTCAACTATCGCATGCTCACTTAGCTTGTTTTCCCATTCTATAAATCATTTAGTCAAAACCCATAAGGTGCACATTTAATTTAGACGAGGATATGTTTATTTATAAACTAGACGGCTACCTGTGCAATGCAGCGGCGGTAATAACGTCGGCGGGCGGCGGCGATGGAGGTGATGGGTGGTGGCGATGATGACGGTAACGGTATGGTTATTAATGTAAATGAGGGTAATGTAGTTATTTTAAAGTTGAGGGATGTATATCATAAATTTTTTCATTAAAGGTAAACATTATAAATCAGTGAATAAAAAAAAGAGAGTTTACTTATTTTAAAATTGAAAGTTGAAAGAAAATGATAAATAATTTGTTTTATCTATACTATATTATAAAAAAAATAACTCTTTATTTTTGGAAATGTTAAAAGTTGTGTAATATTTACACACACCCCTTAAAATATTTTTATCCACACTACCCCTTTAACATTAAGAATTAAATTACACTATCAATCATTTATCTTTCAAAATATCTCCATTAACCCTTTACATCAATAATTTACACCACTTAACACCACCTCCGCCACCAACAGTCGCCCCCACCAGCACACCGTCTCCGCGACGACCACCGTCGTCTTGTGCGGGTACCGTGCTAGTTATAGAAGTAAAGATCATAAGTGTCTGTGTAATATCTACAAATTTTAAAATCAATGTTTGAGATTTGATAAGCACAATAATAATATAAAGTTTAACTATATTTTGATACGTATGAAATTTAATTTCATTGTGCTTCCTTGCTTAGAGTAGTGCCCTAAAACAAGCAAGCTAAACGACCAACGTGTTCTGCATCTTCAAACACCTCTTTATCAAAAGGCAAACTTAGATATTACAATAACATTTTGTATACTTTTATGTTTCAAGAAGCCTTTATGAACTCACATTTGTTTGAATGAATGGCATGTATATTACAAGACGATTTACTTTAATTTGTGAGAAGAAATCATATTATCCATCACATTAAGATTTCCGCATCTATAATTTTTTTTTTCTTTTTTTTAACGGCAATAAAATATATCATCATATATAAAAAACCACTAGCAAGATATTAATGTCTTTGCAATGATAGCTTAATGATGAGAAATATACAGCATAAAAGCAGAAGTTTACGATTTTAGATCGCGAATTTTTTTTATTTTTCATTTTAAATTTGATCGTAAAACCAAGTCCTTAAAAATGAATGATATGTGAGTCATTATTATTAATACAATCAAAGGGAACCTCTACAAATCTTCTTTGATTAAACTATAAGCTCACTTATATTCCATTACAAATATAGTTTATACTCCCTAAAAAAGAAACTGACCTCTCTTCCTTAAACTTTTAAGAACTTGATATGTCTAATTTACCCTTCATCTTAATACATCCATATTTCTATTCTATACACTGTGACTAAAATACCCTTACAAAAGTTTCAGACTTTATTAAAATTCTCTTTGTTCGTCAAATATTGTTTTTTGTTTGTTATTGTCAAAAACTATCATACAAATAAAAGCTCCGATTAAGTATGAAATTAACATTGTCACAACACCTCAAACGTTGTCTATTTTTACCGCTGAAACGCGCGGGCATAAATCTAATATTTTTAGATGTGAACATGAATTCTATTAAATCTATGAATCACGACTACCAATTCAATATAAAAATGATAATAACACACTTTTCGTTTTTCTTTTTTTCTTTCCATATCTCTCCCCAAACTCTTTTCTTTTTGTCCCATCTTCTTTCTCCTTCCCCCAAAATCCCAATTTCTTTTTCACTGAAACCCAAATCCTTAAATGGGTCCATCATCAAAAAAATCACACAAAATCCTCTTATTAATTCTCACCATTTATTCATTATCATCACAAACAACATCATTAGCTGCATCAAAAGACATCACAACCTTAGTTTTCAAAGGTTGTGCCAACCAAAAATTCCAAGACCCATCTGGCATCTCATCACAAAATCTCCAAACATTATACAACACTCTTATATCTCAATCTTCCTCAAATACTTTTTACAACACGACAACTGGTAACGACCAGTTAACAGCTACTTCTGTTACTGGACTGTACCAGTGTCGTGGAGATTTAAGTAATTCAGATTGCAATAAATGCATTAAAAAAGTACCTGACACCATCCAAAAAGTATGCGGGGGCAATACTATTGCTGCCCGCGTACAGCTGGATGGTTGTTATTTAAAATACGAGGTTGTTGGGTTCCCGCCCGCTTCGTCCACTGACCTGTTATTTAAACAGTGTGGGACGAATCGGGCAAGTGGGTCCGGGTTTGACCAGAGATTGGAATCTGCATTGGAACAGATACAAAAAGGTGTTGGAAATGGTAAAGGGTTTTATTCTGGTGTGTATCAATCTGTATATGTTTTGGGTCAGTGTGAAGGCGATTTAGGAAATGATGATTGTGAAAATTGTGTCAAATCTGCTGGCGAGAATGCGAAAAGCGTGTGTGGGAGCTCGCTTTCGGCCCAGATTTATTTGGAGAAATGTTATATAAGTTATACTTATTATCCTAATGGAGTTCCTGGATCAGGTAAGGTCAATTTGCAGGATGATATTTAGTTGAAATTATGTTAATTGTTTGATTTGATACGAACTTGTGCACCTAATTGATTTATTTTTAGTGCCGTTTTGGGATTGCGGTTTGGAGTGATTATAATTAACAGAAATTAAATAGTGTTTTACAAAGTGTTTAGAAAATGTTATTTTGCAAAAAACACACGTTTATAATGTCGTTTTTCAAACACAAATTTTGTTTTGTATATAAAATCCTAAGACAAGTTAGTAGAAAAACGTTTATGGTGTGCAAATCAATAGGTGTAGTCCCTTTAGAAAAATGAGCTATATATATATGCAACAAGGGTTGGTTGATATGCACAATTGTTTTGCGAGGTTAGAATTACCAAATGAAATGTTTATGATATGAGAATTAAATCGTGTAGCACTATGGTTAAAAGCGACATAAAAATGGGAATGATTTTTTATGTTGTATGTCTCACACCACTATACTGTCATCTCCGATGCAGTGATCTATACACAATTATACAGTTATTTTGCACAAAGTAGAAATTTTGATTTTGAGAAAGCAAACAAAAATTATTTGTGATGTGAAGGGCAAATTGTTGTGTGCAAACATGTGGTATTTGTTGTGTCTAAGTTATATCTTTTTCAAAGGTGTTTGAAAAGTGAAATAAAATGGTATCAATAATCACCTGACATACAAGGAATCAATCAAAAGTGGGATCTATGATCTATGATATGAATTTTGTTTTATTCTTTGAGATTTTACTTAAAAGTTATAACAAATTAACAACTATATGATATGGGGTTTGGTTTATTGTCCATAGGGACGGGTGGTGGTGGCGGCATACAAACAGGGGAGACGGAGACAGGCGGTGGAGGAGGGCGACACAATACACAAAAGACGGTGGCGATTATCATCGGTGGATTAGCAGGATTGTTTCTAGGAATAGCTTTCTTGCTTGTTTTGAGATCAGCTTTCAAGAGGAAAAAGGAGAAACATTCTCATTATGGAGGTTGGTCACCTTCTTGCTTTCTTCTTTACACATGGGTGATTTAACAAATCTTAAAAAGTATTTGTCATGTTTGCCACTAAAAGATTTGTTTTCATCTAATCCTAAATCATAAATAATGATAACATTTTTCTTTGTTAAATTATTTATAATCATCATTATTGTCAGGGCCGGTCTTGAAAATTTAAATACCCCAAGACAAGCTAGAAAAAAATGTTCATGACCTCCAACGAATTCAAATATATAAACATAAACAAGGCCGGTTTAGGGGTGGGACAAAGAAGACGACGGGTCGATGCCCGATTTTTTCACATGTCATTGAAAATAACTTTTGTTATGTTTATTAATATACTATAACTTTTTTTCGTCATTTTATAAAAATAGTTTATGTACAATAGAACCTCTATAAATTTATACTCGATAACTTAATAACCTCAATAAAATTAGTAATATGAATCGTTGCGTCTAACTTAGGGGTCCTTTTTCTGGCTCGTCCTAGGTCTATAAATTCTCAGAGACGGCACTGGTGTAAAATATTTATAAATAACGACATGTTCTATAGTTTGTTTTATTTTTCTTTTTTCTTTTTAACAACGACATGATTCTAGTTGGGTTTGATTTAATTATTCAACGTCACATAGTTATTTTCAAGAGATGCATATGAGTTTTTTTTTTTTCAAGAACATCGTGTGCACATGACTTATATACGTACACATGGGAAATATGAATGTAGAGAACATCAAAATGTGTACTCATGTTCATTTTCATGTCGACACCTCCACTACAAAACTAAAAAGAAGGTTTAGAAAGTTCAATGGACCCTTTCGATTGTTTTTTAGTTGTATTGTCTTTATGAAACTTAATGCATATTATATATTGGTCCTCACATTCTATCTTCCTTAAAAGAAAAAGAAAAAAAACCTTTATCATTTTTATAAAAAAAAAGTGCAATGTGTAGTTTGAGCAATAATTATATAGCTAATGGCCCTTAACAAAATTTGTTTTTTTGTCTCGATTTAGAAATGAAAAATGATTAATGTGACTAATTTATATGCCTAAAGATAGGTCTAAAAGAGAGATCAAGCCATGTGGCAAGATCAAAGGTAGAGATGATGAAAGAGAATGAGTGAAAAACATGTGTCATATAATATATGGAGTAGGTTTATTTTTAGGCATATGAATTGATTATATGTGATGGATTTACAATGAATATATAAGTTATCTATACTATATATGTTACGAGTACATCTTAAAGGAGTATGGTTTTTTTTAATTAATGTAGGTTATTGATAAAGGAGGAGATAATGTTAAACTATTTTTGGAGCTTTCTAAGTGGAGGATGTAAAGACAAAGACAATGACTACTTTTCTATTTTTAATTTTGTTTTTAATTATTAGTTTGGGTTTATAGTTCCATTTTCCTGTAATTTTTGTCCTATATATTAATGAGTTTATATATCTTTTTTTTCTCTTGAAGAACAAATAGTCTCCTATTTCTTCCACCCAAAGGTTTTTTTGACTTTTGTTTATATAAATATACACAGTGTAGCATGATTCAAAAATTTTTAGGTAGACTTTAGTCTCGAGGAAGAGATAATAAGTAAGATGAAATTAAAAGTTGATAGAGAAATGCAAGATATATGGCAATTCCTTTTCATATCTTGTCAAATCGCAAAGAAAGAAAAATGAAGAGTTGAAATCCAGTCACTAATTAATATTAGTTTTATCTATACTCCTTTATAATAATTATCAACCCCCTATTTTTAGAAAGTGTTAGAAAATGGTTAGATGCAAAAGTATTAAATTACCCTTAATAAATAACCACTATGGAAAAAGTTTTTATAAATTACCAAATTTGCCCTTTATTTACACTATAAACCCTTATTTTAATAATTAATACTTTAAGCCCTTATCTTCTAAAATATTCCACTATCACCTTTACATCAACCTACACCACTTGACACCGCCACCACCAATAATACCGTCACCGACACCACTTGACACCGCCACCGCCAATAATACTGTCACCGACACCACTAGACCGTCATCCTCACCACCGCCGCATTGTGCGGGTACCATGCTAGTTTTATATTAAGATCTTACCCACAATGAAGTTACAAACGATCAGACGATCAGAATGACCATTTTAACCTTAACTATAATTCATATTATCTTTTCTAAAATGACTAATTCAATTGAGTACTTAACAAAGCTAAACATTTTTTTAATCAATGATAACAACTTATTTTTTCAATCGTCAAAGGTTTGGGTCACGAGTTATCTATACTATATTATAAAGCAAATAAGGTTTCAACTTTCAACTTTCAATTTCAACAATGTACACATGATAATGCATGATGTATCATACATCAATGCCCCACAACTTTCAACTTTCAACTTTCATTTTCATCTCTCTCCTCAAATCTCAACCACTCATTTTTTCCCTCTCCTCCATAAATCATTTTATTCCTCTAATTCATTCAAAATCTTTTATCTCAAAAACCGTACATCGATAATTATAAAAATTATATGGGTGTTCTTAAAATTTCATGCTCTTTCATTAGAGATGTCATTCGATATACTTTCGACGAATTTTTAAATCCGAGGGCGGAGCCCGTACGGCTAAAGCATTTGGCTATCACACTCTATGATCCATCACACTTTATGACCTATCACCTCCACCATCTCACCGCCGCAACGCTCGAGTACTTACTCTCGTATGAAATTAATTGTCATAAGTTTTGGGCATTATGCAAACAAAAACCTTGTAAATGTTGAAAAATTGGTTACTTGGCAAACACATTAGCAAATAAGTTGTCATCGTACAATCAACAAATATTGTCATGTGCATTTCAAAATAAAAAACAAATATTGTCATGTGATTTAATCAGCAAATATTGTCATGTGCATTTCAAAATAAAAAACAAATATTGTCATGTGCATTTCAAAATAAAAAACAAATATTGTCATGTAATCAGATTTACAAACCTTCAAGAGTTTCTTGGCAGGATAATGTCCAAAAACAACTTTTGATAATCACCTGACCTAAAAGTTTAATAAATGTGATAATTGAAAAGGTAAATCATCATAACTTGAAAGAAGAAGAAAAACCAACTTAAAACTAGAAGGTTCTCTAAGCACTATTATCTTAGGGAGGTAACCCTTATGACAAAAGCGTACATCATTTTTTTTTCCCATACACTATCAAACATGTTTCACGATATCATACAATACAACATCTTAAAACATATTTAGTGGTACACGGTTAAAAGAACTGGCATATAAATCTTCACCCGTTATCTTACTACAACTACTTGTAGAATTTTAGCTACATGTATCATCTTACTATATATAGCTGCAATGATGTATGTAGCACATGCATTACTTGTTATCTGTAATGTAAATTGGGGTCAAATGGCACCATATTTATTTTTTTGAAAAGCAACAACAGATAAATGGCTAACACCCCCCACGCGGATGCGCCCACGCCAGTTCGACTCCTGGCAATGCCCTAAAGAGTTTGCTCCTCATGTGTTAGATGAGTATAACATTACTAAGTTCCCCTCACCACATTTGCATGTGGCAGGATTCGAACCTGAGACCCCCAAGAGGAAACCACATTATAGAAAACTCCCTGACCACTGGGCTAACACCCCAATGGCAAATGGGTTTGAATTCTATTCTCTTTGGAAATGCGACAGAAAGAAAATTTTGACACCACTTATATGTTGATCAAGATCCCATATCTGGATTTGCCGAATTGGGTCTTGAGTTTAGAACTTTCAACTCATTGAAAGTATAAAATAGCCCAATTAGGTTATTTATGAGCCCCATTATGGAATCTTTTGATCTGATTGTTTTGCTTTTTCGGCACACAAACTCCATAAAAATATTGAAAGTATGTAATATTGTAATGTTTATTTTTAATGCACCATCATTCACTTAAAAACATATAACCCAAATACCCTACCTTTGTACTTGAAAGTGTTTGTAGCGACCCGACCCGGTCCAACCCAACTTTCGTCTTCCACAACCCAATACAAGTGTTTATTTTTCTACATCAACAAAGTTCGACCCAATAAATTTGATTCCTAGATTCGCCACTGGCTACAAAGCTGTTTTAGGTAGTGCTTAGACAAATTTATTTCAGGATGGCTGTAAGTACACGAATTCTTTGCCTTCGATTATTTGGTGAACTGCTTACATGAACAAAAATAAGAGCATAGTCTGATTCTGATGTGCTATATATAGATTGTGGAGTAATGATTTAACATAACCCAACCGATTCGACTCCATTTCAGCTTAACTGTACCGGACTGAACTGATCTAATACGCATAGAGAGAGGGAGAGATGGATCAAGTGAAATCATTGGTTCAAGCCTTTGGACTCAAGTCAAAAAAACTAACTACTACTTGTCATATAGGCACATGAGAATGCATGCATGGAGAATCAATTCCACTTGGCTTTTAAGTCAAGCAATGAACATAAACCCTCAGATTATATATTTATAGCATCTCTGCCTTAAATATATTGTCTGCAAATCCCTAATCACATCTTTCACCTCTTTGAAGCTTGAAGTAAACAAGAAACTCATTGATCAAGTAAGTTTTAACATGTTTTGTTTTGCTGTTTTGACTTTGTTAGAAAGATCAGGAAATTATCTTTTAAGGATAAAACTTTTGATTTGTTTCATTTTGTTTCCTTTGCGAAAATGAAAGTGTATTCCAAGGTGATTGTCAAGGCCCGAGATCGCAATGGAGATAGATTTTGTCCCTTAGAATCGGTTGGTACGTTTTTTACCCTATTTCCTTTCAACTTACTTATATATGTCTATTTGAATGTATAACTCACATTATACTACCAGGTCTGCGTTATCTAATTCAGAGTGGAGCGGATATACAAAGTGGAACAGAAAATGTATCTCGTGATGACTCAAACGTAAAAGTGAGGCGAATTTGTGTGTCAAATTTGGTAATGGCAGTTCCTCCTGCGCCAAAAGGTTTCAATATTCAGTGGTGTTTGCCAATATAGTTGATTACCAAGTAAATTTGAAATATAATTACTTTTACATGATTTACATTTTTCAAATTGAACTTCAGGGACAGGACAGACAAAGAATGATCGAGTTAAAGACATTGACCGTGTAGCTCAACGTCCTCGTGCAGTACTATCTAGTCCTGGTATAGGTTTTGTACAAGAGTATTTACATTTGTCGCAAAATTTGGTCCTATATTGCTTGGTGTAGTGATGCATTTTCTTGGATCATTTAGGATGATTTCTATGCTTATTTACCTTGCAGAGAATGATGATTTGATTGGAAAGATGAACGAGAAGGCTTTCAAAAGTCGTTCAACCCCAAAAACGGCTACTCTAAGAAGTAACATGGCTCGAGTTGATGTAGATAACGCACGCATAAGAGTTCGTGGCACCAGTGCAACGTCTGACATGCAAAATCGTCACAAAATGAAAGATCACACTAGACCATTTGTTCTCAAGGATAAACCATGTATTACAAAATTAAAACTTTAAATCCAGGAAACATTCTGCTATATTGACTAAAAGGATTTAACTGTTTGATTGCAATTTGCAAGTTATCATCAAATGTTGTGCAATAATTTGAAGTTTAACAACCATTAATTCATAGTTCTGATAAGGTTTTTCCTTTTCTTCTGTTAGTTTATTCTCTTGATCCATTGAAGTTCTTAACTTGTTTTCTATACTGTTATTTTTGCATTTATCATTTTTTTTAAACAGCAATTTTATTTGTGACTTTATATTAGTAAAAACCAAAATCTAGTTGGAGGACATCAGGATGTGTTTAATTGCAGAGAACTACAAATGTTCCCTAGAAATAACTTCTCCAAAATCTGTTCAAACATTATTGTTTCAGAAAAACTTTCAGTGCAAAAAAATACTCAATTTTCTAACTTAATAACTACACATTAAGAAAACTCATTTTTATAGTTTTCTGAGTTTTTTACATTTGTGAAATGAAAAACTTCTTATGTTTTGTAACCAAACGTGACATTATATTTTTACGTCACAAATGTGATGACTTAAAAACCTGTTACAAAGCATGGGTGACTACTACTATTTATATTGTGTTGTAGATAAAACTAAAAGGCTGTCAAAACAACCGAATGGAATATTCATTTAACCAAAAAAAATTCCTGACCGAAACCCAAACCCTTATGTCGAGTTTTGAGAACAGAAGGCATGGTTTTATAACACAAAGTCGAGCAAAAGAAGGCAAAACTTCTCAATATGCATCATGATGGAAATAACATTCGCAAAGTGCATACAAAATCATTGGTCAAACATCTGTTTCAAAACCAAAATTATGATCAAACTGCCTTAACCTGATTACATTCACTTTTGGTAGTTACGGAATCCATTTCCCCTTCCATTAGAAACATCACCGTAACGTCCTCTTGATGAATCATTATAGCTTCCTCTGCCTCTTCCTGCTCCTCTTCCCCCTCCTGTTTAGATAACCATATTTGAAAATAAGTTATTTGATATTTCAAGTCACCACAACCAGCAGATTTGCATCTCGCAATGTGCAAGTAGGTCAGTTAACAAACATAATGGTTAAGTTGGATTTTATCCAAAAGACCTTTTTTACAATATACGAAAAGAAAAAAACTGGTTAAAACTAACTAGTGCAGTAGTGCATCAATATAGACTTAGATTACATAACATACTATAGTTTAAAAACTCTTCTTTAAATGAAATGATTCAGAATGTTGTATTGATGTTACGTTTAAGACTCAACATGTTTCCTTTTATCTATTTTTTTCTGATTTAACCATCGAACATCATTTTTTTATTAACAAAACAACCGATGTTTATGGACAACTGGTAGAAACAATTTTTTTTCCCTTTATAAAGTGACGTTAATCATTTTCTATAAAAAGAGCATTAGGTTACTTACTACAACTAGGCACAAGAAATGTAAAATTATTAAAAACGTTATCTACTTAAAAGAATATGAGACACATACTTCCGCCACGAGAACTGCTGTTGCTGCCTGCTCTCCTTCCTTCAATATAGACTTGCCTTCCAGCTAGTTGTATTGGGGATGCCTGAAATATTTATTTTAAAAAAATTGACATGAAACGCAGATTAATATGAAAAATCCCAATTCCTCACCTAGCATATATTAATCTGAATCACACTACTGTATATGGGTGAGAGGAAAAATAAAAAAGAAAAGAACGGAAAAGAGCAGAGTGCAGACCTCGATAGCTTTCCGAACACCACTGATATCCTCAAACTCTACGAAGGCAAAGCAAATACCAACATCCTGCACAAGTTTACACGTTAGATTCTATACAAATGAACAGTCAAAAGTTAGTGTAAACTAAAACATGATAAAGACCTGGCGATTCTTTAAGAACACTCCATCCTGCTTAATTTTCCCGAAGTTCTTGAACTCTTGAAAAATTTCCAGACTAGTAACAGAAGTGGGCAAGTTCCTCACATAAACGGACTTCGATTCGCCTAAACAGAATTATATACCAAGGTTAATAGGTATGCATGGCCATCACTTAAAGCTGTGCACATAGGTATGCAATATATATACACACAACATGGAAAGATAACACACACACAAGCAACCCCATAAAACATCATAAGTAGATTTGGCAACTTTGACCAGTTCATTTGTCGGCCGACAAATATGTAACATGCAACATCTTCTATAGTTGAGGTCTAATAATTTTTAAAATTACATTTGAAAACACCAAATAATTTTCAAAATACGGAAATAAAGCTTTTACAGGAATTTGAAGTCAGTCCAAACAGCACATCACCCAATCAATTTTGACCACCTAAACCAGCCCATTTATCACCTGTAACCGGAAAAATGAGTAGAAAAGTTAGGTCAATCACCTTCTTCATTAACTGAAGCTTCCTCTGTAACTTGAGGAGTGGTTTCAGGCACAAATGAAGCAACTGGTTCTTGTGGCTGATCCCACTCAGTTGAAGACGGGACACCCCAATCATTTGTAGGTGGGGCACTTTTAACAACTGGTGCTTGGACAGGAACTGATGGCACAGATTTTCCCTTTGATTGCAACTATAATTTTCAACATATTCATGGAAGCACAAAATAAAAAGATTAGACCCGACAACGAGTGTAGAAACTATAGAACATTGAAGTTTAAACAAAATACAAATGCGAGGCACCGGCATCATATATAATGTCCAATTGGGTGGGTCGAGTAACACGTAGAAACAGATACTTCATAGGTTAGGAGTCATTTAAAAAGAGCTTTTAAAAAAGTATTATGCATCAAAAAAATATTTTGGACATATTGAGAACTTTTAACCAGTTCCTCTTTAAACTAAATCCTTTCTACCTGAATAGCCAGTATAAATCATACTTGAACGAGTTAAATCGAACCTTCTACAAAAATTCAATGACTAATACTAGAACATTTACTTACTATGGAGGCATAAGTGAATTTCACGGGTTCTGAAACAGGCACTTCCACAGATTGAACTGGTTCTTGAACGTATTCTGCTGTGTCGTGATGATGCAACGACTCTTGAGCGTATTGTACCGTGTTTTGATGCAAAGGCTCCTGAACATAGTCTGCGGGATTATAAGGTTCGTCAACTGGCGGTTCTTCCTTGTAGTCTTCACTATCGTCATCTTCTTCTTGCTGCTGATGTTGGTTCTCTTCAGAATGGTAGTAGTTGCCTTGATTTTCACCTTCCAAATGTAACGAATTAAAATTCTCCCTTGCTTCAACCTCCAACACATCTTCAGCAACTGCAATCAAATGTTCACCATCACTAACAAGCATTTTTGCTTAAAAGTATATCTTAGGTCAGTATCATTCTTTAATTTTGTCTGTGGCTGTATAACACGTGCAGAGTTGTCAATATTCCAGCTGGAGGTGGAAACTTTGGGTCTTTGACAAAAGTACTTCTGAAGAGGTGGGATTATTCTTTATCTAAAATGGGTGAAACTGGTAAACCATTATACTTAGCTAGTTAGGTTAACATGAAACGGGCCAATATCGTTTAAAAGTTGTCCAAAGTGTGTAATGCATAACACTTTACGGAGTTATTCTATTATAAAAGCTAACAAAATTTTGTTTCGTTTACGGGCCAATATATACATAACACACTGACTTTATAAAAAAAAAACCAAGACGAAGTATTTTTTATTTTCTAGATTTTGCCACATTGACTTATAACCATCTTGCAGGTGAAAATAAATTAATATCACTACATGTCTACATTCCAAATACTCAAATTAATATATACAAACTTTTAACTCTACGCAACATGAAAAAACAAAAATTCATTATTCAGGAGCTGAAATTTACCAAAGACGAAAATGATTTGTTTGATATTATGGATGACTGGTTACGTAGGGACCGTTTCGTTTTTGTAGGCTGGTCCGGCTTATTGCTCTTTCCTTGTGCCTATTTCGCTGTAGGGGGTTGGTTTAATATAACTACATGACTAAGAATCTTCAATATATATAGGGTGTTTAGTTGTGACTGTATCTAGCTTTAGTAAAGATGCAGTACCTAATAACTCTGAAGTAGAGTTGATTGGTTGAAAATCATCTTTATGTCCAGCGGCAAATGGTAGTGGAGCATGATTGATGACCTCGTCACTAATGAAGTGGAAAATGTCATTCATCACGAAGTAACCTTTCTCTTGAGGAGCAAGAAAAAACGTCTGAACAAACTTCCGCCAGCCAGAAAAGTTCTTCGATCTGACAGAGCCATAAACCATGACAACAATCCCTTCGCTCCATGATTCAAGAGCATTTATAGTCTTGATCTCAATCCCACTAAAATGTAACGACTGAATAAGCGTATGAATTTGCTGCAAGAAAAAATCAATGGATTTTAGTTGGTAAACATATTAATGCGCAAAAAGCAACTCAAAAGGGACTAAAAGAAGCAATATATTGCATTACAGACGGCAACACGAGGGATCGATAATGGGTCTAAATAGGATTTAGTCAAAAACAAGTACACATTTTTAGTATAGGCAGGTGGGTTGACCCACAGTTTGTCCATTTTTTGATTAAGAAAACAATATTTTTACAATAATAATCATAGTTTCCATAAACAACTAACGTGTATGTATAAAAACTAGGTTGTTGTCAACTTGACGACTTTTGACATGTTTCAAAATAAAACAAATCCAAGATTAGTGATACATAAGTATATTTAGGTCTTTCAGTCTTTGATCATGCTTCATTGACTAAGGGGCATTTGAGTCATTTTGGCCTTCATGATAAAATTCTAGCTATCATATTCCGCCTCGAAAGTAAAACGTTAAACACTATACGCTTTTCATACTCCACTTATTTCCAACTATCTTAGCTTATGCATGATGCCAAATTTATTGAAGTGAACTATAATTGCTATTTCTAGTACAAAACTGAATGATGATTTAATATTAAATTATCATGTTGAGCTGTCTTTCATACTTTAGTTGCTATATATGCCTACTGACGTTTAGATATATGCTCTCGACAGATCTATTATATATGATGTCCTCGCGTTCATGAGTCTATCACCTTGGGGGGACACCCTTTCGCCTTTACGTGAGTTGGGCCTTTAACAGCTTTGGTTTAAGGTCATCCAACCAAATTGGTGTGCAAACGTAGGACACAATGCAATTAGTACCTATATAGGTTATGCTCACTACATCAACCTAAAATAGCAAATTCATATATTTATGGAACCTTCATCCTTTCTTTGCTCTCATGTATAAAGACCTCAAGGCTTAATCAACTTCATAGAAGATTAACGAGCTACATTAATGCATATTAAAACCGATTATTGCAACCAAAATAATCAAATCGCGTAATATTATCAGAGTTAATAATATCACGGTGATGCTACATTTAAACAATAATCATAATGGTTTTGTTAAAGTGTAATTTGTTTACCTAATTACCAAATCACTTTTCCACAAACAACAAACTTAGACATCTAAAACTTCACTCAACCTTCCTAAAACTATCTAACCCTCTATTTTAAGTCAACAATATGAAAAATGTCAAAACTTGATGTAACTTTAACCCTTATAAGGTGAGGTTCAAGGTTAAAAAAGTCGCTTTACGAAACATAGGGTTCAAAGAATTCGATAAAGGCACAGTTCGAAACTTCTAATGCAGATCATCTTTTACGCTTTGATACTCCTTTTTTTTAATAAGGTACAAAATATACGGGTCAACACGAGAATCCTTGATACAATGTTCTCCATAAAAAGATTTTTCTCCCAACACGGGCATCATACATGACACATTAGATGAATAATAACATAATCCACTATATACTAATCATAGTAACCAACTGGTGTCAAAAAAAAAAAAAAAAAAAAAGAACACTCACGAATATAGCCGATGCATTTTCAGTCGATTCACCATCTACCCGAATCATAGTACTAGAATCAGTATAAAACTGATGAACAGATTCAGGCTGTTGTTGAAGCACCTGATAATATTGCTGAACAAAATATGACCCAACCTAAAAATATACAAACAAACAAAAAGAAAAGCAATATTAGCAAACATATATATATATATATCATCAAAAAACATTTTTGTTGTGTGTTTCCAATATTCAACAACCTTAACTTTCCAGAACTGTACATATACAGAAAAACCCAGAAATTATATTACATATATAGATACACACACATAGATGTAGATATATAGAGGTACACACATATATGTATCACAGACACAAATATAGACACACACAGACTCAACAATATATATATATACACAGATACATACATACAAATATATACAGATAATAGAGATAGATGGATACCTGTGAAGCAGTAACAGGAGATGAGTACTGGCCTGCCATTA
The DNA here is from genome assembly GCA_034093135.1 of Erigeron breviscapus. Lineage (NCBI taxonomy): Eukaryota > Viridiplantae > Streptophyta > Magnoliopsida > Asterales > Asteraceae > Erigeron > Erigeron breviscapus. Next base: position 180,916,207 of record CM067167.1, read on the forward strand.
TAAGAATAAAGATTAAAAAAAACCCAGAAATTAAATTATATATAGATACACACACATAGATGTAGATATATAGAGGTACACACATATATGTATCTACATGTTGACACATATACATATACACACAGACAACAATATATATATATATATCATCAAAAAACATTTTTGTTGTGTGTTTCCAATATTCAACAACCTTAACTTTCCAGAACTGTACATATACAGAAAAACCCAGAAATTATATTACATATATAGATACACACACATAGATGTAGATATATAGAGGTACACACATATATGTATCACAGACACAAATATAGACACACACAGACTCAACAATATATATATATACACAGATACATACATACAAATATATACAGATAATAGAGATAGATGGATACCTGTGAAGCAGTAACAGGAGATGAGTACTGGCCTGCCATTATAAGAATAAAGATTAAAAAAAACCCAGAAATTAAATTATAAAAAGCATTCAAAGGATCATAAATTGAAATGGGGTTTTAGAGATGATGAGATCTATGAAAGGGTTTTGAAATAAAAATTTGATGATGTGTTTGGGAGTGGGTTCTATTTTATGATAGCCGTAAGATTGGATTGGATTTTTGTAAAAATGGACGGTGGAGATTCATTGTTTGATCATGGTGCTGAATGTATTTTTGGGCTTGGGCCATATATTTTGAGGTTTTGTTGAGTTTGGTATACCGAGTTATTAGTAAAAAATATCAAGTTTAGCTAAACTTTTTTAAGTTAGGTTTGGAGTTCATTTTTTGATCATGGTGCTGAATGTATTTTTGGGCTTGGGCCATATATTTTGAGGTTTTGTTGAGTTTGGTATACCGAGTTATTAGTAAAAAATATCAAGTTTAGCTAAACTTTTTTAAGTTAGGTTTGGAGTTCATTTTTTATATAATTTTTTTTATATAATTAATCGGCATTTATATCATTTTTTCTTATATACATGAATTTATTTATTAGAGATTATAAACTCTTTTTTTCACCGGTTTTTTAAGTTATTGTTATTATCTTTAATCGAGAACTGTATGTTGGATGTCTACACTGATAGTGAGTTGTGGTTCTCTATAAGGCTAAAAGGAGTGGGGCAAGATTGAGGGTGAGGGATATCCGCCATGTGGCGTCATGTAAGTAAGAAGGTTTTGTTAGGAAAATGGGGGAGTTTGAGGGTGGGGGACTTTGGACATGTGGCATTTATTGATTGGTTGGGGTGATATTAAAGTGATGTTAATAGAGTGCAAGAGAGGGAGAGTGTTGGGCGATAGAAATATTCCGCCACTTTAGGTTTTGGGGCTTAATCGGCATCAGGGGGTGGTGTAGGCGGCGACATTTGGGCGAAATTTGGGGGTTTCTCGGCCCACTACGTTTAGACTAAAGACTTCATTAGTCTTAAGCAAAATACTCGAGAATGTAACATATTTTATAGTTTTAGTAGAGTTTTATCTAGTTTTAGTATGAATGTTACACTTTAGTCATTTTAACATAGATTAATGGTTAGCAATGAATTTTGATCATAATATTTCTTAGGATCCTATATTTGAGGGATATATTTTCATTCATGCTAAAATAATAGAACTGTTTAATCTTTCAAAACTTAATAATCAAAAGTTATAGCAATAAAAAAAAGGGAAGATCTATTTACACACCGGCAACTGTTCATTTACACACCGCTCATACGCCCCGTTTTATGTAGTACTCCCCGTTTTAGTGTTGAAAACGCCCGTATGAAGTTAAACGGGGTAAAAAACGGTGTGTAAATACGACGCAATGATTGCACTGACATGTCAGAGAATGACACCTCAGTTTCAGGATATATTAAAAAAGTAATACGGACCGTCACATATTTAAAACGATGGATATTTGATATTTATTAACAAAAAAAGGAGTAGAAAACAAAAAGTGTCCATGTGTTTTCACTATTTATCACTTATGGTCCCTCTTTCTTAATATTTTGCAATATCAATCACTTACCATCCCCACGTTAACCCCATCAATAGGTGTCCCATAATTATCCATATACTATAAAACGGAGAGTATTTTACCTGGCTAATATAATACGGTCCGTATTAGATAAATGGCATAAAAAGCAAATCAATAGGTGTCCCATAATTATCCGTATATTATAAAACGGAGAGTATTTTATGGCTGCTAGTCCATATTATATAAAACGACACAAAAAGTAACATTTTCTATAAAAAAAAATCATATAAATTTGATATGCTACGGGTCAATATGCTTCTCAAATGGGCCTATTGGGCCTTATGGGCCAAATTATGTTCATCATTTGTATAAATGGGTCAAATGGGTTGTATATGCACGTCTTTTACTCGAATGGACCTATTGGGCCTAGTGGGCCTTCACACTCGTTTGATATCTCATGGGCCAAATGGGTTGTATGTGCTCGTCTTTCACTCGAATGGGCCTAGTGGGCCAAATTATGTTCATCATTTGTATAAACGGGTCAAATGGATTATATGTGCTCGCCTTTCAATCGAATGTGCCTATTGGGCCTACATACTTGTTTCATATGTCATGTTAGTCGTGTGTATGTGTATATGGATATATGTATGTAAATTCAAAAGATCCATATCGTTTGATATCTCATGGGCCAAATGGGTTGTATGTGCTCGTCTTTCACTCGAATGGGCCTAGTGGGACAAATTATGTTCATCATTTGTATAAACGGGTCAAATGGATTATATGTGCTCGTCTTTCAATCGAATGGGCCTATTGGGCCTACATACTCGTTTCATATCTCATGTGAGTCGTGTGTATGTATATATGGATATATGTATGTAAATTCAAAAGATCCATATCGTTTGATATCTCATGGGCCAAATGGGTTGTATGTGCTCGTCTTTCACTCGAATGGGCCTAGTGGGCCAAATTATGTTCATCATTTGTATAAACGGGTCAAATGGGTTGTATGTGCTCGTCTTTCAATCGAATGGGCCTATTGGGCCTACATACTCGTTTCATATCTCATGTTAGTCGTGTGTATGTATATATGGATATATGTATGTAAATTCAAAAGATCCATATCGTTTGATATCTCATGGGCCAAATGGGTTGTATGTGCTCGTCTTTCACTCGAATGGGCCTTCATATCTCATGTGAGTCGTGTGTATGTATATATGGATATATGTATGTAAATTCAAAAGATCCATATCGTTTGATATCTCATGGGCCAAATGGGTTGTATGTGCTCGTCTTTCACTCGAATGGGCCTAGTGGGCCAAATTATGTTCATCATTTGTATAAACGGGTCAAATGGATTATATGTGCTCGTCTTTCAATCGAATGGGCCTATTGGGCCTACATACTCGTTTCATATGTCATGTTAGTCGTGTGTATGTATATATGGATATATGTATGTAAATTCAAAAGATCCATATCGTTTGATATCTCATGGGCCAAATGGGTTGTATGTGCTCGTCTTTCACTCGAATGGGCCTAGTGGGCCAAATTATGTTCATCATTTGTATAAACGGGTCAAATGGATTATATGTGCTCGTCTTTCAATCGAATGGGCCTATTGGGCCTACATACTCGTTTCATATCTCATGTGAGTCATGTGTATGTATATATGGATATATGTATGTAAATTCAAAAGATCCATATCGTTTGATATCTCATGGGCCAAATGGGTTGTATGTGCTCGTCTTTCACTCGAATGGGGCCTAGTGGGCCAAATTATGTTCATCATTTGTATAAACGGGTCAAATGGATTATATGTGCTCGTCTTTCAATCGAATGGGCCTATTGGGCCTACATACTCGTTTCATATCTCATGTGAGTCGTGTGTATGTATATATGGATATATGTATGTAAATTCAAAAGATCCATATCGTTTAATATCTCATGGGCCAAATGGGTTGTTTGTGCTCGTCTTTCACTTGAATGGGCCTAGTGGGCCAAATTATGTTCATCATTTGTATAAACGGGTCAAATGGATTATATGTGCTCGTCTTTCAATCGAATGGGCCTATTGGGCCTACATACTCGTTTCATATCTCATGTGAGTCGTGTGTATGTATATATGGATATATGTATGTAAATTCAAAAGATCCATATCGTTTGATATCTCATGGGCCAAATGGGTTGTATGTGCTCGTCTTTCAATCGAATGGGCCTATTGGGCCTACATACTCGTTTCATATGTCATGTTAGTCGTGTGTATGTATATATGGATATATGTATGTAAATTCAAAAGATCCATATCGTTTGATATCTCATGGGCCAAATGGGTTGTATGTGCTCGTCTTTCACTCGAATGGGCCTAGTGGGCCAAATTATGTTCATCATTTGTATAAACGGGTCAAATGGGTTGTATGTGCTCGTCTTTCAATCGAATGGGCCTATTGGGCCTACATACTCGTTTCATATCTCATGTGAGTCGTGTGTATGTATATATGGATATATGAATGTAAATTCAAAAGATCCATATCGTTTAATATCTCATGGGCCAAATGGGTTGTTTGTGCTCGTCTTTCACTTGAATGGGCCTAGTGGGCCAAATTATGTTCATCATTTGTATAAACGGGTCAAATGGATTATGTGTGCTCGTCTTTCAATCGAATGGGCCTATTGGGCCTACATACTCGTTTCACATCTCATGTGAGTCGTGTGTATGTGTATATGGATATATGTATGTAAATTCAAAAGATCCACATCGTTTGATATCTGATGGGCCAAATGGGTTGTATGTGCTCGTCTTACATAAAACGGGATGTTTTATGTACATAAGTTAGTGGGCCCTCACACATTTGATAGCATTTATAATTTCAATCATTATAATGATTGACTATAAAGGTGATGATGAGAGAGAATCACACAAATTACTTCTATATAACTCAACTTGTGTTATCATACACATCTATTCGATACTTGGTTTTTTTCTCACACCTAAAAATGTACAAAACAGTTGTTTTATGTAATGTTGAGCATTTTTTATTTTCCACCATTATCATGATGGACTATTAGTCGATGATGAGAGAATCATACAAATTAAGCTTATATATATATCACCTTCTGGTTTCATACACATCTATTCGGTATTTGTATTTTCTCACACCTAAAAATGTGGTTGTATGACAGTCTCTTTGGCGACGAACAACCGTATCCACCAGATGTCAACCAGGCAAGTTGCATACTAAATACGTATTTACTACTTATCTATTGTTTTCATACGTATATACGTAAAGTGAGTGTGGGTTTTTCACCCAAGTTGGGTGTGTGACAACCCCACATTCACGTATATACGTAAAGTGAGTGTGGGTTTTATTTATATATTTTATATCAAGTTATAGAATATAAACAAAAAATAGTAACATGTATACCTATGACATAGGGTGACTACTTTTTAATATAAAGTCCAAGTAGATTAATAGTAACATGTATACCGATGACATAGGGTGACTACTTTTTAATATAGAGTCCAAGTAGGTTAATAGTAACATGTATACCTATGATATAGGGTTACATAGACTACCTTTTGCAAAGATTCTCTGCATTTCTCCTGATGTCCAAATGAATTGTACCACATGGGGGATATTTTGTTATACGGGGATCGATAGTTCATCAAAAATAAATATTTACATATTTACTACCTGTATTAATTAATACGGTAAGAATTAATATATGAAGGCAAGTCTAACTTATTACGTTTCAGTCAACTGAACCTAATGTCGAGCAAACATATGCAGGAAGGATGGTGGTCACATTTTTTACGGCCACTTCGTCACACGGATCGCCCTTTCTCTAGGCCTGCAAAGGAAGCTTCGCACTTTGAAGATAGCAAGCACAACCCCAATCAAGATCGGCACCAAAGTGATGTATGCGATGAAGATACTCCGGAAGTCTGGGCCTAAAGCCGCCGCCAGGTTGATGTATGAGCAGGGCACACAACCGTGGCAGGGACCGGAGCCGTTGATCATGCCACCGCCATTTCCAGGAGTACGGATTGAGCAGGTGCCTGTGAGGCTTCAACACGATAGGGATGTCGACCATCAGGTGGACCCCCCACCACCATATCGCCCGCGACGCTACTATCAGGTTGCCCAGCTCCCTGACGACACCACACGTGAGCTTCAGCATCTAGCATCTCGACTCGGGAGTGTGGAGCACGTTGTGGATAATCTGAAGCGAATGATGACCACGACGCATGCTCGTATACATTGGATGTGTCGTTTGCTGACCCAACCAAATGGTCCATACCCGATGACACCACCTCCGAGTCCTCGTGCTACTACTGCTCCATCACATACTGCTGGTCCCACTCCTCCCCCAGATATGCCTGCTTCTGTTGCTCCACCATCGGGTTTTACTCCTACTCCTAGTACTCCATTTATTTATCCTGCTTATGATGCTCCACCTGCGACTGCTACTGCTCCACCTCCGAGTCCTGGTCATATTGTTCCACCTCAGTCTTCTACTTATGTGAGTAGTCCTACTCTTAGTGATCCACCAACTCCCTATGCTCCACCATGTTTTGAGCTCGTTGCTTCACCTGCGGGTTTTGAGCCTACTGCTTCACTGAGTCCTGATTTTACTACCCCACCAGAGAGTCCTGATGATGGACTGCGATGTATTTGATGTTATGCGTACTTTTTAGGACTATGACGATGTGTGTATTATGTAATATTTTATGTTTTAATGGCTAGGAACTATGACGATGTGTGTATTATGTAATATTTTATGTTTTAATGGCTAGGAACTATGACGATGTGTGTATTATGTAATATTTTATGTTTTAATGGCTAGGAACTATGACGATGTGTGTATTATGTAATATTTTATGTTTTAATGGCTAGGAACTATAATGATGTGTGTATTATGTAATATTTTGTGTTTTAATGGCCCGTCTAATCTGTGTTTGGTTTATTATTTATGGTTGTGTTTTTGTGTTTGGAAAATAATTGTGTTAACAAGTTATTTCCCATAGGTGAAAATGTGAAATGCGACAAAATTCATTTAAGGTATACATTCATAATGTCAAACGTATCAGTTAATACAGGGGATTATCAGGAGGTGAATACCTTATACCGTGAGATTAGAAAGAGTTTTTTATGTTAACATATCAAGTACTTTACAATTATTAAAATTTTTAAAAAACTTATAATAAACTTATATAATAAACGTATGAGTTAATACAGGGGATTATTAGGAGGTTAATATCTTATACCGTGAGATTAGAAAGAGATTTTGTTAACATATCAAGTACTTTACAATTATTAAAATATTTTAAAAAACTTATAATAAGCTTTGTATCATCTACACGCTCATATCAACGATTTCGTACATTATTAAGAAGATTAGAGGGGAAAAACTAAATTTTGATTTCACCGTATTATTAGCTTATACAATGTTATTATAACTTTCGTTATAAAAAATTATAATAAGGTTTTCAACTAATTAAAATACCCCGTTTTACAGCATATGGATAATACAAGACACCTATTGATGGAGAATTAAACGGAGTTAAAAGGGTGACGGTTGTGTTACACTTTTAGTATAGTAAGGATGGATAATACAAAATCTTAACAAAGAGGGATGGTAAGTGATAATTCCCTGAAAATACAGGGGAACTTTATGTATTTGACTCATTTATATATAAAAAATTACTTATCTCTTGTTTTTATATGAAACTCCCCGTTTTAAATCATATACACCATTTTGTTGATTATGACGTGTCATTCTCTGACATGTCAGTGCAAAAATTCAGACTTATTTACACACCGTTTTTTACCCCGTTTTACTTCATACGGGGCGTTTTCATCACCAAAACGGGGAGTACTACATAAAACGGGCTGTATGAGCGGTGTGTAAATGAACAGTTGCCGGTGTGTAAGTAGGAACACCTAAAAAAACATTCAACTTGTTACTTCATGTTATTATAATAACAAAGCTGACACACAAAAAAAAGAATAACATTAAAAAAAATGGACATTTGAGCTTTGATGTTTTGCTCGCTAGTATATTTGCAACCGTTTCAAACTTTTTCATGTTCATTCTAAAATATTTATTAAAAATACTTTAAACTCGAGTTTATTTTAAATCTTATGCTAACTACAACAATACCTTATATATAATTTATACATGTGCTTATATATTGTCGATTTCTCTATTAATATATAGAAATGATATTAATTTTATCACATTATCACAATTAAAATTTCATTAAAAGCTTGCAACCATCTAGATATACAAAGTCAAATAATAAATTAAGGTTTTAATACAATAACTATACAATAATAAATGCTTGTAAACAAAATTAAGAAAGAAAAAGTTTCTACAATGAAATGTTATATATAATAAAAATATCACTAAAAATATTTTGTAACAATAGCAAATTACTTGTAGCTCTTAACTAACAAACTTTTATAAAGAAAATAAAATTGGTGTTTAATTTAACTTATTTTCAAGCTTATTTAATTATTTTTTTTTGAAATGTGTGGATCGTTTGCTCGCAAGGCACGACATTTAATTGGGATAAAACTCTGCCCCCTCTGCAGGACTCAAACCTACTTCACTGGAGGACTTTTTAAATGTCTTTCCCATGTCTCGAACTCGAGACCTCCACCATGTAAAGCTGGTGCTCAACCACTAAGCTATAATGTGAAATACAACTTATTTAAATCTAACTAACATTATATTCTGTTTATTTTAAACTTATTATAAGTTTTTGTAATTACCTAGTAATGATAAGTTTTTAGATTTAAAAATATGTGACAAAAAAGGAGATTTATCAAAGCCAAACGTATATTAATTAAGGCAAAAACAAAATTGGCACAAGAAAATTACATGCCAAAACCCCACAAAATATTTGATTGTCTCTGAAACTAAAAACCGGAAATTGACAGTAGGGTTTTACACACACAAAAATTGGGATGATTGGAAGGAGGTTTATTTCATTTTTCAAGCGCAACCCTTCTTCTAGGTATCAATAAAGTTCATTAATTTACCCTTACATTTTATTTTTAACTTCATATTATATCGTTATCATATATATAAAAAAATTGAATTTGATATATATTTATATACATATATGATGATATATAAATTGTGGGTATTTGAGGTAACCCATCAATCAAAAGGTTGTCGGTTTTAGTCCCATGATAGACAGACAAATTGTTAAAAATGTGAATACTTGTGTTTTGAAAAAAATAAGAAAAAGAAAATACTAATTTGTGGGTGTGATTTGTTATTGTAGCAAAGGGGCGGTCGATGAAGCGAAGCAGAAAACATGGGGAAGAAGGATAGTATCAGGAGGGTTGATTTGTGTTACGGGCGGCGTTGCGTTAAGTGCTCTTGATGACCTTCTTATTTATCATGGTTGTAGCAGGTGAGTCATTGTATCTCATCACTTGATTCTTTATTAACGACACGTATGCTAGCTAGATTGCGTGGATAGTGTAAAAGCCCGTAACAGGTTGATTAGAAAGAAGAATATAAGGTCGATCGCGTTAAAGGGGGTGTTTTTTAGTGAACTTATTTGGTTGGTTTATCCGGTTATTGGAAATTTAGAGAGGCAATAAGCTTGTTTTCGTCTAGCTTATGAGGTTAACCTTATGTTGATAAAGCTTATATGCCCAAAAAATGAGCTTTAAAGTTTTAATGATTCGATAAGCTCACAAAATAAGCTAATCCAAACATTCCTTAAACATTGAGTTGTGGGGTGTTAATTTTCACTTTGGTTTTTTAAGTTGGTATTGCAATGTATTGGGACATACATTGCAATCCCAACTTAAAAAACCTTTTGTGGTGTTAGAGAAAAAGAAAATACTAATTTGTGGGTGTGATTTGTTATTGTAGCAAAGGGGCGGTCGATGAAGCGAAGCAGAAAACATGGGGAAGAAGGATAGTATCAGGAGGGTTGATTTGTGTTACGGGCGGCGTTGCGTTAAGTGCTCTTGATGACCTTCTTATTTATCATGGTTGTAGCAGGTGAGTCATTGTATCTCATCACTTGATTCTTTATTAACGACACGTATGCTAGCTAGATTGCGTGGATAGTGTAAAAGCCCGTAACAGGTTGATTAGAAAGAAGAATATAAGGTCGATCGCGTTAAAGGGGGTGTTTTTTAGTGAACTTATTTGGTTGGTTTATCCGGTTATTGGAAATTTAGAGAGGCAATAAGCTTGTTTTCGTCTAGCTTATGAGGTTAACCTTATGTTGATAAAGCTTATATGCCCAAAAAATGAGCTTTAAAGTTTTAATGATTCGATAAGCTCACAAAATAAGCTAATCCAAACATTCCTTAAACATTGAGTTGTGGGGTGTTAATTTTCACTTTGGTTTTTTAAGTTGGTATTGCAATGTATTGGGACATACATTGCAATCCCAACTTAAAAAACCTTTTGTGGTGTTAGAGAAACGTAATTCGATATACCAATTTTGATATTATAGGGTAGTCTGATTGCTCATCAAAAGGTTACATTGATCTTTTTATCTCGGATTTTGGTGGGCCAATGAATGAAATATTGCAATTTTACGTACTTCACATTGTCAAAACTGGTATAGTATGTTACCTATTTACTATTTAGTTGCAATTTGTCAATTTCCTAGTTAATGCTCGTCTGAATGTGAGACATTGGAATTTCTTACTTTTGATGATCGAAATTTTTTTACAAGTCTCACATTGTCAAATTTGGTAGTATAATAGCACGGAGTATCTCCTTTGTTGGCACCTCTACTTAACTAAGAAAGTTGTCGGACACTCGGACTCGGGCTTATAAAGGCCAGTGGAAAATGCTAATCAGACAGTTTAAGAAATATACCATTAATGCGATTCTTTAATTGGCTGAGTGGCTGTTTAATTCTTTCTAGGATGTTTAATTGATGCAGCTTTCTTTTTTTAGTGTACTTAGGAACAGAATGAGAAATGTAGTAATTAATATGGAAAGTGAACCCTTATTTTGGGACAAATGAACGAAGGGAGTGCTTTTGTTTTTCAATATGATAAATCGTTTATATAAGCTCTGACTCATTTGTGCTTGATCACGTATTATTATATCTGAGTTTCAAGAAAGATTGTTTAGATCATAATGGTGTAAAAGATCCTTTTTGCTGCTGGCAAAGCTGTTATTGTTAACATTTACACATTGGTTATTGAATAGCTTTAATAAGGGGCTGCTTGTTTAGAGATCATAATTTGTTGTTTCCATGATTTAATAATGGTTTGTAATATGATAATTACCACTTACCAGATTCTTGAATTTGTTTGGATATAGGCTTGAACAGTTAGTTAAATCTTTCATAAGACGAAAGAAATCCGTGTTACCCTTTTCTTAGTAGTAATATACAATCATAAATTTGATGATGCCCGCTGGGCCGTTAGTGCAGAGTTAGTTTCTGTGATGCATGCATGGAAACCGAACTAGTTGATATTCTCCTTTTCAAACCTCGACAATTTTCTATAGAGCAACTTTGGCCATGGCGAAACCTTGCCAGTTGAATCAGGCTAAGACTTGTTGGCTTTATTGCAATATGTTGACATGGTATTGGTATATTGTTTGCTTCCATTTTGTCTATGCTACTTGAGATTCAAGAAAAAGCCATTCTGAGTTGGAGCGGCTACCTGGTAGTTGAATAGGTAGGTCTAAACTAAGAGACGTATAGTTTGAGATTCAGCCAATGCGTTGTCTCTTTAAACTAGAATTGGAAATTTCAACCCATTTATCTCTAATGGGTCGAGTGATTATGATAATAAAATGCTATAAGAGGAATTGGGTTAAGCAACTCAGAAAGTTTCAGCCAAAGAATGTGACTGAAATAGGCTTGAGTTATCATTGCTTGTATATAAGGCTCTTAACATTTGTTATTTGTATGAGTTATGACTTATGATTCTGCGTATTGATTTATTTTGTTTGGTTATTTACATATGGAATTAAGTCAATGATTTATTAATTGGTTGTGGACCAGTCTGTGGGGTCTCCAGAGGGTCAGTTTTTCTTTCCCTTAGAGCACCCCCAATGGGTGAACCCAATACTATCCAATACAGTGCCACATCAGCGCCACATCAGAAAAACCTCTTTCCAATACATTTTCCTCCATTCACACCCAATACCCAATACATCCAATACATTCCAATATACTCCAACATATTTATTTTCAAACTTTTAATTAATATTTATTTTTACACTCTAAATAATAATAATAATAATAATAATAATAACTTTTAAATAGTTTTCAAATATATATATGGAACTATAAGGTTAAAAATTGTAATATATAAAAGTATAGGGTACAAAATAAAAATTAATAAAAACATATATAGATATACCCATCTTCAACCTCCCGATCCCCAATTCACACAGTTATACAAATCGGAAAAAACAAAACTCGCCGGATTCCGACATACACACACAAAAACACACACTCACAAACACACACACATATATATATATCTATATATATACATATTTCAGAGAATAAATAAAAAAAACAAATTCACTTGCCTCCTCCGTATTAGCCACCACGGTTTGACCCAATACGCTCGGAATACGCCGGAATACGGCCCACACCCAATGGTGTGGACCGTATTCAATGTCGAATACGGAGGAATACTAGGGACATTGGGGGTGCTCTTATAATGAAGTATGGTTTTTTGCCAATCTGTTTGGTTTTATCATTGCTCTACAGTAATCTGTTGGTGAGATTTTAAATGCGACTTGCTTAAAGATTTCTCTGTTTGTTTCTTTCAGCTAATTATTGCTGTACATAAATATCTGCGCAAACTCAACTTTGTGTTAATTTGGTTTCTTTCAGCAAAGCCTTAGAGAAAGCGAGCCAAAACCAGGCTGTAATAGATGCAATTGGGGTGCCGATTGCTAGAGGTCCTTGGTATAATGCATCACTTGCAGTCACTCATAAAAGGCACTCCGTATCCTGCACTTTTCCTGTTACTGGACCCCAAGGCACTGGAATTTTTCAACTAAGGGCTGTTCGCAATGCGGGTAAGAACCATATCCGTTATATCAATGTACTCTGTATATGTTAATCATCGTTTCATATCCAGTAAGTGGATAATTGTACACCTCAGTGGCCTTTTAATCTAATAGTTTTCAGACGTTCAGAAGTCCTTAAATGTATAAACACTTCCTCTCAGATTGTGTGCACCTTCGTGAAACATACAACACATAAGCTCACCTGAAATGTCATTAACTTAGAAACGCCCCAAGATTACGCATATATTGTCACATTTTAGTAGTTTCCTATTTCTAGAATTATAGATGCACACTTGCACGCCTCATACTGTGTAGTTATACATGTTCTTTCTTTCTCTTTTGAAGTAACCCACAACGCCTGACAAATTTTGGATGCAAAGTACTTTTGTTATGAAAACCTAACAGCCTTCTCCTATTGTTCTGGGACGTCTCAAATTATCTGCTAAATTTCTCGAGAAACTCAGTTAATCTGAACATGTGTGGAAGTATATTGTAATTTTAGCTTTACTGTATCAACTCTGTACATCTCATAATTCATTGTTAGTTACTAGAAAATAGGTTGTATATAAACTATTAAGTCTAGATAATTATGTCCTACTCAACCCAATCCACATCTAGGTATTGCAAACTTGAATTTTGACAATCCATCCCAGTTCGTAATACCATGTCCAACCTAGAGGTTGCAGAATGCCAGAATATACTGGGCGATTGGGTCAAACGGGCTTGGGTCAAAATAGGTTTTTTTTTGTTCGGCATGATAGGTACATGCTTTATTACTTGGCAGTTTGTCAAATATGTTTGCAAAAACTATACTTTTCCCAGTAATGCCAACCATTTGAATCAACATATTTAGGAGGTTTTAAGCATTAAAGATACACTTTGTGCAGGACTTTCAGCTTGTTTGACCCATATGACTTGTTCCCTGTTGAGCTACTTTTTTTGACCCATTATAGATCAAGATAACCCCGAAGTGACCATTAGATTGCATCTCTAGCAGAACCCAATTATCCCAATTTGGCAATTTCACACCCCTATTCTACTTAAAGGGCCAAAGTTCTGATAGTTTGCAAATCATGTCACATAGTTTAAAAGCTGAAGTATTAATATCATCCGTCTTTTAAATGTCATGGTGATGATAATGTGTTTTAGCAGAAGAGAGCTGGCTATCATTTTTCCGGCCACGTGAATGGGAAATCTTAATAATGGAAGCTCTCTTGCATGTTCCTGAAAATGAAGAAAAGGAAAGAACATTCAGAATTAGCCTCTCAGATGAAATTTCTTTACCTGCATGCCAGCCATGCTCCACGGGTTGCACTATAACTCAAGCACCAGCTGCTCCCGAAAACAAACAACCTCAAGCCACTTGAGTCATTTTAAACTCTTACAGATAATTCTAAATCGAAAGTGTTCATTTCAGGTGCTTTTCCGAATAAAGATTTTGCTTTAAAGTATACATGTTTCATACAACGGATGGTTGTATAATGTGTCCATTGTAGTTCTAAGCTTCAAGCTTTCTCCAAGTTCATTCGTTTGTTCAATATCTTTATGGATTTATATTTAGCTCATGATATACTTACCACCTGTAGTAACAATATTTGTTAGCATCTGAATGAAGTTTGGATAATGGTTATCTACACGTTAGACTTAATAAAGTTTTATTATATCGTTTTCATTATGAATACACCATTAATTTTGTCACGGCACTAAATTCTTAGGCATACCATTTTTGTTATATTGTTTTTATATTCTTAGGCCCATTTTAATCTTCTGTATCACTTCATGCGTTACAAAATAATTGTCCATATTTCTGTTTAAACAAGTGCCTCTTTTTCAAAATAATTGTCCATATTTGGTGGTGTATAGTACATTACTATAAAGCACGTTTGGTGGTGTATTGATCGGTTTCCTTTTTGAAAAGTAGTGTCTTAACTTTATTATATTATTATTGTTACAATATTTTTAAAAACCTGGTTTCTAATAATATATGTGAATAAACAATAATTATTATGTTTATTGTACAATATAATAGTTATGCATTTCTTAATATTTATGTTTATATTTGTGTGCACTTATCTTTAGTAGAGTATTACTTTTTTTTCAATAGAATAATAATGCCATGTGGTATGAGTGGGGTGATATAAGTTGGGTGCTCAAGTAGAAACATATAGAATGATACAAAAAAGAGTATGGTTTTTAGCCTTTAGAGGAGGAGTATCTCTTGGTAATAATCGAATAAGATTTTCTGGGGTTTTTGTCTTCTTCATAGGCCCACATTTGAAATTTTAGCTTTTTGACCATCACGACCCATTAAAACTACAATTTGGTTTGTTTTTCTAATACTCATGTGATCTGGTTTCAATGTTTAATGTCATCATGGAAGTTAATCATGTGGTGTTGGTTTAATTTCATGCAAGTTGAACGGTCAAAAACTGGACCAAGAGACAAGAACCAAGAACGTGACCTCGTGGTACCGTGTACAATCGGTCCGGGACCAAACTGGTCGGTCGTTGGGTTGGAGTCGAACCTTATGGGCTAGTTATTATTTCCTTTATTCGAAAAAGTGCTCACAAGATTTAAAAAAACCCATAAAACAAATCTGTTAAGGTATGTATCCGACTCGTTTTGCGAGACAACTAGTTCCTGAGCGACAACCCACTTTTTACATAGCCTGGGGTCGTCGAAGGTGAATTTGCGTTGCCACAAGAGGATATATATAATTTTGCTCCTGATTGCAATTTCACGAATGCATCATATATATATATATATATATATATATATATATATATATATATATATATATATATATATATATATATATATATATATATATATATATATATATATATATATATATATATATATATATATATATATATATATATATATATATATATATATATATATATATATATATATATATATATATATATATATATATATATATATATATATATATATATATATATATATATATATATATATATATATATATATATATATATATATATATATATATATATATATATATATATATATATATATATATATATATATATATATATATATATATATATATATATATATATATATATATATATATATATATATATATATATATATATATATATATATATATATATATATATATATATATATATATATATATATATATATATATATATATATATATATATATATATATATATATATATATATATATATATATATATATATATAGATATATATAATTTTGCTCCTGATTGCAATTTCACGAATGCATCAAAATTTTACAAAACAGGTTGGTTTCGACGACTTCACTGGTTTGGAACGAGAATGTAGAAAATGAGATTCGAACTCTGCTGGATTTCCTCAAGGTTTAAAACTTTATTAGATAATATCTTACTACTCAGTTTAAGATAACGAGTCACTATATTATACTAGCTAACAAAACATTTTTTATATAGTTCATTCGATTTCCTCTAATACCAGTGAGCACCACCTCTAAACATATGAAAGTGAATAGAGTAATATACATAAAAATAGAAGACAAACGGGAAACAAGCTGCGCCGTTACTTTTCTATACTCCCTTATAAAAATTATAGGGGTGGTGTTGAAAGTTTAGAATTTTTGGGACATGGAAAATTACCAACTTACCTTCCCCTTAAAACAAAACACAAATATCCTCATTCTCTCTTTCTCTCTGCCAAAACAACACACACAAAATATTATCTTTCTATATACCAAAATAACACACCCCCTTTATTTCCGCCAATAACCACCGCCGTCGTCCATCATCACCAACACCCCGGCCACCGCCGTCCATGTATCCGTCGCAACGCGCGGGTACCATGCTCGTTCTTTTTTTTAGCTATGTAAATATAAAATAAAAAAAATAAAAAATTTATCTGACACTTTGCATGGATGTGATGCACTAAATCCAATGTAGAGAAGAAGATTGATAGTGCAAATCTCATCTCATAATGTTAGAGTAGCCATAGCGCCTTAGTCCTCGCTCGTCCCTGCACTCGTTCATGTATGGAGTCGTCCTTCCATTCGTTCCGCCTTGTCCGTTCCCACAGAGACGAAGCAGTTTGTTTTTTTTTTTTTAATTCAACACTTAAAATAATGGTTTTTTGAATTTGCTAGCCGTTGGACTAAAAAACGGTCATGTTGACCAGCATCATCTCCATTCAAATATATATACACCATGCATATATACAGAATGTATATACTTACACACACACACACACACACACACACACACACACACATATATATATATATATATATATATATCTCCAAAACAACACCCATCTTCTCCATACAAAATGTCTAGGAACTTTAGCAATCAACGGGGTGACGATTTCTTTAACGCGACGCTTAACTACTCGCCCATCAACTCGTCGGCGCCATCTCAAGTATCTCACACGTCACCATCCACACCACAATATCCACCGTACATACCATCACCAAACGATTACCAATACCAACAATGGCTACAATATCAACAATGGCTATCCCAACAAAGGATGAGGATCCTCTGAAGTTGATATCAACTTTATTCATAAAGTTGATACAATTTTAACCCTTAGATTAAAATCAATGGTCAAGATTCAAACTTGATCATTGAATTTTGACTCTTGATTATAATCCAATGGTTAAGGTTGCTTCAACTTTACTTATAAAGTTGATCAACTTTAGAGGATCTCCATCCCCCAACAAACAACAACCCTCAACCCAACTGCCACCACAAGTCGCACCCCAACCACCACCACAGCCAGCACCAGCCGACGCACCCGAGCCTTCCCAACCAAAAAGGAAAGTCAAAAGAATGGCGAACCGCAAAAAGGGAACCACAGTCGAGCCATCGTTTGACTCGAAGAAACCTTGGAGCGAGTACGAGATGAAGATTTTGACCGAGTGTTGGCTCGATGCGTCTGAGGATCCAGTTGTTGGGAAAGATCGAACGGGTGACTGTTTCTGGGGGACGGTGATTGAGAACTACAATGCACAAGTGGAATATCATAGAAACAAGAACCAGATGACGTCCAAATGGAGGAAGATTCGAGCTTCGGTTTCCAAGTTCAATGGCATTTGGTCCAAGTACGATGATAACCGAACTAGCGGAGAAAACGAAACCCAAGTGATGGAAGAGGCGCGAGCCGCCTATAAAAGCGAAGTGGGTGCCGCGTTTAACATGTATGAATGTTGGTTACTTTTGAAGGATAAGCCGTTGATTCTCGCGCCTTCCGCTGTGGACGTTATGGGTCGTAATATGCAAAACAGGAGACCGGGGGTCGGGCCGAGTGATCCGCTTAATGTTGACAGTGATGAGGATGTTCCCGCCTATGAACCCGCCGTCGATCTTGGCACCGAAAATGAACTCTTCGGGCCCGACACGTATGCGCGTCCGGCTAAAGCAAAGACTCCCCGCACTTCCGTGTCTTCCGATGCAGGTTCAGCTCGATCATCAGCATCCGACATCGCCGCCCGACTCGAGAGGCACTGTAACACCCGACATGAGATTATGGAGTCCCAGAAGGAGTCCCTCGCTTTCATTCGCGAGGAAGAAACGAAACGGACGATGTATTCGGCACTTTCTTTCATGGGAACGACCGAGTTGGACGAGGAGGAGAAGAGGTTCATCAAAGACGCGAAGAAGAAGCTGGTGGCAGAGTATGGTGGCATCATCCGAGGTCCCGGCGGTGTTTAGTTGGTTTTTTAATGGGTTTAATGTGTTGTTTTAATAATTATTCTGTACCGGACTTTAATATGTGTTGTTTTTAAATTTTCTTGTTTAATGTGTGTTGTAATTTTTTTTCTAAGTTTTTTGATATTTTTTTAAATTTTTATTAGAGTAAACGACATAAATCGTCCCTGTGGTTTACTCAAATAGTCACGTTTCGTCCATGTGCTTCAAAAACGTCATGGATCGTCCTTTATAGGAAGAAAAGCTTCACGTTTCGTCCTTTGACTATTTGACCGTCAACCCACCTCCGTTAACCCCCCACGTGCCTCCCACGTAAGGGGTATATTAGTACTTTCTTAAGCATAAAGGACCAAACTTTATCATTTATGTATTTAAATTAACCATCATCGTCCTCATAAAAAAACCCATTTCCCAGAATAAAAAAGATCTGTATGACTGTACGATGTATATGTATACACACACAAATGTTTACACACAAAAACAGATTCAAAAGAACAAAAAAACAAACATGGAAACTAAACAAAGAAAAAAACATTAACATCAAATAGAACTTCGGCCGGCCTAACATTTGTCAAACCCCATTTAATCAATCTTCATCATCATCATTTTCAACCCCATTTATACATTTGTCATACAACTTTATTCAATCATCATCATCCAACAAGTCCTTTTCTATATATTAAATCAGTTTCTTTTGTTTAAAGATCTTTCAAGTTTTAAGAAAGAAATAAGAAAAAAAGATTTATATTCTTGATAACAAATCACAAACTCATTCTTTAAGGTGGTTCCACGATAACACACAATGGCATCTCGTTTTCCGACAACAAAAAATGTCAAAGCAAGAAAATCAACCAAATTTAATCATGAAGAACACATAACGTGATAACTGATAACAACAGCAATCCCGTCGTGCTCGACGGTCAACGAAGACACAAACCGGTCAAACGCAGACTCTCACGATTTTCATGACTGCCGGTGCCGTAAACCCATCGAAAAAAAACCCAATCGGGTTAGTGAGGGTGGCCAGATCTTGGGGTTAGTGGTGATTTGTGGCCGGATCTTGATGGCAGTGTTGGTGTGGTCGCATCTTGATCCCCATGGCTGGATCTGATTTGCCTTACAATGATTATTTCTGATTTCTTTATGGATAGCAACACAAATTTGTTACAGATATTGTTAAATCAAATTGTATTTATTTGGATCGTATACTTTTGGAGCATGGATTTAGAAGATTCATTTTGAAATATTGAGTTATGTGAGTAAGTGGGTTAAGATGGATTATGTATGTATCTATTTCTATTTCTATAGATATAGATTATTATATATATAAAGTATATGTTGTGTATCTGGGACAGATAAATTGATGGTTTTTTTTTCCTTATAAATTTGATTTTCATTTGGTGATTATTGAATTGGTTTTGATTTATGAATCAAAAAGAGATTGAGGAATAAGGATAGATAGATTCAGATGTGGTTTTGGTTAGAAATGAAAAAGCAGCTTAAAAAGACTAGTGGTCCTTTAGGTTGGGAAAGTACCAAAATACCCTCACGTGAGAGGCACGTGAGGGTTTTAACGGGGTAGAGATGACGGTCAAATAGTCAAAGGACGAAACGTGAAGCTTTTCTTCCTATAAAGGACGATCTATGACGTTTTTGAAGCACAGGGACGAAACGTGACTATTTGAGTAAACCACAGGGACGATTTATGTCGTTTACTCTTTTTTTTATGAAGTATTTTTTTTTAATTAATTGAATGGTTTTTGTTATTGTTATTGTTAATATAATTAGAATTATATATATATATATATATATATATTATTTGTTAAAAAAAAAGGTTATGAACTAGGCTATATATATATAATTCGTTATTCAGAAGTGGAGTTTGGTATTTAACTTGCTTTGATGATACTAAAGTATGGTCGTCGTCTTGCTTAGACCAAATTAAGGAACTAGTATAAGTCCAAAACATGCTTCTTTCTTTTTGGTTGGTTTCAAACGGTAAATGGTTATGCGTCTTTGTCAAATTCGTACTCTAAATAATATTCAATATCAGTTTTTTCACCGTACTCGTGTGCAGTTTCAAGACTATTTAGTTGGAAACAATAGCATTCATTATGGTGGTCTTTTAGTAATTTATTTCTGAGTTATAACCATAACATTAGGGCTTTGTCGGTTGTCAAGACACTCCAATAACTATAATGTGACTCGTAATGAACTAAGAGTAATGACATCAGCGAGAGTGTGTTTCATTCTATTTTCTCTATTTCTTACTTATGGTTGTCGTCTCGTAAAAAGTTTAGTTTCGTGTAATCATATCGGCAAATTAGTCCATCTTATCTAATGTAAGTTCCTTTTATCTTCGGCATCTTGCCGAATATCTTATTAATATAATCTTTGCTGTTAAAAAAAAAGGTTATGAACTAGGCTATATATATATAATTCGTTATTCAGAATTAAAAAAAAAGGTTATGAACTAGGCTATATATATATAATTCGTTATTCAGAAGTGGAGTTTGGTATTTAACTTGCTTTGATGATACTAAAGTATGGTCGTCGTCTTGCTTAGACCAAATTAAGGAACTAGTATAAGTCCAAAACATGCTTCTTTCTTTTTGGTTGGTTTCAAACGGTAAATGGTTATGCGTCTTTGTCAAATTCGTACTCTAAATAATATTCAATATCAGTTTTTTCACCGTACTCGTGTGCAGTTTCAAGACTATTTAGTTGGAAACAATAGCATTCATTATGGTGGTCTTTTAGTAATTTATTTCTGAGTTATAACCATAACATTAGGGCTTTGTCGGTTGTCAAGACACTCCAATAACTATAATGTGACTCGTAATGAACTAAGAGTAATGACATCAGCGAGAGTGTGTTTCATTCTATTTTCTCTATTTCTTACTTATGGTTGTCGTCTCGTAAAAAGTTTAGTTTCGTGTAATCATATCGGCAAATTAGTCCATCTTATCTAATGTAAGTTCCTTTTATCTTCGGCATCTTGCCGAATATCTTATTAATATAATCTTTGCTGTTAAAAAAAAAGGTTATGAACTAGGCTATATATATATAATTCGTTATTCAGAAGTGGAGTTTGGTATTTAACTTGCTTTGATGATACTAAAGTATGGTCGTCGTCTTGCTTAGACCAAATTAAGGAACTAGTATAAGTCCAAAACATGCTTCTTTCTTTTTGGTTGGTTTCAAACGGTAAATGGTTATGCGTCTTTGTCAAATTCGTACTCTAAATAATATTCAATATCAGTTTTTTCACCGTACTCGTGTGCAGTTTCAAGACTATTTAGTTGGAAACAATAGCATTCATTATGGTGGTCTTTTAGTAATTTATTTCTGAGTTATAACCATAACATTAGGGCTTTGTCGGTTGTCAAGACACTCCAATAACTATAATGTGACTCGTAATGAACTAATGATAAACTGATAGAGCCAGAAAATCATTATCATGGGAGCAAATTTGAGAGAAGAAAAAAACCTAATATACAATATTATATAGGGTCAAGTTAAATACAAAAGATCAAAATTACTTACAAAATATTTAAAATAGTAATGTAATTAATCTAAAAAGTTAAAGAATAAATATCATAAACTATTTCATTAAAAATAGGATAAGTTACAAATTTAGTCCCTGTGTTCGGTTAAAAATTTCACGTTTCATCTTTATCTTTATGAAATTATGCTTTTTATCCCTAACTTTGGACCTCCATCAACACTTTTGATCTAATTAACGATCGTTAAAATTCAGGTCATGTAACTTGTACATGATTAGTATAATGATCGGTGCATTGTTCAGGGACTAAAAGTGTAGTTAACTTATACAACCCAATTTATAAATTTTTTTACCTATTTTTAGATTTTTTAAAAAAACAAAAACCTAAATATTATGCAGAAATTATTAATTTATCAGATACTTTATGTTATATATATATATATATATATATAGATATATGTATATATATATATATATATATATATATATATATATATATATATATATATATATATATATATATATATATATATATATATATATATATATATATATATATATATATATATATATATATATATATATATATATATATATATATATATATATATATATATATATATATATATATATATATATATATATATATATATATATATATATATATATATATATATATATATATATATATATATATATATATATATATATATATATATATATATATATATATATATATATATATATATATATATATATATATATATATATATATATATATATATATATATATATATATATATATATATATATATATATATATATATATATATATATATATATATATATATATATATATATATATATATATATATATATATATATATATATATATATATATATATATATATATATATATATATATATATATATATATATATATATATATATATATATATATATATATATATATATATATATATATATATATATATATATATATATATATATATATATATATATATATATATATATATATATATATATATATATATATATATATATATATATATATATATATATATATATATATATATATATATATATATATATATATATATATATATATATATATATATATATATATATATATATATATATATATATATATATATATATATATATATATATATATATATATATATATATATATATATATATATATATATATATATATATATATATATATATATATATATATATATATATATATATATATATATATATATATATATATATATATATATATATATATATATATATATATATATATATATATATATATATATATATATATATATATATATATATATATATATATATATATATATATATATATATATATATATATATATATATATATATATATATATATATATATATATATATATATATATATATATATATATATATATATATATATATATATATATATATATATATATATATATATATATATATATATATATATATATATATATATATATATATATATATATATATATATATATATATATATATATATATATATATATATATATATATATATATATATATATATATATATATATATATATATATATATATATATATATATATATATATATATATATATATATATATATATATATATATATATATATATATATATATATATATATATATATATATATATATATATATATATATATATATATATATATATATATATATATATATATATATATATATATATATATATATATATATATATATATATATATATATATATATATATATATATATATATATATATATATATATATATATATATATATATATATATATATATATATATATATATATATATATATATATATATATATATATATATATATATATATATATATATATATATATATATATATATATATATATATATATATATATATATATATATATATATATATATATATATATATATATATATATATATATATATATATATATATATATATATATATATATATATATATATATATATATATATATATATATATATATATATATATATATATATATATATATATATATATATATATATATATATATATATATATATATATATATATATATATATATATATATATATATATATATATATATATATATATATATATATATATATATATATATATATATATATATATATATATATATATATATATATATATATATATATATATATATATATATATATATATATATATATATATATATATATATATATATATATATATATATATATATATATATATATATATATATATATATATATATATATATATATATATATATATATATATATATATATATATATATATATATATATATATATATATATATATATATATATATATATATATATATATATATATATATATATATATATATATATATATATATATATATATATATATATATATATATATATATATATATATATATATATATATATATATATATATATATATATATATATATATATATATATATATATATATATATATATATATATATATATATATATATATATATATATATATATATATATATATATATATATATATATATATATATATATATATATATATATATATATATATATATATATATATATATATATATATATATATATATATATATATATATATATATATATATATATATATATATATATATATATATATATATATATATATATATATATATATATATATATATATATATATATATATATATATATATATATATATATATATATATATATATATATATATATATATATATATATATATATATATATATATATATATATATATATATATATATATATATATATATATATATATATATATATATATATATATATATATATATATATATATATATATATATATATATATATATATATATATATATATATATATATATATATATATATATATATATATATATATATATATATATATATATATATATATATATATATATATATATATATATATATATATATATATATATATATATATATATATATATATATATATATATATATATATATGTAATTTATCCTTGAAAGTATCTATGGTACATCCCTCATCTTTAAAGTAATAAAAAGATGCCATATCAAATGGATAAAATTTATCGTTGTAAAATAAATTTATTTTTTCGTCAGAATATTTGTAACGGATTATGGTTAACATCTAGTTAGTTAAGGTACATGGCTTACGTGTAAGGCTTCACTATTATATGGTAAGGGGCAAAGGTGCAATGCCAACTTTTGACAATTTGGCAAACTCAACACACAATAAAAACGCGCCATGTGGCATGTTAAGTTTCTTGCCAAAACTTGCCAAAATTAAAGGTGTAGTTGCCAAAACGTCAATGACCGAAAAATTAACCGGTTGTCAGATTTTGTAAAAAGTGACCGATTTTTATTGAAAAAAATAATAAACTACTTGGGCTCAGAAATTGGGGGTTGGGAATTCGAAAGTCGAAGACGCCATGCCTGCCAACCCGAAGATTTACCCCGCCAAGATACGCCCCGGATCATCCGAGTCCCATTTTTATGAACATTTTGTATCATTATCGTCCATTTAACGTAACACCGGAAACCTAATTGTTCAACGATATCATCACCGACATAATACTACTTTTCCGGCAACATATTGCTTTAATGGAAAAAAGACGGCAACACTACCACGGAAAAAAAATTCGGCAACACTACCGCTAAATTAACACTACCAAGCTAATCACAAACATGCAATTAATGACAATATTAAAAATATATATACATAAACATAAGCATAAGCATAAAAGCAGCAACAGTTAACCGGAAAACCCAAAAAAAGGCTCACCGGAAAACCGAAGCAGCAGTAAGTAGAAACTCCAAAAAGGGGTCACCGGAAAACCGAAGCAACAGTAACCAGAAACCCCAAAAAGGGTCGCCGAAATAACATGCAGCAACAACAACAATAACCAGAAACCCCAAAAAGGAGCCACCGAAATAAGCAGCAACAACAACCTTAAACAGAAACCCCTAAAAAGGGGTCGCCGGAAAAGTGAACAACCATGATCAACGATGAAAAGAAACTCCAAAAAGGGTTTCAAATCTCGCCAGAATAAGGGTGTAGTACGTTAGGAGTATCGGCAAGTCGGTTCTGGCATCGATTCCGGCAATACAAACCAAGAAAACGATAATATTAGCCTCAAAATCGAAAACACCCAATTAAAAAAATTAGGTTTCCGGTGGTGACAAAATTGGCGCTACAACAAAAAAAAATTGTCAAATATCACGCTTACAACGTTCACAAGGATCGGTCAAATATAACCGATTGCTGATACTCGCCGATGGATAGGGTACAATAGAAACGAGTCAATTATTGCCACCGGAAAGAGCCGATGCAAAGTAACGTATACAGCCTTACCCTATGGGATCTCTGATATCATATCTTGACCGAGTGTTCGGGACAAAAAAATTTTCTACTTTTACGTACATGTGTAAATTGTGAGACGAATTGTAAAAGTCCACGTGGGAGGGTGAGTATCGAAGAAGTCGTAGACATAGAGCCCTGATTAGACTTTATTGGACCCCATATCTTGTCGGTTTGTCGTTTGGAGTCTTTGCCACTCGTCTTCTCTTCAATTTCAATATTTTCTCTCCTTTGTGCTTACCAAACTTTATTGTTTCTAATTTCTTTTTCCCTCTTTACCTTCTAAAAATGTCACAATCACCCCTATACTTATCCCTTCTACTGCAACGTTTTTTTTATTTTTTGAGACAAAATAAATAAAATAAAACAAAATTTTGTTACATTGTTATTTATAAAAGCATTCTTTCAAATTACCATCAATAAAAATGAATTCTTATTTATTGTACAAAAATAGAAACGATTTGCCAAATTTACCATGTTATTTGTAATAATTTTTTTACATTGTTATTTATAAAATGGTGTCGGTGTGATGTCGCCGAAGGATGATGATGGTGGTGGAGGCGTCAAATGTTATATGTAATTGATGTAAAGGTGCTTAATTTCAAGAAAATAGTAAAGAACTCTTTTAATAAAAGATACTGATGCTGTAATTTAATATTAATGGCTGGTGGTGATTAAGTTCATTAAGGGTGGTTTGGTCAATTCGCGGGTTCCATATTTTTTTAGCTTTTAAGATGGGGGTTTTAATTTTTATAAAATTGTATAGATAAAATAAAACGAATTTTTCCTCTATGAAAATCAACATAATTATTTTTTTAACGTAACGTAATTGCATGACAAACGTAATCCATTATTCATTCCTTAAATATTATCCTTTGAATTTACCAAGTGTCATGTCGTCATGATCAAGCTGTTAGGAGGATTTTTAAGCTTATTTTCAGTGAAGATATATATCATCTTTTCGAGATTTGTATCTGTCTAGTTAATTAGTTATATATGAATTTACAAGTAATCTGTAATTTTTCTTACCCTTAAGTGTAGAAAAATTTTGTGGATGGATAGTACATATTGATAACTAAGTTTATTGTTACATCAAATATTGATGGTACTAATGGATTGGACAAGATATATGTACATCGACAAAATAGGTAATGGACTTATAGACGTAACCTTATGATGTAATATGATGTTTGCTCAAAAGCAAACAGAAGGGTGTTTGCCAAACTTACCAAATATTCAAGCATATGAGTTGTTGAGATGTTCTTTCCATGTTTAATTTCAGAAATGGCAATAGTTTTTTAAGACTTTGTATCTAATAGTATAACTTTATTTAAAAGATGATTTGTACAAACCTTTTTGGTAATATAATGGGTACTTCGCTGATGTGTTACATGTGTATAAAACATTTTGAAGTACACGTAAAAACATTTTACGTGCAAATTGTTCTTTGATTTGTATATCTTTTTAGTTTTTACGGGCCATGGTGCTCCTCCTGGATCGCCCGAATCTCACGAGTGAATCAAAAGTTGAAAGCTTCCGCCTACTCTTGCCTTTCAACCCCGATGAACCTACTGATAAAACTATACCGTGAATTTTTTGATATGACATAAATAACATATGACATTAAAAAAAAAAACATCAAGAGAATTACATGTCACGACTTCACTTCAAGAAATTGTATATCTTGTATGCCATGTTTATATCGATCATCCTCTGTTGTGTATAGATATAACAAATATTTAAAATCCACAAAGCTCATTGTAGACACTCGAAATCAAATTTTCTTCAGACATTTGAAGCGTGTAGCCGAAGTATGTTTAATAAAGCGGGTTATCTATTATATATAAAAAACTGAATAACACTAAAGTTTCTTTAACTGGGAATTTGCCCAAAAAAAGTGAATTTTTAGATTCTTGTACTCCTTTATTTTTCTTTCTTAATCTATGCATTGGATTCTATCCTTTAAACCAAAACAATGTTTCAAAAAATAAATCCACTAGCAAAAAAAAGGATAAAAACAGAGAAACTTTTGCTTTTAAAGAAAGCAACTTTCACAGAAACAAATACAATATAAGCAAAGTCAGCTGCATTGTGTTTTTGTACTTTATACTAAAAATCATATTTATTTCACAAAAATACTTGTACTTTCTATTAGAATAGAACAAAAAAAATCCAGACTGACACACCCATAATTTTAGTTTAGGGGGGGGGGGGGGGGGGGGATAGTTATAAGTTACCAATTATATTAGATTTAGTCCAGTGTATGCGTGTTATTTATTACATATTTGAGATAATATTAAATTTATTTATTTATCAAAAAATATTTGTTTATTTTTCAACAAATTATAAAATATTTTGTATGTGAGGGTTCCTTATCTAATCTTAAATGGTGGACAAACCCATATTCACTTTTCTCATTATATGTATATGAAAGTGTTAGATTTCTTCGAAGAAAAACCAAAAAAACAATTTTGAGCCGCATATTTTTTTATGTTTCTCTCGTTTGACTTACACATCTTATAAATGATGCAGTGACATTTTCGTAAATAGTGACTCCATTTATTACTTAAACATGTGTAAACCAATGCATTTGATTTTGAAGAATAATGTTTTACACATGTGTAAAATGTATATTTTCGACAATATATAGGTAAATTGTATATTTTCGACAATATATAGGTGTCACTTACACATGTGTAAGATATGTGAAAGTAAATAAAAGGAGTCATTATTTACGAAAATGTCACAGCGTCACTTACACATGAGTAAAATCAACATAACTCATGTGCCTAAAGATCAACCTAATCATAGAATGGAGACATTTGGAAGAATCAATGGATAAATTAAGAAAGACTTAGTGGAATCCATATGTCAAATTTTTAAGCTTTTAGGTTGATTTTTAGTCATTCTTTTAGGTCAATTTATCATTTTCCGTAAGGGAAAGGAGATAAAAGGAAGGAAAATGTATGACTCAAAATTGTCGGATCCTTCACCAACTTGACCTCTACCTGGTGCCTCTACTTCTTCCCTTTGAAAAGTCAACATGGTCTGAGGAATATCTACCTCACCAGTTCTTGATTTTAAGTGACTTAACTCCCTCATATATTCACACACCGTAAAGTGATTTGTTTCATAATCATATTCAGTGCGCAGAGCTCTTAAAAATACTAGTGAAAGAAAACGAATGTAAGGAATATGGGGTTTTCTACCTTTCACCTTCAAACGGTCCACCAGATCATCAAAGAAAATCTGGGCGAAATCAACCCTATACCCCCGCCCCCCCCACCCCCCCCCCCCCCCCCACACACACACACACATTTATATAAGACTATACAAATTAATACTGCATGTTTGTGATAAAAAGTATCTTAACATAAATGGTACGAAAAACATTTACAATAATTTGAAGGCGAGCTCAAACAGTATGTCAGTAATAGTTACATGATTTTTATAAAAAGTTTAAACCAATTAAAGTAATATTCGTGATGGTCAGTGAAAGGATTCGATGACACCCATAACATATAAATGGTAGGTCGAACAAAGGACCCTCATTTACAAATACACACCTAAATAATGTATTAGATCACATATGAGTAATTTTAATTCATACGTAAATATAAAAACTAACATTAAACTAAAAAATTATAAAAAACATGTAAAATGACAAATAACATGATATGTTTATATATGAATAATATATTTGAAATAATTCATTCACATATAAAAAATATATATTTAAAGTTTTAAATTATTATTCTACGATGTTAATTTGTATAACGTTTTTTTTTTTGAACGTTCGAATGGCCAGAGCCTGTTCGTCCCACTTATCGGCCCCTACGTCCTTCGGGTAGGATGACATTCGAATTTTCAGGGAACCACGGAGGGAGCAAAACCTTCTGCTAATCCGTCAAACGGCACGACGATAAATAGGAGTAAACCTTGCTCCTTAGGATTTGAACCTGGGTCTCCAAACCCAAAACCCTCATAGGAGTACTGGGATACCACTGAGGTTTTACCTCAATGATAATTTGTATAACGTTTACGAAAAGACTTTAAAACACGTGTCTTAATAAATGACTTTTAAGTAATTACGAGCAGGGTACACGCGCAATGACGGCGGTGTGTTGGCGACGACGGATGGTGATGGTGGTGGTTGCGTCAAATGGTGTAGGTAATTAATGTAAAGGTGTTTGATTTAAAAGGGTAGTAGATATATTTTATAATGGTGTAATTTAATATTAAAGGTTTGTGGTGATTTAATTCATTAAGGGTAGTTTGGTCAATTTGCATGTCTCATTTTTTCTAAACTTTCAACATAGGGTTATAATTTTTATAAGTAGTATAGATATAGATAGTCACTAAAGTAAAATAGACTTCTAGAAAAAGATTAGCCATCAAATATATTTTTATGTTACTATATATACATATTCTAAATCCCCTTTTTTAGAAAATAGTTAGAACTATGTTTCATTAAAAATGTTCATATTGTCCTTCATAACCCATTTTGGAAAGATTATAACAAATTATCCAATATCCAATTTTTAATAATTTATACCAGTCATTATCTTCTAAAATTTTTTCACTGACATCTTTATATCAATTTACACAATTCGACATCGCTACCATTACCAATAGCACACTTATTACCACCAATCGTCGCCGCCACCCGACCACTATCGTCGTTAACGTATTATTCGGATAACTTGGTAATAACGTGTTTTTATAAGGATTTTTCTCTTTATTTATTGGTGGGGACAAAGTGTTTAATACAAAAATTGGAAACAGAAAAAATTTATGTTTGTGTGTGTATGTTTGTGTGGGGACAAAGTTAGGAGAAATCGATGATGAATTGTGAGACGCACAAAGCCGACATATGGGTCCCACTTTCCACCATCTTCCAGTCCATAATGTTTTCTTTTTCTCATTTATTTATTTTTGTTTTGCACCAAACCCAACTTCCCCTGTTTTCCTTTCATCCAAAGTTTCAGTCTTTCTTGTTAAAAATCCAAGCTTTGTGCTGAAAAATCCAATCTTTCATGTTAGAAGTCCAATACTTTTGTAAAAGATTGAATCTTTCTTGATAAGAATTCGCTATTTGTTTTAAAATTCCAATATTTTGTTAAAAAACCCAATATCTGTGTCAAAAATTGAATATTTCTTGATTAAAATCCAATATTTGTGTTAAAGATTGAAACTTTATTGTAAAAATGGAAGTAACACTTGGTTTGATAGGCCAAGTTGATGGTGGTGGTGGAGATTCATCTGATGGGTCAACAACAGCAAGGTCAACAATCTTGAATGGGTCAAAAGAAAATGATAATAATAATAGTATGGTTATGATGAATATGATGATGTCTAATGAAGTAACTTCATCTGAAAATGAGAATTTAGATGGTCTTGAATTGGGACTTGGGCTAAGTATTGGTGGTGGTGGTGGTTTGAAGTCAAAGATGGTGGCTGGAGGAAATGGTTGGAGTCAATATGCAAGAATATTGACCGCAAAAGATTTCCAAAATTGTTTGGTTACAAAACAAAATTCTTCATCTTCATCTTCTTCAGTTAATATCCCAAATTCAGCTTCAAATACTTCTGGTACTAAAAGAAATGCCCATGATTCTGTTTCTCCTCCCAATGGTACTAGGTATGCATCTTTTCCATATTTATTTTTTTTTGTAAATTATTTTTTGGATTTTGCCAAGGATTATAGTTAACAATTAGAGACAAGTATTGTACATGACTATTGTCTGTTGATCATTTTTTAGGGAAAGTTATTTATATGTTACCAACACTTTTATGCATGTTAGAGATATGGTTAGCAAAATCCTTATCTTGTGTGTGTAAGGTTTAGAAAAAATTCACAAAAGCCCCTTTCTAGTTTCTTGCATAATTGTGTTTCTTTTTTTTTTTGTTGAAAAATTTAAGGGATTTTGTGGGTAATTTATGATTTTGTGGATGTTGGATTCTTGAGCTTGTGTGCATATATGTAGGGTCATTTGTTGACTTGTGAAAAAGATTTGATGTGAAAAAGATTTACCACATTCTTAGATCATACCATTTTATCTTTGTGAATAAAGATTAAAAATAAATACAATATGCATTTTTTGTGTTCTTTTTCCTTGTTCTCTTTTGTTGTATCTGTTAAGATTATCAAATCACTTTTTGTTTAAGGGGTGTTTTGATGAGTATTGGGTTGTAAGAAAATTGATTATTGACACAAATGGGAAAATACAATCTCCGGGTTCTTTCTTTGGTGATCATGGTGTCTGGCCTTTGGCTGTCCAGTTCTCAAGGTTCGTGTTCACTGAACACAAACTGGAGCCGGGTTAAGCTCACACAAAAGGAGACTACCATGGCCAGACAAGGCTTCTTAGTGTGTGTCTGATTACGTGTGTTTGATTTAGTTTTTTGAGTAACTATAATCACTTTGAAAACTTGAATCCAAACACCCCTATAAAGCGTGTGAATCTTGAAAAGTCAATTCTTTTGCACTACGATGTAGAATTAGCAAGTCATTAATGGCACCTTCTATGACCTTCTTGACCTTTATAATTAATAGCAACTGATTTCAGACTATATGATTAATTTCAACTGAGTTCAGGTTTTATCACTAGACTCTGGTGAAGCTGATATCTTTTTTGAATTTGTGTAATTGAAGTGTCGTGGGATGGCCTCCTGTAAGTAAAGCTCACAGGATGCCTAGCTTGGCTAACCAGATCAAGTCACCAACTGAAAACCTTATCTCAACAACTGGACAAAACAAAAGCAAGAATCAAACTGTTGGAACCAAGGATTATTCTAATGAAAAAAAATTGATTTCCAACACGAAGTATCGGTCAGTAAAAGTCAACATTGATGGAAGTCTGATCGGAAGGAAAGTCGATCTCAATGCTCACACCTCTTATGAGATGTTGGCTCAAACCTTAGAAGAAATGTTCTTGGGAAGAAGTAAGTTGGTCTTGCCGTTTAGTTTTTCCTTTCACAAGCTTCATATAGTTTGTTGCTCCACTTTTTGATCTCAGTATGGTTCCGAAACTGTGTAATTTGGTACCAACTATAATATTCTTGCAAACAATGGGTAACACTAAAAATGATACTTTCGTGACCTACTCAGAAAACGACACTTGACCTACAAGGCAAAAACAAAAATGGATGGTTACCCAGATTAGACTCCAAATGAGGCTAAGATCATGTGTTGGTACTCGGGGTATCTTTCTTTATGGATAACTACATATTGCACTCCAGAATAGTAGTGTATCCAGGGATATATATGAATGGGGGTGAAAACTGCACGTTGATCATATATGTATTTGGAC
>CM067167.1:180955242-180967742 GCA_034093135.1 Erigeron breviscapus
TTACAAGTCGACCAAAATGTGATTTACACTCTTGCAACGTCTTAGGTTGATCTGTTTATTTGTTTTTTATTATTGTGGAAATCATATAGTTTGTGTGATCATAATCATTTTCGATTACTTAAATTTGTTGGACACATGTTTTCGACCAAGGCAAGGCATCGTATCTTTTTAAGTTTAGACTGTAGATATTTGAAAGGCAGTGTTCTAAGTTGTTATGTGTTTACTATGGTTTTGTTTCTTTGATTTAAACTGCATTATGTGTTGACTATGGTTTCTGTAGTTCCAGTTATTAGTGAGATGCAATTTTTATAAATTATTGTAGATAGGAATGAATTGTATTTCTTTCTTTTAGTGGTTTTTAGTCTAATTTTATTCTCCTAAAGTTGTAACTTCTATATCTCCACATATAAAACATGATGTAATTTTTGATGTTTGGTATTCCCTACTTGCCTAAAGAACACGCGCGCAGCTGATTATCAAAATGATCCAAACCCCGTGACCTCAAGGTAATTTCCTTTTCTTTTTCAATATTGAAGAGGCAATTTACAATAATTTTGTACCTTATAGGTAACTAGCTCATAAATTATGTCATAAACACGAAGAGGAATGTCTTTTACACTACTTCCATTGAAATACCATTTTATGGGTCATAATGAGAATTTTCCAAGCCGCCCTTTCTTTTACACTACTTCCATTGAAATACCATTTTATGGGTCATAATGAGAATTTGCCAAGCCGCCCTTTGTTAATTTAACCCTGAATTTCATATTGGTGCATTGACATAGAATCGGGTGAAATATGTTGCATTCTTTTAATTAAGACTCAGCTCTGCAAAAGACGATGGTGATGATGTTACTGCTGAAATTCATGAATGTCTTTGCGTGTTTGCTAATAAAGTTCTTCTTTTGGCTAAGCATTCAGCTGAGTGAATCGAAAGTACAACTTACAATTTGTATTTGAGGCATCAATCTAAAAAACAGCTTTGTTATATCACTTAAACAATAGCTTTTGTGAGTTGTGACGTCTAGATAGATTGTTTTTTATTTCGATTATGAGATTCTTTGCTGTCCCATTAATCACTTCCATACTAGCTGCAACGTTACCAAATTATTCGTTAAACGTAATTTTTGATATCTTATCTCAAGAAGATGTCCTTCGTTATTTAAAAATAACAATGTATTATATTCACATGTAACAAAGTATTATATTCACGTTACAAGTTATCGTTATCACACCTTGCATGTTGTCTATTGACATCGCGCGTGCATCCATCTATAACAGTAACAAAGTATTATATTCACATGTAACAAAGTATTATATTCACATGTAACAAAGTATTATATTCACATGTAACAAAGTATTATATTCACATGTAACAAAGTATTATATTCACATGTAACAAAGTATTATATTCACATGTAACAAAGTATTATATTCACATGTAACAAAGTATTATATTCACATGTAACAAAGTATTATATTCACATGTAACAAAGTATTATATTCACATGTAACAAAGTATTATATTCACATGTAACAAAGTATTATATTCACATGTAACAAAGTATTATATTCACATGTAACAAAGTATTATATTCACATGTAACAAAGTATTATATTCACATGTAACAAAGTATTATATTCACATGTAACAAAGTATTATATTCACATGTAACAAAGTATTATATTCACATGTAACAAAGTATTATATTCACATGTAACAAAGTATTATATTCACATGTAACAAAGTATTATATTCACATGTAACAAAGTATTATATTCACATGTAACAAAGTATTATATTCACATGTAACAAAGTATTATATTCACATGTAACAAAGTATTATATTCACATGTAACAAAGTATTATATTCACATGTAACAAAGTATTATATTCACATGTAACAAAGTATTATATTCACATGTAACAAAGTATTATATTCACATGTAACAAAGTATTATATTCACATGTAACAAAGTATTATATTCGTTAAACGTAATTTTTGATATCTTATCTCAAGAAGATGTCCTTCGTTATTTAAAAATAACAATGTATTATATTCACATGTAACAAAGTATTATATTCACGTTACAAGTTATCGTTATCACGGCACCTTGCATGTTGTCTATTGACCCCGCCGCATCGCGCGTGCATCCATCTAGTAACAGTAACATACACCCATATGCTCATAGGGTTTTGTCTAAAAACTTCAATGAAGATCTCTAAATGCAAACCAGACCGTCGTCGGAACTACCACCGCCGCATTGCGCGGGTACCGTGCTAGTTTACATTAAACATCTTTACCTCATTCACTTTTAACTTTTAACCTCAGTTTTATAACCCTACCTTTTAATTTAAATACACTTGAATAAACAACCATATAAAACCACACACCACGACTAAACCGACGTGTATCCACTCACGCTGATGTTAACACCGAGCCTCCAACGTATTGGCATCGAGAAACCCATATGTTAACAATTCAAGGCTTCAAGCCCATGTCAGAAATTTATTATTCATAACGTGTGGGCCACTTTGTGACAATATAGGTTTTTTGATTTTGACTACAAAAGGTAAGTAACTAAGGCCCATGCCAGCGCCTCGTCGACATGGCCTTCGACACAGCCGTCGATGGGGACAGGGTTGGCAGGGCTTGAGTCGTGGAGCTCGTCGATGGAAGCCATCGGTGGATCGAAGGGGAAGGACGGAGAGGAGCATGTGTGGGACCGGAAACAAAAAAAAAGTTTATTTTTTTAAAATTTTGAATCAAACGGCTACTTTCTTTTCTTTTTTTTTTTTTTTTTTCTTTTTCCTTCTTTATTTAAACCACTCTTTCACACTTTCAAACAACACACACACACACACACATAAACTCTTCTTCACCTACAATCCTTTCAATTAAACAAAAAACTCTTTCAAATCCTTTCTCCTTCTTCACCTAAATCATGTCTCGAAACAACGAAAACCTGCCAACCCTGTCGATATGTGGCAACAAATTCTTGACTATCCGTCACCGGCAATGTCATCAACCAATCAAAGCCAAACAAGCCACCCGTCGGGCTCCTCCAACCCGCCCCCTATGGGTCCTCCCGCAAGCTTTATGGTTAACCCATTTTCACAACCATTTTATAACACCATGAACTACAATCCAATTATGGGTCATAATTGGAACGAAACTCAACGAATGGCGTTAGCTCAAGCTCAAATGGCGTTCGAATTTCAACAACAACAACAACAACAAAACCCGGAAAATGCATCCGAAGCGGGTAGCATCGCCTCCGCTGATGATGAAGATGAAGTTGAAACGGTTGTTCGTGCGGGGGGGAGAAGGCGGCCCAGAAAACCGCTAGAGAAAAGGAATTGGGAGGATGACGATACGGAATTGTTGGCACAATGTTGGGTGCATTATTCGCAGGACCCGGCCGTGGGTAGGAATCAATCGGATGCCATGTTTTGGAATAAAATAGTGGCCATGTTCAACAAGGATACGAAATACGGCCCCCGTACGAAAAGCCAAATACATGGCAAATGGAACAAGATAAAAAAGGGTGTTAAGGATTTTGGCGCAGCGTTGAAGAAAGTTAGTGAGCAGGGCCGGCAAAGCGGGGCGGATGACAGACAGGTGGCCGACGCGGCCATAGCGTTGTACAAGAGAACGACAGGGGAGAAACATTGGCATTACCAGAAGTGCTATGACCTTCTTCATGCCGTGGTCACCTTTTGGAAGACAACGCCTCGACGAGTAGGCAACCGGCGCTGACGGTAGATTTGACTACCGATGATACGCCTCGTGGTTCGACCCCGGCTGCAAATGAAACGGGTCCCTCATTTGAAGGGTTATTTGGTGACGACCCGATTAGGCGACCACCGGGTCGCAACGTAAGCCGTAGGTTGTCTAGTTCGTCCGATGCAACATCTAACCGGTCATCGGGTTCCGAAGCGGCCCAAAGTATTACTGCGTATGTTCGAATGCAACAGGAAGCTTTGGAACAGGCCTAGATTAGGGATGCCATGAAGTTTTTGGCAAAACCGATTCCAACGGGTCTGTCGAGGAAAGACTTGAAGGCTCACATGTCATATCGAAAATACTTGCAAGAAAAGTTTGGGAGCAGGTTTTATGCCGAAGCCGACGACGACGAGGACGACGAGTAGTTTTATGTAGTTTTAATAATGTAGTTTAATTTTATCTAGTTTTAATTTAATTGTAATGTTTTAATTATGTAGTTTGTTTGAACTTTAGTTGTAATGTGTTTTTTATTAATGTAATGTTTTTTTATAAATAAAATTAAGTTTATGTTTTTTATTTTTAAATATAAATTATAAATAAAAGTTGAGGAAGAGATGAGGAAGAGGTAGGGTTGGTAGTGAGTGAGGAAAAGGTGATTTAAGAGAGAGAAAAAATGATGTGGCAGTGAGGAAGAGGAAGGACGGTGTCTTGGGTTGGCTGAGGCCTAACAACAGTGTGGTTTTTCACGGATTTTGGTTCTTAATATAGTCTATGACGGATTATGAGAGAGGTTGAGATACAGAAAAAAAAACCCGACATTGCAAGAAGTGAAGATCGAACCCTTAACATGTGTCGAGTCAAAAGTGATAACCACTTGATTTTTGACTACCTTGAAGTAAATCAATAAATCTAAGCCAACCATTACCTCAATCTCACTTCCATTAAAAATAACTAGAGAAATGAAAAGCAATTTTAACAACATGGTATGCTATGACATTACATGAACATGAAATCCATATATATGAACTGCAAATTTGCATGCCAATTTTAGTGCAATTATTTAACAAAGACAATTGCATTTATATATGTTCCATCTTGAAGCGATCGATTAGTCATGTAAAATACATCTCAAATATGTACTAATAAAACGTATTTGAGAGTCAATCCAACAATAATCCCGTTTTGATCAGCTCTAAAATCATCATCCTTTTCGTGTTCATAACTAACAACTAATGGTTACATTTACTATTAAGTAAGATACTGTTTGATACCTTGGCAGTTATTAAAAAGGACTCAAATGATGATCATCCAACGAAAACATGATGGTGAACTTTGATGCTAATGTGAAGCTAAATCGAGCATTAAGAATAATTGTTTTGAAATCTATTTTGTGATAAGTCATTAGCAAGGTTGCGGAAGTCGCTAATCGTTCCCAGATCGGTCGACAAGTGAGTTGGGAGTACTCGGGTATATGCGGTGAGTACTCGGGGGTCAAAGTGGCCAAGTCGGGGAGTACTCGGAATAATCGGCCGACTCGGGTCTACTCGACACCCTATCTTGTAACGAGTACTCGATGAGTTTTACAACAGTGGTCATTAGTATGTTATATATCCCTATGGAAATGAAATGAAATACATATATATATTGTTTAAAGTCATTCGTGTCGATAACTTATGATTCAATAATTGCATGAAAATGATTTGGTCAAATAATGAGACAATCTACAGTTGGATATACATAATAAATTTGTATGTATTTTAAATTTAATTTAAGTGATGACAAGTTGATTGGGATTTATTTAGGGAAGGGGGACATTGAAGAACATAAATTCAATTGTTAAGATTACAAAGGACAAAATCATCAATCACGTAATTATATGTGCTTATGTCACTTTATAATTGATTTTATAATAGCAAATTTAGAAATGGAATGTGTCTAAGTTTGAATTGGTATATGAGGATGATGTTATTAGTCGGTGGAATAATATTTTTATATAGATAAAACTACCTATTAAAGAATATAGCCCTGTTGAAAGTTACAGGGGGTGAAATGTTTATTATGCCCTCACCTATCAAAGCAAATCACTTAAACATCGTCCCAAGCAAGAAACGTATCAATACGCAGCTACGTATGGTAAGTATTTAATTCATTCTTATCAATACATAATACGTATGGTAAGTATTTAATTCATTCTTACCAATACATAATTTCAAACTTAAAGAAACGAGTAACAAACGTCTGCACAAAATCACCTACTTATGGTAAGTATTAAATCATTGTTATCAATACATAATTGATTGTTATCAATATATATATACATAACTAGGTGAAACCCGTGCGTTGCACCGGTCTTTTTAATTTTCTATATAATCCATCGTAAAAATGATATAAAGTGTTTCTACTTTATACCAAAGTGAGCCTCTGTAATATATTTGAAGTAAAGTAGGACGGTACTTATGAATACTAAGTTATATATTACGAAAAAGTGTTAATGTTAATAGTTGTGGACTTTTAAATGCCATATCTATACTATATTATAAAGCAAATAGGGTTTTTCAACTTTCAACATTTAACTTTCAACAATGTATGATGCGGGAATGTCCAGATTCAATGAACCAAGTTTAACTGAAGCTGAGCTGGAGGAATCTGGAGAAAAGCAGTTGACTAAACTGAAGAAGGGGTCTGAGCAAACTATGCAGTCTGAACAAGCAATGTTAATATTGTCAGCTGTATCACATTTTAACCATCTATTTTCTGAAACAACTCAGTCTCCAGTAGTGACCTTGCTCCAGTGGGAATTATCACCAGTGGCATCTGACGAGCTCCAGATGCATCTGAAGGACTCCAGTGAAGATCAACTCTGAAGGGCTCCAGTAGTGAATACTGAAGGCCACCAGTGAAGTGCTCCAGATAAATGCTCCAGTTGTATATAATAAAGTTTACTTTAACTGAAGGTTGTGTGGGGTCAATAAGGACGTGGGTATAGACGCGTGGCAGCTTTTTAGTGGATCAAGGAGGAGCGTGCAAAAGCATTAATATTCCTAACGATATTGTGGGCCACGTGAAGAGGATTGTTTCTAGAAGCCTTATGTGTCTATTTCCTATTGGTCCAAATTAATTAGTGGCTTGCACATGACAGCTTTTGTATTATTTTATTATTTTGTCGTTGATTCCTAGGTAAGAGTATGTGGCTATAAATACAGCCTTTATTTCTCATTGTAAAGTTAGTTGATATTGAATGAAAATTAATAGAGCAGCCTCTATTTCTTACAAATCTTCTTTTACCTTTATAGATCTTTGATCTTGGTGGTTAGGAGTGACCCCTTTATCAATATTTGTGGTGACTCGTTCTTTATCAAATATTGTGGTGAGGTCTTAAATCTTCGGTTTCCTTTATCTATAGTCGTGGTGGCTAGACCTTTATCGATTGTAGTGGTGGGGCGGAGTGTTTCCTTTATCCTTGATTCCGGTGGCTTAGCCTTTACGAGTCTTGGTGGTGGATTCTTTTTATCTATCATTTCACTTTATTGTCTTGTTTAGTTGTTTGTTTCATATTAAAATCTAGAAAATATCAAAAATAGTCTTCCGCTGTCGTTTGTCGCGTGATTTACGCATCAGTACATATGCTAATGCATGATGTACAATACATCTAAACTCCATTACATCAATAACCTACACTACTCGCCACCGCCGCTCTCCCACCACCACCCCCACCAAATTCCTTTTTAATCACATATAGATACATCAATCAGTTAACTATGATCATAGTGAGTATTTATCATAACAGATAGAATGAGCAAAACATCAAAAGGCAGAAGTTGTAAAACCCGTGAAAGTTGACCAACTCATAGTTTAAATATCTTTTCAGATCACTTTTAAAAAATTCACAGTTTTACCGACTTAAAAGTAACTGTCGTCATGGAAGAAGCAGAATAAGTGTGACATATACCACAAATTTTTCGAAATTTAGAATCTAACGAACAAATTTTGAGCAATCGACTTTTCAAACCACTTCTTGTTGCCTTTAAAGTTAAGCATGCTTCGAAAAGTGCAAAAAATACTACGTTTGATAAGAAACAACATTTAATAGAAACATGGTTTCGTTTACTTTTTTTTGCAGGAATAATGGTTTCCAAAGCGTTTGCAGGCCAAAGTGACATGAACTTTCCTAAAATGACTCGTTTCATTTTGACTTGTTAACCAACCCTCCATCTTGTCAACTTTAGAGCATATCGAAGAACAAACAAACCATCTTTCTAAACAATCAGACAATGAAACAAATAGAACTATTAAAGTTAAGGAAAAATCTAAAAAACAACTACTCTTTAAAAAATATCAGGAGAAAGGGGAGAACTGTAATAACCTAGCCCGTTTCAAGCTGTAGCAAAAGATTACCCGTTATGACCAGTTACCTAACATGTCAGCCCACCCATATTGTCATCTCAATGTACAACGTACGAAGAATTAAAAAGAAAATCAAGAAGCTGGCTGCGATCTGTACCACTCTTTAACTTCCCACACAGGTCAATGTAAAAACGTCCAAGATTCTCACTGCGAAAAAATCATAAGATGGGTCGATTGTCAAACAAAGCAACAAAAAACTATGACCCACATGTAGAGAGACTTACATAGATATTAAAGTTCCATTAAGTGTGTTAAAACTACCAGAAAACAAAATGCCAATTCCTTATCAACAAAGACAATTTGTAATAACAAATGTTTTAGGCATGACTTTGGAATAGGATTCACGGCAAAAAATGGTTAATTTGCACTTTCTCAAGAATATGGGAACTCCAACTTAACAACTAATGATCTGATAAGTAATTGTTCAACTATTAGTGAATATATCTTAACATTCGTCCACTAATGATAGACAATAGAGAGCCTTTTGGACTACAATCAATAATTTCAGTTATTAACTCTAAACTTTCAAAAATAAAGAATGTTGCAAACTTTATGCAACATCTCAAAAAGGAAATTTGAAACGAATGGTATAGAAGTATACTACTTGATAAGACTATTTGTTGCGTTCCAATTTATCAAGAGTCTAGAGTTGAGAGTACTCTTTGTAATTTACAAAACAGACTTCCTTTATTAACTTTTTCAAAGTATCCTACTACAAAATGAGTTTTTATTTTCCAAAGTTTAGACCTTATAAATTGCCTAAATCAAAAAAGTGAAATAGTAGGGTAGCTTACCTGCCAATCAATACTGCAACTTAGAATAGATAGAGGCATATGAGTTGCACTTGCATAACTATAACTTGCTATCACAATGAACCTGCAGGTGGACTGATCATAAAAAGGAAATATGGTAAAGATATTTAATCTACTTTAAGATAAAGCAAATACCAAGAATTTAGAATTGATTAATGTGTTAAACTTTCATTAAATAGATACTGTTAACGGCTTGCAAACTATAGAGCAACTTTAGTGCATGTCAGCTCGAGCCCGCAAAACTTTACATTTTTTTTGTTTTGAACGAAGAATTT
The DNA here is from genome assembly GCA_034093135.1 of Erigeron breviscapus. NCBI lineage: Eukaryota > Viridiplantae > Streptophyta > Magnoliopsida > Asterales > Asteraceae > Erigeron > Erigeron breviscapus. Next base: position 180,964,462 of record CM067167.1, read on the forward strand.
CATTATCAAACAACAAAACATACAGTATGGGGTTACAAAGTAAACAGAGTAATATATCTACATAAAACTAAATTTTCACCAGGTATCCCACCCCAAATTCAATCTTATATTCCGCCAAGTAATATATCTACAAAGTAAACAAACTATTAATAAGGTTGTATGCATTAGAATCCCTTTTGAATGACTTTTGACAGCTTGACCCCTAGGAACCATTTCAGTTTTAATTAATCTAGATAACCATAACTTACATCAACCTTTATAACGTAAATGGTTCAAGTTGCCACATCTATTTTTTTTATTTTTTTTGAAAATGCCACATCTAGTGAATAGTCATAAAAGGAGGGGAAAACAAAATAAAACAGACCTCTATGTTCAAGAGCAACAAAAGCAGCTATCATCCTAACAAAAGCTTCAGAAGCATCACATGATGATGCACCCCATTGAAAGGGATATAGAGCTCCTATCCTGATAGCATGCCAAATTCAAGTATGAACTCTTATCCGTTTTTAGTAATAACTCAAGATAAATAAAACTCGAGTTAACCAAAAATACTTTTATCCAAATTTTTGAATTTTTTATGAATGTTTAGTTTAGGAACCGTCCAATCTGATAACAAAAACTACATAGTCGTAGTAACCTATGAGTAAACCATTCTCATGCATTAGATATTAGACTTCAGGCGATTTTCGACCCAGCTAATTAGTTTCCTTTCAAACTTTATTATTCCATATTACCCATTAGAGATAGCAAATATAACCAATTCACCAGCAAATGATAAAACTTGCTACCTATACTAATAACCATCGTACACACGTAAAAAGATATAAACAATTGGAATTCCGCAGTAATATAATCACTAAAAAGAAGGACCAACAACTAACCATTTATTACAGCAAAAATTCAAGTTTTAATAACTTATCAACCCATATTCAAAAACGGTCTCAAAGATATAAAAAATTAGGGCAAAAAAATTTAGAGATATATAGAGATATATGTACTCAGTTCATACAAAAATTAGTATTCACACAAAAACAGATATATAGAGATATGTCAGTTCATACAAAAATTAGTATTCACACAAAAACAGATATATAGAGATATGCAGTTCAAAAATATATAGATATAAATCACACAAAACATCATCAATATATATAGAGATGATACAAACATTCAAAAGACCATCGATCTGAATACATACATATATATAAAGCACACAAAACATCATCAATATATATAGAGATTTCTATTCACATACATTAAAATAAAAACTGATTAAACAAAAATATAAAACCAAGGATCGAAAATTGTTACCTTGAAAATTGTTTTCGTGATGGTATGAACCGGAATAACAAAATAGAAAAGGTTTCGTGATGTGCTGAATCCCTAAAGGTTTCGTGATAATATATAAATTTGAGATATTAGCCATTATTTTAAAACCCTAAATCCCTAAAGTTTAGGGATTTGAGGTAATCTGTAACGATGAAAATTAGGAATTGATTTGGAGATAAAATAGGAAAAGGATTTTCGGGGACTATGAAAGAATTGGAAAAACTGAAATTAGGGATGTGGATGTTTATCGATCTGGATGTTTTTTTCAAAAAAGCGGTGTGAATGAATCATTATTAGTAGTGAGTTTGAGCATTCTAAACAAAAACCTCCATGGTTGAAGTGGTAAACGTGCTGAGCTATTGAACATAAGGTCCTGGGTTCGAAACATTGCAACCCTTTTTTTTTAATAAAGGGTATATTTATGCCTTGCATACTTATGTGGACCCTACACATCAGCATGGGTGCTGACGTGCCGTTCGAATCGCTCTGGTAACGCCACATCAGAAAAAGCTGACATGGCGGGCTCAGAGAGCGCCACCCGAGCGCTTTCTGATAGCCTTTTATATATAGAGAGAGATTTCAAACGACCCACATCACCATCAATATATAATTTCTAACTTTTCAAAACTTTTGGAACAATCTTTTAATTATTTCATAATAATTTCCATAATTAAAATGCCATGATTTATTTGAGTTGTATATAAATACCTTTCATTCCACACAAAACTTTCATACTACCATTCTATCAACAAACCTTTCGATCTTTACATTGTGTCCTCAAATGGCTAACACAGGTCCATCTACCGATGCTTCTTCATCGCGCAAAAGGAAACATCGTCGACGCTCGCACACACAGCCCCAAACGCCTGCTAATTCCATCAATGCGTCCAATGGACGCGCTCCAATCCCGCCGCAACGCGCAGGTAGGTACCATGCTAGTCTTTAAATAATTGTATTCGAACTTTGACTAGTGAATTATTAAACTAACTTATAGCCTATTGTTGCTTTAGCTTTTTATGTATTAGTTGAGCTTGAAAAGTGTCGTCTCTTTTTTACTTGTTCAACAAAGTCTAGTTAAACAACAGTTGTAAATAACCTAAATAAAGTCCAGTTAACGCATTTGACTCTCTCGAGTAAAAATGCTAACCCAAAAAGTTGGCAACGGCCTGTTGTGACTTGTGAGTTGTGACAATGGTCTTACCGCACCCACAAGGGCAGAAGCGAGAATATGATAATTCAAGATTAAAACTACCTCATACAAGAACATAGCATTTTGAGAATAAAACTACCTCAATGTATCACTACCTCGGATTTCAAGATAAAATCCAAGTCTTTCATACATCATTTTCTCAAACCTATAAGAACAAAACTTTTAGGCTTTGTTTAGTTGTAAAAATACCCATTTGTTATCTATAAAAAATTTCTATAAAACATAGAAAATAAAAACATGATGAAATTAAAGTTTTTCTAGAAAAGTTTCAAAAAAATTTAGAACATATATTTGGAAAATAGCATTTTGATGTTTTCTATCTTTCATTACTCATTTTAACCCACCAAGATCCTTTATCAATGTGGGACAAGGATTTTGGGTAAATTACCAGTTACCATCACAATGTGAATCATAGGTACCACCCAAAATCCTTTAAAGATATCGCTGCTGAAAATGTCTAGTCAGAAGCCTAACTATTCCCTGATCATATCCTATATTTGGAATTTTGATGTGATTGAATACAATTTTAGGCCATCTCCAATGGGTTTATGGTGCCGGTGTGCATTTCGGTTGGCATTTCGGGCGCCAGTATGCCACCATTGTAGACCCAATATGCCACTCAATATGTTGGATCAAATTGCTCCCAAGCATTTCGAATGCGTTTTGTAATGTGGGCCATTTTTCTTTTGTCTTTTATTGATTTAGTAATACAAGTGAATTTAATATATTAAATATATATATA
>CM067167.1:180972742-180986271 GCA_034093135.1 Erigeron breviscapus
ATAATAAATGCATACTTGTATCAACTATTTTTCTCGATATATTTTTCATTAAAAATAAAACTATTTTTTCATAATAAATTTCATATCTACCCAACTTAATAACTGAAGTATAAATAAAACTTTAAAATTCTTAATAATTATTTTTATGGTGAATTACAATGATAATACCTGAAGTATGCACGAAATTACGGTTTTGATACCTCACATGCATGGCACGTGACTTGACTTAACGGCCAAATAGACGACCGTCAGTGATAGGTATGGTCAGTGTAAGTTTTTGACAACGATGGGTATGTCTCGCGTAATTTTTAAATTGTAGGTATGACCAGTGTAGTTTCGAACAAACCTCAGGTATGATTTTTGTAATTTACCCTAAAATTTAATCTTATGATGCTTTTTATATTAAAATATATGAAAAGTCAATTGTGAATCATTCTGGTGTACAAAGAATAGGTGCTTTGAAATTAATGTAAACAAACCAAAAGTTGAAGGAAAATCATATCAAGCCCGCTTTTTAGTTTCTCATTAAAGCCAAATTTTATGTTTTTAACCCCTAATAAGTGCAGCCAATAAGCTATGGGTGGGAGCAGCCATGTTAAGCCCACATATATATATATATATAAAACCTATTTCAAAATTAAAAATAAAAAATTTATAAAAAGATGTCATCAAACGATACAGGTTTAGGCTTAAAATTTTAAGGTTAGACTAACGACTAACCCTGAAATTTCAAACACAAAATGCTACAAATTGCTAATTTGAGGTATATTCTAAAACCGTGACGAGTCTTCGACTTTGTTTTACCCCTCTAATCTGAGAGGGATGTCATCAAACCATACGAAAAAATTATATTGCTTTTTTAAATTTTTTTTGTTTTGCATCTTTTTAAATGGGTTTCTATTAAAAGAATAAATCATAAAATTTAAAATAAAATAATAATATAATAATATAAAAGTGAAAATTTTAGTGGTTTTCATGGTTCTCATCATTGTTATATTACACATATACCAAGATAATAATGACATATATAATAATAAATGCATACTTGTATCAACTATTTTTCTCGATATATTTTTCATTAAAAATAAAACTATTTTTTCATAATAAATTTCATATCTACCCAACTTAATAACTGAAGTATAAATAAAACTTAAAATTCTTAATAATTATTTTTATGGTGAATTACAATGATAATACCTGAAGTATGCACGAAATTACGGTTTTGATACCTCACATGCATGGCACGTGACTTGACTTAACGGCCAAATAGACGACCGTCAGTGATAGGTATGGTCAGTGTAAGTTTTTGACAACGATGGGTATGTCTCGCGTAATTTTTAAATTGTAGGTATGACCAGTGTAGTTTCGAACAAACCTCAGGTATGATTTTTGTAATTTACCCTAAAATTTAATCTTATGATGCTTTTTATATTAAAATATATGAAAAGTCAATTGTGAATCATTCTGGTGTACAAAGAATAGGTGCTTTGAAATTAATGTAAACAAACCAAAAGTTGAAGGAAAATCATATCAAGCCCGCTTTTTAGTTTCTCATTAAAGCCAAATTTTATGTTTTTAACCCCTAATAAGTGCAGCCAATAAGCTATGGGTGGGAGCAGCCATGTTAAGCCCACATATATATATATGGAGTTGATATTCGTACCACAACAATCTACTACAACTGTGCATCACATGTTTGTACAGTACTCTACGAAACTTGTATATTGTGGTACATCCATCATTTCTTATGGTACGTTTATCATTTAGTAATTGAATATATATATATATACATATGTAGTCTGCGTGTATATTGAAAGCAAAAGAGAAAAGTTGGCCACAACATTGTCTCAAAAAATATAGTTGACTTGTGCTTCTTTTTAACTTTTTATTTTTTATTACTTTTAAAGATTTTTGGTTAATATCGAAGAACTTTTTAAAATGTTGAAAAATCATAAAATGTTTTGAAATATATTTGAAAAATCGTTATATATTGGTTTTTAGTTAATGTAATATGTATTATAATTTGATATAAATGATGATGTGTTATGGGCAAACTGAGTTTCAGTGTGTTGGGTTGAAGACAAAATGAGTTCAGTTTGTTGTTTCAGTATACTGGAACAGTTTGCTGATGTGTTGCTGAGTTGGCAGTGTACTAAGGCAAACCGAATGCACAATTGGAGATGGCCTTATTGCTGTAAAATAAAAAAGCTAAGATAAAAAATGATATCTTTAAATATTTAACCAAAAAGTATATAATATTTATATAATGTGTCTGTTAGACGATCTTGTATTTTCAATGACCACTGGCCACCGTTACTTTAAGCCACATATATATTAGTTGACATTTACAATTTTTTTTTTTTAACAGAGGAAAAGATTACAGAATATTAGCTAAATAAACAACAATCAAGCAAGATATTGGAGGCCAAACTACAAAAATCCAGAAATGTAAGGAAAGAAATTAACTGCTAAAACCGTAAATAAAAAAACAAAAAAACTTATATTGATTACTGATTTTTTTAATTTTTTAAAATTGTTAAACTTGATCTTTACCAAAAAAACTATCTACCGCCACACATTGATCGATGTTCGATTCTAGTAACACATAAGCAGCAATGCATTGTAGGCTTAAATAAGCCAATGTACCGTATCACGTACAACTAATTAACCTCCCGTCCCCAAAATGCGATCAACCAAAATTAATAGCTCCATAGGATAAACCCACGTAAACCTTCATAGCATGACAACTTGTTTTTCACAAAAAGCGCATAAGACAAGATGTGTTACCATTTTTAATGTATGGAAGATTGATAAATTTGAGTTCTATAAAGATGTCTAAATATGGTACTCATACAATGAGAGATCAAATGCTAAGTTTAAGAAATAGAACAAATGAAATCTATCAAATGATACCCGCGCTTCGCTGCGGGTTTTGATATATTTAGTTTCTTAAGAGCAGATTATATAATATTTAGCATGAATACTTTTTACCAAACTTAGATAACCAACGATAAATATTTTTAATTATTATATTTAACATGTAATAATAAATATCATTACTATTATTTAGCATTAACCATGATATAAAATCTTAGTAAAACATCTCTTATTATTTAACAAATTGCTCATATTAATTAATTGTAGTTGTTATGTTAAAAATAGAATAAAATTAGCTGTAATTGTTAATATGTTGTAATTACTTAAATGTTTCACAGTTAAATGTAATTGACAGCATTTTGTTTTCACATTTTCCTCCCAATTGAATATGGAGGCGCGTAACACGACCAGGGCAAAAAGTGTAACCCGACCAGGCAGTATTTGCGGCGACGTCGCCGCTAATACTGCGGGCCCCCATGTCAGTCATGGTAAATCTGACAGAGTTTTAGCGGACCCCCTGTCAGTCATGGTAAATCTGGCAGAGTATTAGCGGCGACGTCGCCGCTAATGCCTGTGACGGCGTTGTCAGTAATTATTGCTGGCATGTGGGGTCCGCCACGTCACCAGCATTAGCGGCGACGTCGCCGCTAATGCCCTGGTCGGGTTTCCCTGTTCCCTGGTCGTGTTACCTGTGCCTAATATTTGATTACCACATACTACACTGAGTACACGTGTTATGTAAGTTCTTACATCTAGCCACATATCATATCCAAAGACAAAACCACTATCTACCTTTTTCACAAAACAGTGGGTTGCTTTTGATCTCCATATATTTATTTTCCTTCTCTCTTTTATGTATAAGCATATTACCACTTTTCCATTCTTTTCGTCTGCTCTTTGTATCTATCAAATCAATATTTCTTTTTTTTTATTTTCATGTTAACATTTCTGGAAAACATTCAAAATCCATAGACGTAGAGGCGGAGGAAGTGTGTTGTCGGTTCCGAAGCCACCGTCGTACCATCGGAGGTTGCGCAGCTAAGCGAGTATAAGAGGTTTTTATTAGTATTAGTTTATTACCTCTTGAATTTGTGGGTAGGTGTGGTGTTTGTGGTTGTTGCCGGTGGTGTTTGGTGGCCGGTGGTTGTTTTTATTACTATATGGATGTGGTTTTAAAGGTTGTTGGCGCCGGTGCTATTGGTCTAGATCACCTTGGTGCCCGGCGGTGGTGGTCAACGTTTTTCATCGGCGTTGTGGGTGATGGTTAAGGTAGGTGGCAGGTTATTGACGGTTGCGATTGGTCACCGGTGGTATAGATCCAGATGAGGTTGGTGCCCTGAGGTGGTGCTCAAAGTTTTTGACCAGCGGTCATGGTGGTGGACTGGTGGTCAACGTAGGTGGCTGGGGGTGATGGTTTGGAAAAATGGACTTGTATGTGATTGAAGAGATTGAAGGGGTAGAAATTAGAAAAAAAAAAGAAAGTTAGGTGGCCAAAATTAAATAAGCTAAAACTTTGTTGGCAAAATTAGAACCTTTAAAAGTTAGGTGGCCAAATTAAAAAGGTTAGTTTAAAATTAAAAAGTCAAAAGTCTACTGTCTGTAACCGGTAAAGTTTTGTCAAAAGTATAAAAGTTTTGTGGTAAAAAACAGATAATGGAAAAAGCCTTGTAGAGAAAGGGGAGGGGGGAAGTGTAAATGAAGCTAAAGGTTGGTGGCAGAAACGAAAAGCCGAAAATGTTACTGTAGACAAGCGACCTCCAATGTAATAATATAACTATAAAATTATAATATAATATAATATAATATAATATAATATAATATAATAATATAATATAATATAATATAATATAATATAATATAATATAATATAATATAATATAATATAATATAATATAATATAATATAATATAATATAATATAATATAATATAATATAATATAATATAATATAATATAATATAATATAATATAATATAATATAATATAATATAATATAATATAATATAATATAATATAATATAATATAATATAATATAATATAATATAATATAATATAATATAATATAATATAATATAATATAATATAATATAATATAATATAATATAATATAATATAATATAATATAATATAATATAATATAATATAATATAATATAATATAATATAATATAATATAATATAATATAATATAATATAATATAATATAATATAATATAATATAATATAATATAATATAATATAATATAATATAATATAATATAATATAATATAATATAATATAATATAATATAATATAATATAATATAATATAATATAATATAATATAATATAATATAATATAATATAATATAATATAATATAATATAATATAATATAATATAATATAATATAATATAATATAATATAATATAATATAATATAATATAATATAATATAATATAATATAATATAATATAATATAATATAATATAATATAATATAATATAATATAATATAATATAATATAATATAATATAATATAATATAATATAATATAATATAATATAATATAATATAATATAATATAATATAATATAATATAATATAATATAATATAATATAATATAATATAATATAATATAATATAATATAATATAATATAATATAATATAATATAATATAATATAATATAATATAATATAATATAATATAATATAATATAATATAATATAATATAATATAATATAATATAATATAATATAATATAATATAATATAATATAATATAATATAATATAATATAATATAATATAATATAATATAATATAATATAATATAATATAATATAATATAATATAATATAATATAATATAATATAATATAATATAATATAATATAATATAATATAATATAATATAATATAATATAATATAATATAATATAATATAATATAATATAATATAATATAATATAATATAATATAATATAATATAATATAATATAATATAATATAATATAATATAATATAATATAATATAATATAATATAATATAATATAATATAATATAATATAATATAATATAATATAATATAATATAATATAATATAATATAATATAATATTCCTTTTATAGGTTATATAATATAATATAATATAATATAATATAATATAATATAATATATGTATATATATATATAGATATATATCAGAAACACTTTAAAAAATTAGGGTTTTTTAAAAATGATTTTTCCTTTAATGATTTTACTCTATTTTTTTTATTACAGAAGGTGGATGTTGATGGAAGAATGAGAAGCAAATGGTTTTAATAAGGGGTATGTATTGGTTAAGCTTAATTGATATCTATATAATGTTTAATTTATATATATTTTTTAGATCTCGACAATATTGAGGATTTTTCATGTTTTGAAAATATTTAAATATAATATGTAAACTTAGATTGTTTTATATGGATTTATATAAGCATTCAAAGGTAGTTGATTGATTAAAAAGTAGACGAAGTTAGTTTACTTTTGCATAACAAAGGTAGTTGATTTATATAGGCATGTAAGCATTCAAAGGTAGTTGATTTATATAGGCATGTAAGCTTACTTTGTTTTTGTATTTTACAGTGAAACATAAAAAAGGTCTCAAGATGTGGTTCAATTACTTTTAGGAGTCTTTTATATAGTTTACTCATAGATTTTATCCCATAAATGATGCTGAGTTTTCAAACAAGGTTTGTGAGGATCTAGACAATAGTGATGATTTTTTTATGTTTTGAGAATGATTAATATAAGCAATCATAGGCATGTAAGCTTACTTTGTTTTTGTATTTTACAGTGAAACATAAAAAAGTCCCAAGATGTGGTTCTTGGCACGTTTCTACAAAGCTCAAAAACCAGAAAAGAAGGGACTAATCAACACAGTTGTCCCTGTAAGTTCATATTCACTCACATAATCATCACTATTGTCAATGTGTGTATCTTTCTTTTAAAAGTTGTGGGTAAATGAATTTTGTTTTGTGTTCATTGATGCATTTTCTGTTCAATAGGTTCCAAAAGCCCAGAATGGGTGGGGTTGGGTAATGTCGAAATGAGTTAGGTTGATTGAGACAATTTATTTTAAAGCTTATTTGTTTATAAGTATTTAGTGTATCAATTATGTTTGTAACAACTATGCTATTACCTTATTAAAGTAATTATATAAATAAATGACACAAACTTGAGAAGTGTTAGCACTGGCATATCATGAAATTTTTTACCTATTCCTTTACAGTTGGGGTGGGGTGGGAATTTATAACTGATCTTTTACTAACGGAAGATCTTTAATCCTTGGTCATCTAGAAAAGCTAGAATGCGAAACAGTTAAATGGTGCAGGGAGATCATAAGAAACATATTAACACCATTCGGGTATTAAAAACAACCATGTATGCAGTCGATGATGGGCATGCTGGACACCAGGTATCATCAGTATCGTGACTTAAGTTTGTAGTCAAAGAGGAAAGAAGATCCCAAGTGTAAAGAAGGTAATTAATTAACTCTTATGTAAAGAAGATAATTTACTGTTTTCAAATCACATAAATGGTTCTGGAAGGTATGTAGAGCTGGTCTGCATGTGGGAAAGACATGTTAGCTTATGAATCAACAAAGGGTCTTTCAAATCCGCACAACATTTTTTTTACATGTATAAAGTTTATGTTGTGTTTTGAAGGTCTAAACTGGTTATTGATGATTACAGTTGTATCTTTCTATTATATTTTCTAGATATATATAACAATAGATACATATAACTCATTGAGTTTAATTGGATGAGTATGTTGTTTTGGTTTCCGAATGGGCCATATCAATGGTTCAAGCGCAAGACTAATGCTGGTGTGGTTAAACAAGTGTTGTTTTGGTTTCCGAATGGGCCATATTAATATGTTGTTGTTTACCGAGGTGTATGTATTTTATGTGTAGGTGACCGAGTTTCTTGCACGTGCAGCTTGAGTCTTCTAATCTCATACTTGGTATTGATTTCACCAAGAGCAATGAATGGACGGGTAAAGTTACTAACTTGGTTAATTTTTTAATTGCTTTACCACATGTTGAATGGACAGATAAAGTTACTACCTTGGTTAAATCATGATCGTTAATTTTGGTTCAGCATGTATGGATCATGTATTTCAGATTTGGATGGCTCTATTTGTGCTTCAGTGGTAAGAAATGGGTCGATAACTGGTGGGTGAACTGGGTCTTTAGATACACAGAACCAGTGCCTAGCCTTAACTGGTGGGTTAACTGGGCTTACTGGTGGATGAACTGGTGCCTTGGCTTGGGCTTTAACTGGCGTATGAACTGGGGCTTTGAAACGAACTTTAACTGGTGGTGGATGGACTGGTGCCTTGACTCGACTTTACCTCAGTTATATCATGAAAGTGCATATGACCTGAGTCGAGATGATATAGATTTTAGAATCTTGATCTTTGTTTTTCTAATTTTGTCTTGTAATTGATTGATAGTCAGCAACGATCAGTGACCAGTGAAGCTTACCAGTCTCGGTAGACACTTCAATGAGTATCCACTAGCAATGGAGCTTTACTCTCCAGTAAAATTACTTTAGTTATTTAGTCCAGTGAGTGTACTTCAAAAAATAAAGTTCCAGGTTTATTCCCTTCAGTAAGCGACTCCAGTCAAGGCTCCAGATAAGACTCCAATCAAGACTACACTGCAGTCACTACTCCAGTCAGGATGGCCAGTCAAGACTCCAGTGAAGAGACCAAATTTTTGGTATTTGCAAATATAACGTATCTTTGGTAATTTCTTTTTTACTTGTATGTTTGCCTTTTGTATATAGCTTATATAGTGCTCAAGATGAGAGATGTAAATATGATCAGGTCTGTATTTTTCTTTTTTTGCATAGTATCATATTTGTGAAACATGTCTCCTGCTACGACAATGAAAGGGGGATAGATCTACATTTTTTCTTGATATTGGTTTTCTTATATCATGTATATATTACAATGAAAGGGAGATACATGTATATCTTTACTTCTCTTTTTATTGTGTTTAAATAGGTAGATAACTAATGTTTAGAAGCAGATTTAATAGTCATCTGCTATACACAACTTGTATTAGGAAAATTATCAATATTTGAATATCTGGGTTGACTTTTGAGAATCTGTTATAAGGAATTTTGGACAAGTAGTCAAATTACAAAAACAGGATTCATAGAAACTACAAATATAATACTCTTTCCGTCCATTTTAATTGTCCTATTTTGACTGGTCAAGTCTTTTTCTTCCAACTTTGACCGTAATTATCTTTGTTTGTGTTATATATTAGCAAATAAAAGTTATATCAATGAAAAGTACATTTAAAACTCAATCAACTCATATATGTATATCAAGTGTTATATAACACAAACAAAAATATTTACGGTCAAAATTGAAAGAAAAAGACTCAAAAAGTCAAAATAGGACACTTAATATGGGACAGAGGGAGTAACAGAAACTATAGAAATTAATGTGTCTAAACTATAGTTATAAAAATTATATAAATTTATTTCTCAAACTAAACATTTGCTTAAGTAGTAAATAATAATTTGTTGGTAACTTAAACTTTTGCTTAAGTAGTAAATAAAAGAAAACAAATTCACATCTTTTTAAAATCCTCAAAGATTTAGACAGCAAATTTCGAACTCTACTCTTATTAATTTGTTGGTCTTTTTTGTTTTCCAAATTATAACTGGTCTCAATTTTTATAAAACTACAACTTTCCAATTTACAAATCTTTTTATTATAAAAAATATAATTATTAAAACAATTTAAATCTAATGTTATTTCATTCAAAAATTTGTTTTACATTACCTATATATGTCTATATCTCAAATATTTTGGTCTTACATTTAATTAACTTAATGAACTAATAACAAACTAATTAGAAACCGTTTTATTTAAATTTACCCGCGTCTTCCCTCTGACGTGGACCATGAGCCAAACACGAATACTCTGGCATATATGCATCCAAAAACTTTAATCAACCTCGCTTTTCCCAATGCAATCTCTGACCATTTGCGGCTGAGTTGTAGATTAGATATCTGGAAACTGCAAACATGATGTGGATTCTGAAGGTACACTAATTTTTCATTATTGGATTTTTATTGAATTGGATTTGGATTTGGATATGGATTTGCATGAAAAAAAAGAATGTGAGTACGTATATATAACTTGTGCATGCATTATTCATTATCTAATAATTAAGGCTGGTGAACCCGATCGACCCAAGTTATCTTGGGTTGTATCGGTCAACCCGTATTCCGATCACCCCTATAACCAACAATATATATGCAACAATATCCGAAATTATAGCCGGCAATCTTCACCCAAACTTACAAATATGGGTTATTTTGGGTGATTTTATTAATCATATGGTTGATTTTGGGTTATTCTTTAGGGCTAATTAGTTCTAAAGGTACCATACTCGACAGTTTTTTTTCTAAAATAAGTACAAACCAAAATCTCCCTCTAATATAATACTCAATAGTGTAAATTACGCATAAATAGGGTACCAAAAATACCACCAGCCACATGTAGCGGTTTTGTCTACCTGGCTTGCCATGTGGGCCTGAAAATAGACTAAATTTCATTAGTTTTTATGTATATATTTACAGATATTATAAGGTATGTTCATACTATATTAAATACCCAGATTCACATAAAGAATATATAGTGACCAAATTCATATTTATCATATACATACTGAGTTGTAGGGGAAACTTAATAATTTGGTGAAACCCAAGGGCTAAATCTCAGCCCTTGGATCAGCTAAGATAAAATGTGGAGATCAGATATAAAATTAACTAAATGAGGGGTGTTTTGGTCAATTAGACCATGAACATTAGATCTGATATCTCATATCTCGTATCTCTCTTTCTCTCCCACTCTCTAAAAACCTAGTCAGAAACCACCACCTCCAAATCAATCCAGCAACCACCACCACCAAATCAATCCTTCCCAAACTCTCCGTCAAAATTTGTAACATCCGTGAGTTTTGACCTGTTGACTTTATGTGTAATTCGACTAACAATTTAACTTAATGAATTATTTGGGTCGTTTTGTGAATTTAATGACAATGTGCTATATTCGGGTCGATAATATGTTTTGATCGGTGTTTAAATGTGTAACGATTGTAATTTGGCTTGAAAAGAGAAACGGGTCGGCCCGTGGGTCACCCACGACCCATCAGCCCCTTTGACCCCTTTTCTCCCCCCCTTATCCTTTCCCTTGCCTTTCATTCTCTCTTCTATCCCTTTCTCTTTTTCTCTCAAGTAAAAGCAAGGAACCCATTTCATTTCTACTTCTATCTATCATCGATTGGTGTTTTGGAACTGGTATAACACTAGAATCATAGTCTTCTATACCTCATTATCGTCATATCGAAGAATCAAAGGTTGAAGTTCTTGCATTTTAACCCTTTTGACCTAATTTCGGGTTTGAGCTCAAGAAGGAAGTTTGGTAAGTCTAATTCATCTCATTTACTTCTATTTATGTTAGTTTACTCATTGCTAGTCATCTCGTACATTTACAAGTCTTAAATCGGGTCGTAATGAAATTAGGGTTCATTTAGGGTTTTGGGTTGGGTTGAATGATTTGGAGGTGTTCTTGATGTTTTGGAATGGAAATTTGTAATGGGTTATGTGTATTTATGTTTAATGTTACTTAGTTAAGCTTCAAAATGAGTTTCAAGCTCCTACAAATCGTTTTGGTATGCCTTGGGTCGAGTTTTGGGGGTTTTTGGTTCGTTTTCTGCACTTAGGAGCTGCTGGTGCTGGTGCTGGGAATTGTCCCACTGCGGTGCAGTGGAGGGGCCTAGTCCCACTGCGGCGCAGTGGAGAACCACTGCCCTTTTGCATCGTTTTGGCCCACTGCGGCGCAGTGGCTTGGCTTTGCCCCACTGCGGCGCAGTGGATATATTCTGGAAGTTCGCGCGCGTCAGTTTTCAAACGTTAATAACTTTTGACCCGTAAGTCCAAATAAGTTGTATGACTTATCGTTAGAATCGTAAGAGAGTCTAGTTTCTCGTAGTAACCTTCATTTTGTATGAATCCTCGTACATTTCTAAAAAGGTCGAGTCAAAGTGTTATGTTTCACACTCGGTAATGTTAAGAAAGTATTTGTGGGTTCGTGACTCAACTTAAACCTAAGGAATCAACTTGTTTATGATTATAAAGTTGACATTATGATATATGGCATGATTTGATAGGTTGTGAGCGCGGGGGGCCCAATACTCACTGTTAATCTTTTATTAACTCGACTTAAGCTTCTTGCCGATCAAGGTGAGTTTCGTATCTCCCTACTCGCTTGAGATTCGGGCTGAAAAGTGTAAACGTGCGTGTTTACTTACGTTGTTGATTGTTTGATTGATTTGGTTTAAATGTTGGATTGATGAGACGGATATCACGTTTGATTGACTTGGTTTACGTTTGTTAAGTATTTCATTTATATTAGGATAGACGTACATACAGGGAAGTCGGTTATGCTTTCATTGGGTTTTAGATGTGGTGGGAAGGCTGCGGGTGACCCTATATATAAGCATCTGGGACTTGAAGAAAGTAGAATCCTCTTAAGTGTATGTACGTATAGTTAAGTGTATGTACGTATAGAATTTAAGTGTATGTACGTATAGAATTGGTGTTAATATCGATTGTTGGTTCATGTTCATCGTATTGCGATTATTGGTTTATGATTGACGAATATTGATTGTTGGTTCATGACAGACGATTGTGATTGATGCATAAATGTTTGTAAGCATGCATACATTGTACATAATCCCTCGGTTGAGAGAAATATCCTAGTGAGGGGGAGAGGAGGCGGGGGGGGGAAGGTCGGAGAGGGGGGAGGAGTGCCTATATCCAAGTGTATAGATGTATACACTATCTGATGGATGAAGAGTTCTTGACCCCGAGTATATAGACATATATATCTCGATGATTTTGAGATACAGCCTTGTTCATTGTGATGACAGGCGGGTATCGTTGCATAGGTGACCTGAGTTCACGCATAGGATAGGCATGTTGGCTTATTTATGCATTCGGCACTTGCATTGTTACGTACTTCATTTGTGCATTCATATTACACATTTACTTGTCTTGTGTAATCTTGTTGTTGGACGTTATTGTGTTACTTAGAGGCTCGCTGTAAGTCATGCCTAGCCTCTACTCGTATATTGTGATTATTGACGCTGGTTCTTTATGGACCATTACTACGAACTCACCAACCTTGTGTTGACTATGCTTAGTACACTTTTCAGGTAATCAGTTTCTCCCCGGACGTGGAGTTTAGTTGCTTGCTTGCTGTTAACCCGGGCTTTGGACTTTATGAATCAAGGATTCATCGACCTTCTCTTTTGCATTATACTTAGGATCGACTTGCCATCTTTGGGATGTTCTTTTGTAAACTTCGATGGTTATTTGCTCCTTATGTATTGTGGTACTTGTTTCGTATTGTAATGGATTCACTGAATCCTTAATTGCATTTAGTTCTTGTTCTATTGTAATTCCACCTTGCGCTATATGATTTCCGTGATATTTCGAGCCTCGGCTTGGGGTGTTACAAAATTCTCTGATGACCACCGCTACTGTCGTCAACCTTCAGTAAACACCATCTCCATTATCCTCCTTCCAATCAGATTTTGC
>CM067167.1:180987271-181192582 GCA_034093135.1 Erigeron breviscapus
GTCATCTTCGTAAGGTGTAATCTGGATTTTAAATGGCCAGTCCTAAAGTCGTACGAAAGCCATTTAATGTCCCTAATGACTTATACTTTAAATGTTAATGAACGATAGGTGTCGGAGGTGACTGATAAGCATTATTAGCTACTTGTTTGTGCGCGTGTACTACTACCAGGTAAGATACACTACTCTGACACGCTGGGGGATCAACTAAAAGCTGGTTTCAAATCGTAAAACACTTCCATTCGGTACCTTATTATTGCATGTGGGCATATGGGTTACTTGGGAGGTATTATGGGTTATGCAGTTGACCATGAGACCTGAGATGCAGTCCCTACTGCTTTACCTAGATGGACTAATTAACAAGAGATGTCGGATCCTAGAGCAGATTCATACTGAACCATTTTTTTTACAAGAACCATGAGAACTCTTAAATTATGTATTGGATCACATGTTTCTTTTGTTCATTCATATGTGAATGATATAAAAATGTATGTTGTAAAAGAATCTTTTTTAAGAAACCTTCAAAGTAGCTTTTTGTGAACTTGTGAATGAATGTGTTCACGATTTCGTTCACATGTGAACAAACGACTATATATATAAGGTTTTGAAAAAAATTTCTTCTGCAACATATATTTTTATAACGTTTCACATGTGAATGAACAAAAAAACATGTGATCCAATATAATTTAGAGTTCTCACGGTTCTTAAAAAAATGGGTTCTCAAAATAAGGGTCCCTATATATATATAGAGAGAGAGGTTGGGTTTAGGTATGTGGCTGTTAGACACCCAAGCTTGGGTGTAGAACCCCTCACATCTTTTAATCCATAAAAAACATGGGGGCCAATCATTTATATATTATACAATAAATATAAAAATTAGTATGTGAGGGTTCTACACCTAAGCTTAGGTGTCAACGGACAGCCTTATATTCACTTTTTCATATATATATATATATGTATATATATATATATATATATATATATATATATAACCAATGGGGTGAAACCCCAGTGGTACCGCCATCATGTGACCACATGGGCCCACAGATGAAGGCTAGAGGTCACAGGTTCAAAACTTGCCAAAAGGCAAGTGGAGAAACTATATCTTGTGATCTCCATGTGTGAGGATGGTGACTTACCGGACATGATATCGTGTGAAAACTCTTTACATGCATCCACAAAGAAGCATCCCACAGGAATGCAGACCCACATGATGATGAACCTGCTGATCTATCATCATCTGTTTCCAGCTCCACTGTGTATGACTTTAGATTAATGTCAGAATCACTTACTGTTGGATTGTTCAACGTTTTTGTTTCGCAACAGGTGGTACCAAAGCAGTTTTATTTTTCTCACTTCTTCTATTCTAACTGCTGATGATGATGTACTACTATCGTTACGGCAAACGGTGGAACACCCAGTGAGCAACGTCCCGTTGTGCGAGATGACAGCATTATTGCCACAGCCCTCAAGCACTAGTTTATTCCGTAATCCGGAAAACAGGAAAGGGCTCCTATCAAGATCGACACTCTTCATCTGTAGAGTGCTATTCAGGCCTGGCGGTCGTGGGTATTGGCAATCAGAGACTGCTGTTGGCGCATTAACAGTGACTGTCTCATTTACCAAATCAATACCCAGGACCTCAAGGTGGTTGAGTGCAGCAGCTGATAGATATGGTTTCGACGAGTTAACGCAATTAATAGCGTACCATTCGTTGAGCGCACATTTTGCACCGATGCCAAATGGGAACGGGATCTTCACATCATTTCCACACGTATCACTGCAACCTGGCTTGGAAATGTGCGGCCGATTTCTTGCACTTGATGTTAGTACCATTATTAATGAAAGAATGATGATGATAAGCAAATCGTAATTAGCTTTAGTAGATAAGCTCATCATTCTTGTTAACAAACAATTACCAATTAATAGTACTACTACCAGATGAAAATGAAATTTTTATAAATATAATGTGGATGTTTCTATAATATATGTGTGTGTATGTTTTAAAAACAAATATCATAACAGAATGGAATTATATTTGTGTAATATGATCGGTGTGGATGTTTGAAAAAGACATAACTAAGTTTATTTATAGACAAATAGATGTCACATACGTACTATGATCAGATAGAGGAAAGTAATCGGATATTGCCAGTAGACCAAGAGTCCGCCCAACTCCAAATTCACGTTGCTTTTTCTACGATTGGATTATACGAGTAATTAATAGGACCGTACGTACTATTTGGGTTGGGCGGTGGTCAATTCCAAAATTGAATATTGTCTCAATTTCAACTTGTTTGTTAGGTTTCATACAATCAAGTTCTACAAGGGAGCATAAAATCCTTGTGTCTTTATTTTTTGTGCAAATTGTTCTATTTAAATTTCCTCATCTAGAAATTGCATTAATCACAACAAACTGGTATCAGAGCACTGGTTGTGATTGAATTTCTAGATGACGACGCTTAAATCCGATGTAGAGAAGTTTAATGGGCAGAACGATTTCGGTCTATGGAGAATGAAGATGCGGGCTCTACTGAGCCAACATGGATATTTGTCAGCTTTGAACTTGCCTGGAAAGTTGACAGAGAACACTTGCGGAAACCACACCTATCTGGTTGAGTTACTTACATGAAGAAGTCTTTCACTAACCGGTTGTATATGAAACAATGGTTGCATGCTATCTGGATGAAAGAAGATAGCTCAATGATCAAATCAATGAGTTCAATAAAGAAATTATGAACAAGCAATCTGCAAAGACATTAAATAACCAAATATTGTAACCCAAAATACAGAACGAAAACAAGATAACATAAAAGATACCGAGGTAGTTGACGAGGAAGAAAATAGTGAAAAGATAATAAATTAGAAATTATATCAAGCAATGTAAATAACGAGTACGAGCCTACGAGGGAGAAAAATAATGAGTAAACATATCTAATATAATTAGATTGCGTATCAACTGTTTCAGTCCGAATGAATTGGAAATCCATGGAACTGGAATGCCATAACAGTTAAAGACTGCATTTGATATAAGTCCATTAGCATTCAAAGCTGTTCATCGCCATATGGCTCTGCTTTGCCTAAATGGACTAACAAAAAAAACCAAACAAAAATGCAACAGATTACACCATAGTCATGTATCGGGGTGGAACTACATTGAAGGTAAGGGTAGCCCGGGCTACGGGCCCACTTAATCCATGTAGTGTAAATTTTTTTAAGATAGGGTCAAAAAAAATATGAGATACATGTCAATTCAGGTAACGGCGTAACACTAAACTTTGAAAAAGTTTTTTGGCAATGAAACTTATGTATTTGTACAGTTGAATGGGAAATGGTAACTACCAAAAGTGCTAAAACTCTTAAAAACCGCAAAATCCTTCAAAACTTCTAAAAATCATGATAATCTAGCTAGTCAAGTAGTCGTTAACATTACTTTGCACGGATACAAGGCTAGTGTTAGAAAGTTTGTGCTACGGGTCACTTGCAATCATAATTCCATAAGCACTTAATATTCTACAATTCATTCAACCAAGGAATACAGCCTATTAACTGTTTAAACCTCATTTTTAAATAAGAAACAGGATATCGACACCAATCAAATCTGTATAAACTGTATTTGCTTGAAAAACTGCTACAATACCATAAAATATTTGAAGATGGACTAGTTGATCGAAAACATAAACAAATTAATTCATTTTATTAAGTGCTACCTGATCAACCAATGTTACAGTATTTATTTAATGTATATAAACTGAGCTGCTAAAAATTTCTATAAAACACAACATATATAGTGTAACAATTTGATTTATATACCTTCGTTTGTAGAAAGGAAATAATGAAAGCGAAGCGGCCGGCCCTACAGATATCATCTCCGCCGCCGTGACCGGAGGATGTAGGGGGATGGGTTGTATATTTGGTAGTGTACGGCTGTGTAAGGTGAGACTGTGAGAGTTTAGGTGTATTTGGGCTCAAATGTACTCGTTGATATTTAATAATTGGCCGAATATTTTTATATGTCCACGGATTTTATATGTCAAAGACTCAAAAAAGTCAAAGGCATCAACAATTTTCTTGAAGTTTTAAAAAAGTAAAAATATTCTTCAAAGTATAATATATCAAAATTTTACTTAATTAGAAAAAAAAAATATTTTTCATTTTTGATTTTTTTTTCCAATTGATTCTTGATGTCTTGTCATGCTACACTATGAATGCCATTTTTTTCGATTGAATCTTGATCTAGTAGAAAATGATGAGAATTAGCATATATATAACTAGTATGAAACATTAAGCTTATTACATCAAACAATGAACATGAGAAATTAATAATTGAAAAACGTTAATGAGCATATATACTTTTTAACAAGCATAATCAAGATTCAACATAGTAGACGCAATTCACACACTTAGTCTAACGAGTGTTTCAGCCCGAATGAGCTATAACGCTTGAAGACCGAGCTTGATACAAGTCCATTAGCATTTAAAGCCGTTCAACGCCTAGTAGCTCAACTGCTTTGCCAAGATGGACTATTCAGAGACTGTTTCATAAATCTGTATTATTCGGCATTTATTAAATCTGTATAAACTGTTGGTACAAAGTATAATCGGAAGTCAAGAACTAATATTGTAAGTCCATTAGCATTCAAAACATTCATTAACCATGCGCCAATGCCTCTACTTTGCAAATTAAGATGGACTAACAACAGAAACCCAAACATAAACACAAAAGAAAACTTAAATAAAGACAATGAAATCGATGAACAAACTAAAACTGAAGCACAAGAGTGATATGAATGTCCCAATCGACGCAAATGACTTGATAGGCCAGCAAAGAGATGCACAACACGAGGCCATACAATAAGATATGCACTCGTCTTCTGTGGGTTTCTTTTATGTTTACTAAATTTCAAATAAATCATACTTTGTTATTATAATTTGGTAATAACTGTAACAAACTTAAACACAGTTCCTTTTAGGTCCATATACATTACCATTAGAGCTCAATAATAACCATACCTTTTCCCCAATGAAACTCCATATTTATCAGCTGTTCATCATGAAACTCACCTCTTATAGAAAAAGTATCATTAGAAACTTTATGTTTTTGGATACATGTTTTGTTGTGCATAACATTGTATTTTATTACATATATATATAGATAGAGTTGTATTCCCTCAAAAATATCAATGGTCAGTTAAAAATTTTAAAAAAAATACACGGAGAGGTAGTTTCGTCATTTGGCATGTTATCTCAATCCCCTGCTAACTCTTCCTAGTCACACACACACACATCTCTCTCTCTCTCTCACCACCAGTAGCACACCACCACCACCACCACCACCACTACCACCACCGTGTTCAGGTCACCACCACGTTCCAATCGAAATGGCACAGCCATCGTTGCCTCAGTCGTCGTCATCATCTCCATCAGTCATCATCAATTGATCTTGAAGATGTTAATAACAATGGAGGATCTATTCAATACGAATATATGGTTTTTTGTTATGTAAATTCGAAATTTGTAAGGTGATAATCAAATGTAATTAGATAACATGTGATTAGATCTATTCTAACATTTGAATTTGTTAAATTTTATTAGTTATTTAATTGACTTTGTTGTTTGGTACAATATTGCCTACAAGGTGTTTGATGAAATGTCTAAACCAAATTTTCTTATATATGAAACTTTGGTTTAAACATTTCATCAAACACCTTGTAGGCAATATTGTACCAAACAACAAAGTCAATTAAATAGCTAATAAAATTTAACAAATTCAAATGTTAGAATAGATCTATGTACAATCAAGTATGATTGGATGTATAATCAGCAAATACGTATATAATCAAATTTGATTTAGTACATACACTTTGGTTTAGACATTTCATCAAACACTTTGTGCGCAAAATTCTTTAAAAAAATTTTAAACAACACCAACCAAGTATACAATTTCTTATCATATGAAAAAACAAAAATAATAGAAAACAACTACAAATCATGGATAAAAATGGTTTGCTTATCTACTTTTTATATAAAAAACATTAACTACATAAAATCTAACTCTAATAATATCTAAAATATCATCATCCATTTGTTGTTGCTGCTAGTGGTGTGACGTAGAGATCCAGATGGTAGCGGTGGTTGTTGTCGCTGGAGGATGAGAGGGAGTCATCGGAGAAAGGAACGCGTGCGAGAGAGAGAGAACGACTTTGTGTGTGTCTGTATGTGTTGATGATGGTGGTGGCGGTCGGAGATTGTGGTGGTGGTGGTCGCCGTCCAAGGAGGAGGAGGAGAGAGGGAGAGAGTGTGTGTTTGTGTTTTCTGGTCAGGAGGAAGGGGAAGAGAAATGGATGGAGATAGGGTTGGGTTGTTTTTTTTAGTGTAAATTACAATTATACCCCTCCGTGTTTTATTTTTAATTAGGAGTTAAGTTTTGATCCTAGCCATTGATGGGGATGATCCAAAGGCCAATATTTGACCTTTGGATCTCAAAGAAAATTAAGGATTCATATGAACAAACCACTATATAGATATTAAAAAAATATAATCTACATATTATACAACAATAACATGAAAAGAAAACCATAATAAACGAAGACTTTAATTATATGATTACGCAATACCTAATTAACTATGAATTTTTCCATTCAGATTTGGTAACTATGGCTTTATGCTTACATAAAGTCCATTTACATACTATAATATGACCATATATAAGAACTAAAACCTTTTGGGTCATTGAGTAATGCTAAAGAATGTTGATGTTGATTCACCATAAGGTTGTAGTGATAACTCCTCCCCGTATATCATGGGTATGGTTTGAATAGTAGATGGAATATGTGATGTTTGTATGGTTTCCAACTCTACAACCACTTCTTTCATGGTTGGTCTATCTTTCCCATTCAGATTCAAGCATTTCAATGCGAGGTTAGCTGCTGAAAGAAGCTTATCCCTAGTACCCTCTCTAATCACCAATGCATCAAAAATAGACATAACACGCCCCTCTTCCATAGCCAACATAAAGTACATAACCAGACTTCTGTGCTCTCCAAATCTAGTTAGCGAAATTGGCTTTTCTCCAGTTAAAAGTTCGACCAAAACAACTCCAAAGCTATAAACATCACTCTTCTCGGTAAATTGGCTAGATCGAAAATATTCAGGATCTAGGTAGCCAAATGTACCTTTGACTAAGGTAGTCAAATGAGTTTGATCTATTGATATCATCCTTGAAGTTCCAAAATCCGAAACTTTGGCCTTATATTTATCATCCAAAAGTATATTAGTGGTTTTGATGTCCCTGTGGTAAATTGGAATGGAAGTTGCTGAATGCAAGTAAGCAAGTGCCCCTGCAACCTCGGTAGCTATTTGTAATCTCATTTTTAAAGAAATTGGATACTCAATAGTCTCTTTGTGAAGATGTTCATACAAATTACCGTTTGGAACGAATTCGGAAACGAGCAGAGGAACGTCTGTCTCTAAGCAACATCCCAAAAGCTTAACCACATTCCTATGATTGACTTGTGATAGAATGACGACCTCATTGATGAACTGCTGTAACTGGCTTTCATCAACTATTTTTGATTTCTTCACTGCAACAATCCGTCCATCCACTAACATACCCTTATAAACTGTACCTTGGCCTCCTCGACCAAGAATTCTACTCTCATTGAAGTTGTCAGTAGCCTTATCTAGTTCACATGATGTGAAAAGTATAGTTTTATCAACTAAAGACGGATGGGCTTCTTCTTGTTGTTTTAGAAGCAAACCACCATTGCGTTTGAAAAACCTCTTTCTTTGTCTTTTGTCTTTTGTTTTTTTTATTAGTTTGTACAATGCATAGCTAAATATGATGAGAAAAACTACACCCATGCTGATGGTAACACCTGAACAAAAGCCCATATAAAATGGAACGTTAGACTAGGATATGTCTTAAATTTTGTTTGTCATAATATTAGTGATTATGAACAAAAAACATCCTTCTTTGAACTAATATTTCGATTCTTAAAATAGGGTTATTCTTAGAAAATAGTCAGGGGAATGCTTCAATCAACTTTTCTTACATCCACTTAGTTAATTTATCTATATCTATATCTATACTATCCATACTATATTTATAAAAAAAAATAGTCCCCTTGATGAAAATTACATGGGAAGAAATGTCTAAAATAACCTTGATGATTAAATTACATTATTAGTACTTTATCTTTTAAAATATCTCCATTAACTATTTACATCAATTACTTTTACATCAATAATCTACACCACTCGACACCGCCTTTACCACCAATAGTCGCCCCCACCACTACATTGTAACCGCCATAACCACCACCACATTGCACGGTACCATGCTAGTTCCCTTATAATACATATTACTCTCCTACTTTATTGTCACAAGTAAGGCAAAAAACTAAAATACTTATGATTTATTATTACTTCACCTACTTCCTTAAAATGATGTCCCAAAAATATATCTTTAAAGGAATAATCTACAAAATAAATCTTTTAATTCATAAAATAACTAAACTACCTCATTTTACATTAATTACTTTTAAATCAATAACTTACGCTACCCGTCACCGCCACTGCCGCTTTGCACGGTTTCCCTCTAGTAGTTTTAAAAGTACCTTCTAAATCATAATCTTATTATTTGCATCAGTCGTAATCTGACAATTTTTATAATATATCATAAAGTACTAATAGTACTGTAACTATCAATTTATTTTTATTTACGTTCTCGGTTAGCCACATACAACGTACGAGGAAGATGGAATAAATTAATGTTACTATATATGTACCTATAATGACACCGGAGGATAACTTTTTGGTTGGTGGATATGCATCATGATAATGAGTACAAGTGAAGTTCAAGCCGTATCTGTAACGACAGGAACCTCCATTAGCCCTGCATCTTGCGCATTCTTCCTTAACTAAATTGAAACCACGAAACAGAAAATTTCATCATGTTAAAACAAATATAAAAAACATATATATAGAGAGAGATATATACATTATACATACCAGCACATCCATCTCTTAAATAAATGTTTCCTTCAATATCCGGGGACTGGTAACACTCGGTTAAATACCCATAAGTACGATTAGCCATAAACTCGTAATAACCAGAATTAGCGAAATCACAACAACTTATTTGTTGGAAGTCAAGGTATGTAAGAGTCCAAACAAGTGTTACCGGAACAACCCCGTTTAAATGCCTTCCTTCAACATACAAATTTGCATCCACAAAGAAGGCAGATCCACAAGATGAACCTCCTGTGTACGTTGGAATATAAGCATATTAAACATGTAATAATTACGAGTAGTAAATGTAGCAGAAAAATAGATCACGTATAACATACAATTAATAAACATAAATAATACTCGTAAATAAATGATAAAACCTATACGTACCTCCTCTATCCAACCGGGCCGTGAGCTCCACTGTGTATGACGTTAGATAGTAATAGTTAGGAATCGTTGTTTCGCAACAAGTGATACCAAGGCAGTTGATTTTATCTCTAGCATCAATATCATTACGGCCGCAAATGGTGGAACAACCACTGAGGGCTTTCCCTTTGTGTGAAATGACGACATTGCCACAGCCCTCAAGCACTAGTTTGTTTCGTGATTGGGTATACCGGAAGGGGCTCCGATCATCAAGATCCACACTCTTTATCTCATGTAGACTACTACTACTACTACTACTACTGCTATTGACAACATATTGGCAATTAGAGATAGATGTTGGCGTGTTAACTGTGACTGTCCTATTTACCAAATCAATACTCACGACTTCAAGGTGGTGGAGTGCAGCTGATAGATGTGGTGTCGACGAGTTGCAATCAATAACGTACCATTCGTTGAGAGCACAATGTGCACCGACGCCGAATGGGAATGGTATGCTCACATTTCCACACGTATCACTGCAACCTGGCTTGGCAATGTGCGGTGCACTTCTTGCAGTTGATGATAGTACTAATATTAATGAAAGGATGATGATGATAAGCAAATCGTAATTAGCTTTTGATAAGCTGAACATTTTATTAACAAACGTACCAATTACTAATACTACTACCAGAAATTATATGGAAGGAGGAGGTGGTTTTTGTTTAAAAAAAATGAAATAATGTTGTAGAGAAAATTAATGCAATATATTTTTGTATGATGATAATGTGGTTGTTTATTTGTATATGTCGATCAGTATTATTGTAGGAGGAATGTGCTCATGAGATTTACCAGGAGACCGAGAGTCGTCGTCTATGCCGTGCATGATCAATCCAATTTTGGAATTACGTGGCTTTTTCAACTATATATTATTGGATTGCGACTTGCTAGGAATTAATTATTTGTTTACCCAGTATTATTTTTTCAACTAATAATCTATCTTGCTTCTTATTTTCATATAGGTGTCAAAGTGTCATTTTACACTTTGACTTGAGAGACTATTTTTTTTATATAGGAATTAAAGGCTTGTTGTTTTAAAGCTTTTCCAATGTAAACGAGTTTTAGAGAGGTTTTTTTTAAGCGATCAACATGCATGATTACTTAGAGACAACTGGAACATCGGATTAATAAAACCAATACTTTTCCAAATTTAACTAATTAGAATATAAGTTCTTTTTTGGACTTTTTTTTTTTTTTTGGAACATTCTTTTTTGGACTAACAACTTCCACTATCTAAAGCTATTAATTAACCAAAACCTTCTAATCTCCGATTTGTATTAATAATAGCCGTGAATAAATACTCCTAACTGAAACCCTGTTGTCAAGTCTATGGAAGTACACACACTACCAATTACTCCTAATGTGAATACACAACAAATCTGCTTAAATTTCATGACCGAAGAAAACCTGAATTGAAAACCAGAGTTATTTCTAATATGGCGTGATAAAAAGTAAAAACTTAAGAAATAGCTATTAGTTGATTGAGTTGAGCCATTGGGTCTTAGCCCAGTGCTAATGAAGTTTTCCACTAAGTAGTTTTTTCTGGAGGTAAAAGTTCGAATCCTGTCAAATGTAAAAATTTAGTGAAGGGGTCTTAGTTATGTTATACCGACTAAGACTAGGAAAACGGACCCTATAGGGCATAGCAAGAAATCGAACCTGAGATGGATGCACCAATTAATATCGAAGGTGTTAAGGCAATTATCCACCTTAAAAGAAAAGTCTTTGTGCAAATCGAAACTGGATTCAAAAGTCAAACTTTAAATAATTATAAATTTAGGAAGTTGAGAGAAAGTGATGGCCAGTCGACGTAGCGCCACGCCAAGTTTGAACATGTAGCTAGAGAATTTTGTTAACCACTAATTCTTTTAATTCATCTTGCTATCTTTACTACCAATCATCATCAATACATATATCTTTGGTGGTATTTGTTTTGTCAGCATCATGTTGACTTGTGGTGATTAATGGATATTTGATTGATCATTATTCATTTCAAAAAAAATATATATATCAATACATATTTATAGTTATAGACTTATAGACTTAAATGATTGATGTGACGTAGAATTATAAAGTCGGTGCATATGATATTAAGCCAAAATATCCAGGGGTCTCTATAAGTTTAGTTTTTGGGAGTGAATAAAAAGAGATTTGAAACCCATTATTCTTGATGGGTTGAATTTTAATTAAATTGATGGTCTTGATTTTCAATTTTATTATAAAGCAACAAACCACGCACTTTGAATGAAAATTAAAGTGGTTGTTTGAGTATTGGGCTTATTAACAATAAAATGTACCTTTGTAAACCCATAAAGCGTTTATAAGGCGTCGTGTGAGGGTTTAGGTGTGTTTGGGCTCAATTAGTTTTGGCCCAATGTTTTCATAAGGATTACGTTTTGGGCTCAATTGGTATCCTGACATTCCTGAGTATAGTTTGTCATTGATGTATTGTTAATGACTCGAAGAAATGAATCCAAAATGAAAAGAAATAAAATCATACAATTAGTCTATACTTCACCAAAAATCACTTGTAATGTCTTTTTACAAATATTTTCTTGTTTCATATATCCACTTCTGCTTTGAAGTCAAAGTTTTTCACAGCTATGAAAAAGGAATTGAAGTTCAAGGAGCACAAAAACG
Organism: Erigeron breviscapus; assembly: GCA_034093135.1. Lineage (NCBI taxonomy): Eukaryota > Viridiplantae > Streptophyta > Magnoliopsida > Asterales > Asteraceae > Erigeron > Erigeron breviscapus. Next base: position 180,999,344 of record CM067167.1, read on the forward strand.
TGAAGAAGACATAATATATGATGGTCTAAATGATCTGAACACATTGTCCATAATGAAACATATATAACTAAAGATCACATCTGAAATGCAGTGTAACAAAAAGTATAAAGTATAAACTATATACGAAACTAGATGATCTAGTAGAAAATTATGAGAATTAGCATATACTGTATAGAAAATTAGGAGAATTAGCCTAAGCTTTTACTGCTTTGCCTAGATGGACTAATTAACAAGAGATGTCGGATCCCCGAGCAGATTTTCCTTGTGTCATTCTGTTTCAATCTGCAGCCCTTGAATCACTGATATTGCACATTTTGTTGTGCATAACGTTTTATTTTATTACCATAATACCATATATATATATAGACGCCAAGCCTGTAATACAATATGAAAATTTAATCTAATAACGGCAAAAACATGAAATGAAAACCATAATGAACGTATAGTTATTGATACCGTATTACCTATGAATTTCTCCATTCAAATTTGGTAATTTTGATGGATTAAGGCTTACATAAAGTCAAATTACATACCATTTACCTATATGACGATCGATATCTAAGGATTAAAACCTTATGCATCATTGACTAGCGCTATCATCAAAACTCAAGAATATTGATGCTGATTCACACGTTGGTTGGAACGACAATTCCTCCCCATATATCGTGGGTAAGATATTCGTTTGAATCGTAGATGGAATGTGTGATGCTCGTATGGTTTCCAATTCCATAGCTACTTCTCTCATTGTTGGTCTATTTTTTCCATTGTGATTTAGGCATCGAGTTGCAAGGTTAGCTGCCAAAAGAAGCTCATCCCTCGTACCTTCTACAATCATTGTTGCATCAAAAGTAGACATAACACGTCCTTCTTCCATAGCCAACATGAAGTACGTAGCCAAACTTCTGTGTTCTCCAGATCTAGTTAGAGAAATTGGCCTTTCTCTAGTTAAAAGTTCAACCAAAACAACTCCAAAGCTATAAACGTCACTCTTCTCGGTAAATTGGCTTGACAAAAAATATTCAGGATCTAGGTAGCCGAACGTACCTTTGACCAAGGTGGTCAAATGAGTTTGATCTATTGATACCATCCTTGAAGTTCCAAAATCTGAAACTTTGGCCCTGTATTTATCATCCAGAAGTATATTAGTGGTTTTGATGTCCCTGTGGTAAATTGGAATGGAAGTGGCTGAATGTAAGTAAGCAAGTGCCCCTGCAACTTCGGTAGCTATTTGTAGTCTCATGTTTAAAGAAATTGGGAACCCAACAGTCTCGTTGTGAAGATGTTCATATAAGGTACCATTTGGAATGAATTCAGAAACTAGTAGAGGAACGTCTGTCTCTAAGCAACACCCCAATAACTTAACCACATTCCTATGATTTACTTGTGAAAGAATGACGACCTCATTGATGAATTGTTCTAACTGGCTTTCATCAACTAGTTTTGATTTCTTCACCGCCACAATCCTTCCATCAACTAACATACCCTTGTAAACGGTACCTTGGCCTCCTCGGCCAAGTATCCTGTTCTCATTGAAGTTGTCAGTAGCCTTATCTAGCTCACGTGATGTGAAAAGTATAGTTTTATCAACTAAAGACGGATGAGTTGCTTCTTGTTGTTTTAGAAGCAAACCACCATTGCGTTTGAAAAACCTCTTTCTTTGTCTTTTGTCTTTAGTTTTTTTTATTAGATTGTACAATGCATAGCTGAATATGACAAGAAGAACTATACCCATGCTAATGCTAACACCTGAAAGAAATCCAATATAAAATAGAAAGTTAGTCTAAGATGGGTCCTAAATTTCATTTTCCCGTATTTTTAAGCGATTGTCGACCAAAATATATTCATCTTTAAACTAATGTTCTGATTTTTGAAATAATGATTTTTCCCATAAAATAGTTAATGGTTGTTTGGTTCACAAAATATTTTAAATGAATTGAAATCTGTCAAAAGAAATGAAATTTCATTTGAAGTAATTGAAATTTGAAAGGTTTAAAATCTGTCATGTGTTTAGTTTACGGAAGTCAGTTGAATTTAGTTAAAGAAATCTGAATTTAAACTATGTCAAAAGACATGAATACTTTTGATTAAAGTCTTGACGTCATATAAGATTTTGATATTGCATCTAAAAACTAATTACTTATAATAAATTATACTCCCTTCGTCCCATTTTAAGTGTCTAGTTTGACTTTCAAAGTCTTTTTCTTTTAACTTTGACGCAAATATTTTTATATGTATTTTATAATAGTTGATCAAACTTATATTATTGAAAAATATATTAAAACTCAATCTATTCATATTTTTTATATCAAGTATTATATAACACAACAAAAAATAGTTACGGTCAAAGTTTAAAAAAAACTTTAAAGTCAAAATAACACATTTAACTTAAAATAGGACAAAGGGGTATGGATTCTGAAAGAAGGGTTGTTTTTGTTTTTTTTTAACTTCTTTTTTTGAATTTTTTTTTTTAACTTTTTTTATTTCTTTTTTATATAAAACATTTCTAATTCGAGTTAAGGAGTTATACATATATGGGTATGTACGGGTGATAGGTCATAAGTGTGATAGGTCATAGAGGGTGATAGATCATAGGGGGTGATAGATCATAGGGGTGATCGGTGATGGGTGATCTACTTAACGGGCTCCGCCCTTAGCGTTCGTGGCTCCGCCATAGAAAGACAGGTTTCGCCTATAGTTTATAGGAATATAAAATATTTTTTTTAAAAATTAGTTATTTTTTGGAATTACTTCTTTTAAAAGAGAATGAAAAAAAGGGGGAAAAAAACATCAAAGACGAACTTCTCTACCTTTTTTCCTTAAGGTACCTTCTATTTTGATCGTGATATTTACAAATATGAAAAGGTTCACGTGAGAACTAATTGAATTAAAAAAACTATGAAAACCTTAAATTATAACTTGATATTCATATGTGAATAAATTCGTTTCACATATAAACAAATCAAATTATACTTAATACTCCTTGTATGAATATGAACGGTCCTTTTATAAAGGGAATATATATGGTTTATGATGATATGGTGAGAGGAGAATAAGTATGTACCTAGAATGACACCCATGGATAACTTTTTGCTTGTTGCATCTGCATAGGGATTAGGGGTATATGTACAAGTGAGGTTCAAGTTCCAGCTGCACTAGCCTTGCAAATTACGCAATCTTTCTTAACTAATTAAAAGCAGAAATTTTCTTCATGTTAAAATCTATCAAAAAAAACATAATAATTAAGTTTTTCACTATAAGTAAACATTATACAATACATACCAGCGCATCCATCTTTTAAATAAACGTTTCCTTCAACTTCTGAAACCTGGAAACACTTCCTTATTTTTACATAAGTACCATTAGCCATAGGTACTTTGTCATTGAAAACGGACTCACCTTGATCGCAACACGTTATCTGTAGGAAGTCAAGGTCTGTAAGAGTCCAATCAAGTGATACCGGAACAAGCCCATTTGAAAACCTTCCTTCAACATACAAATCTTCATCCACAAAAAATGCAGACCCACATGATGATGAACCTCCTCCTCTATCATCATCTGTTTCCAACTCGACTGTGTATGACGTCAGATAAGAATAAGGAATTCTTGTTTCGCAACAAGAAATACCAAGGCAGTTAATTTTCTCTCTTCTAATTACTGCAGTACTACTACGATTACGGCAGATGGTGGAACACCCAATGAGGGCATTCTTGTTGTCTGAGATGACAGCATTGCCACAGCCCTCAAGCACTAGTTTATTTCGTGATCCGGAAAACTTGAAGGGGGTCCTATCAAGATTGACACTCTTTATCTGCAGAGTACTACTAGTAGTGCTATTGATTAGGTATTGGCAATCAGAGACTGATGTTGGCGAATTAACAGTGACTGTCCCATTTACCAAATCAATATTCAGGACTTCAAGGTGGTTGAGTGTGGCAGCTGATAGATATGGCTTCAACGAGTTGCAACTAATAACGTACCATTTGTTGAAAGAACAATTTGCACCGATGCCAAATGGGAACGGGATGCTCACACTCCCACACCGATCAATGCAACCTGGCTTGGCAATGTGCGGCAGACTTGTTGCAGTTGATGTTACTTTTAATATTAATATTAATGAAAGGATGATGATGATATGCATATCGTAATTAGCTTTGAATAAGCTCATCATTTTTGTTAACAAACAATTACGTACGAATACTACCACCAGTGGAGGTGGTTTTGTTTACAGAAATGATACTGTTAATTTAAGATAATGGAATATGTATTGTGAATGAATGTTTTAAAAACACATATGAAATAACTACTTTTTTATAGATGTCATTAATATCAGAGGACGAAAGGCTTTATCCGGTGCATAATCAATCCAAATTTGGAATTAATTACGTGGCTTTTTTCTACGATTGGTTAGGTTGATGGAAGAGTAATACATCTCGAGAGAAGAAATATTTGCATATATACAAAGATGTCACCCAAAAATGGGGGTGATGTTCACAGTAGGCAGCATGAGAGTGGTGTTGGCTTTGGATTTGAAGAAAGCAAATGACTTCAATGGGACTGCATGGTTTCATCTTAGACATGCCTGGTTCAAGCTCTGTATATTGCTCAATTGGATGTTACTGTGGTGTATTAAATGCTAATTACCAACTACTAACTCGTTAGTAAAAAAAAAAAAAGGCAGGGCGTTGTAAATTTCCAAAAGTAGTTGCGGCCAGTTCCCAAGTCAACCATGTGTGTTACGATTTACGAATATTATACATGCCCTCTTCCATAGTTGATTTTAAAAGTTTAATTTGAGCCGTCTGCCTTAAAATAATTAAAGTTATTAAACATATTTAGCAAGTCTTTGTAGTCGATGCAATTATGAAGTTTGACAAGATGCCCAAAATCAACCTTTTGTGTATATGTGTTGGGTGAGATGTCCTCATCTTCTAATTCCATAAAATAAGGTTACGTTTATAGTTACTAGATTTTAGACCCGTGTCCAACACTGGACACGGGTTTACGATATTATCAATATTAGATCTTCATACATTTAAGTCATAAAAGCTTAAAATTTTGACGATATACGGTTCTAAGTGTTGTACTTCGCAAGTTCATAATCATAGGTTCGTCACTGTCATTATTAGCTGAGACATATTGATGGAATTGTTTACCGTAGTCATTCCACAAGGCACATGCTATAATAATTTTTCTATAATAGAATTTTTTGAAACCAGTTGTACTCATAATGTGATATTATTATGAAAGATAATTAAGAATTAAAATATAAACATACTTGTGATCCTGTACTTGACATTCAAGTATTTTGATCATGGTCTTTGGGATTTAGCCCAACAGGACATTTAATGTCTCTTATGTCTTTCAACCAAATGTTGGTCACGGGTTCGAAACCTTTGAAATGCATATTGGGAAGTCCTTGCCAATGAGGTGGGGCATGAGGGTTTTCTCTAGCATTTAGTTGGTTTCCTCCAGAACGGTAGTGGGACTTCCACCGCCAGTCATGCCCTCAGATTGACTGTGCTGGTGACGTGGTCGACCTCTACCGGACGATGAAGAGGCAATGCCGCTGAGTCCAATCGTCACTGCTGTTTAAAAAAAAATATATGTACTTGATCATGATGCGAACCCATAACACGCATAAGTTTATTTTCAATCACCTGTCCTATGATAATTAGATAACAATTAGGATTGTTTTCATATTCTTTGATAACAATTAGGACTCTTAATTTGAGTGACAATTGTAACTTCAAACATTAATATGCAAAACTAATATATAAAAAAGAAGAAAAATATGTACCTTTTTGATTAAGAGATAGAATGAATCTTGAATAGAGTTCATATTGATTTGGATTTAGTATTTAAAGTAACTTCTGTTGTAAATCGTGCTTTGTTCTGTGATCGTCCCATGTTCTGTGATTCCTATTGTGTTTAGGATAAGGATGTTGTATATCGTCATCTGTTATTATGTTTGGGATATGTATCTAGAGTTCAAATTGTGTTTATATTAAATATTAAACTAAATATTAATATTTATAATTTATAAAAATCTAATCTAATATTTGTTAATAAGTCATTAGGTTTTGAAATAATTTTTTATAGACAATATTTCATATGTTGAAATTTTTTTAATTAATTAAATGATTGTAAATTTTAAAACATTCTCTCAAGTTATGGCTAAAAATAAATATAAATTAAGTATTCAGGGCTAAAAAGTGTAAATTATTGATGGAAAACAAAAAAGTATAAATTAATGAGACTTTTTCTACAAATTAATATAAATACTAATATAATAATATATTTGGATAATGATTATTAGGATTTTTAATTTATAGTTAATCTAAATGATGACATAAGCGAAAGTCAATTTGATGAAATTGAGCAATTTGATTGGTTAATAAGTCATTAGTTCAACTGTCTTATAATATATATTAAGATTGTTGTAAACTAATACTAATGGGTAGTTATCATGTCCATGTTATTGACTTTATTAGAGTTAACGTGTTTATTAGTCAACGTCAATTTATTCCCTGTTAAAAAAATTCAAAAATCCAATAGCTCAAAGATAAATAAGACAATCATTGTCCACTCAAGTTCTCATTTGATTGTTTATCTGACTGTTTCAGCTCAAATGCATTGGAAAGAGATTGTGTATTGACTGTTTCAGCCCGAATGAATTGGAAATCCCATGGAACTAAATGCCATCTATACTCCTTAATAAAGATTATCCACTCTTCTAAAAATAGAAAGTGTTACACAATAGTTACATACGAAAGTACGAAATTGCCCTTAATAAACACCCCCTATGGAAAGGGTTATTAGAGATTACCAAATTTGTCTTAATGAATTAATTTACACTCTAAACTCTTATCTTGCTAATTTACATTCTAAGTCCTTATCTAATAAAATATATCCACTATTATTTTTACATCAACTTCCACCACTCGACACCAATTGTCGATGTCATCACCATCCGTCACCAACACCACTAAACCGCCGTCGCCATTACCGCCGCCGCATTGCTCGGGTACCATGCTCGTAATAGTTAAAGACTGCGGTTGATATAAGTCCATTAGCATTCAAAGTTGTTCATCGCACGATAGCTCGACTGCTTTTGACTAATCACTAATGGTCTACTTGTTAAAACTGTATTCAGTGTAGTATCTTACAAATAAATAAGAATCTTAATCGGCATATAACGTTAGTATCTGCTACAAGTGTAAGAAGAGTGTTTCAGCCCGAAAGACTTGGTACTTCCATGTTATTTACATGTCCAGAACAGTAAAAACTTAGTATAAGTCCATTAGCATCCAGAACAATTCATAAGCCAAATGCCTCTACTGCTTTGCCAAAATGGACTAACAAGAGAAATCCAAACATAAATGTATAAAAAGTAACAAATTTACCTTAGTAAGCGTTGCAGGCACCATGAAACGGAAAAGATGGTTTTAGCATTTTGGGTAGATCAAGCTTCAGAGTGAATTAAGAAAATTGGCCCAGTGCAAACATACGCTTCAAGGACGATTCAAGAAAAAGTGAAAGAGCATGAGGACAATTTGTTTAACTTACTCCAAACTTTACCATACAACCAACGGCGATTCACAAACTTACCCACAATGAAAAAGTCAAAGTCATATTGACTCGATCAAGCATCCGTTGTGAAAACAGGCCGAATTTTCTTGTATTCTTGGTGGTTTCTTGCCAAGAGGCCCATTTACAAATAGTACAAACTATATAGAACTACTAAATGATATAGAAGATAATTCACATAATTAGCATAGATTTAATTCACATCAAAAGATGCTTAATTATCAACATACACTGTTAGACAAGGTAAGAGTGTGACAACTCGTAATTTATTAAAAACGGGTTAGTCCTAATCTCGATCATTATTTATAATTTCGTCTAATTTAGAGATTATGACGTGGAAATTATTAGTTAATTGAACATTTGTTATGGTTCAATTGGACGTATCCTTATGACGTAGACTATTAGCTATTTAGACGAATGCCGAGTCTAAAAATATCGTTAAATAAAGATTTAAATGTTAAAATTTAACACAGTAAATAGACTGTCTGAACTAAACATTTCTAAAAGTTTAGTTTATTTAATTTTAATTTCTTGACTTAACTAAAATAAGACGGGGGAAAATACCTTTACCTTATATTTTGACTTTTAGGTCAAACGGTAATTAATCGTAAGCATTTTACCAAATTAAGGGTATTAAAAATATCAAAAAGAAGCCACATGGGCTTAATTTTGTTTGAAAGGCTGGGAGGGAAACACCCATCACCCCCATCACCCCTTTTGATTTCTCCCTGACAAACACACACACACACCACACAAACACAACACAAATCACTCAAACATTTTCCAAATACTCTCAATCTCCCTATCATTCTTCTAAATCAGATTTTGCAAAGGAAAGATTGAAGGATTTTAAAGCTATTATTTGGTATTTGCATCATTATCACCATCTTCATCCTTTTAATTCAAGAACAAATTTTGGTAAGTCTAAATCATCCCTTTTACGCCTATTTATGTTTACTTACTCTTTTCTAGTCATTTCGAGCTTTTACATGGCCTAAAACAATTTAAATTGTATTTAGGGTTTAATTAGGGTTTTAGTTTGATTGGATCGTTTCGGAAGATTTAGTAATGTTATGGATGAAATTATGGGTTGGATTGTGTGTAATTATGGTTAGTGATGTTTAGTTTTGCTTCATTTTGAGTTACAAACTCTTGCAAGTCGTTTTGGGTCGAAATTAAAGTGTTTTGGTTTGGGGTTCTGCACTGGGAGCTGCTGGTGCTGGCTGCAGAACCTGGCCACTGCGGCGCAGTGGCATGGGTTAGCCCCACTGCGGCGCAGTGTCCATAATCTGGTCTGGTCTCGACTTAGGCCACTGCGGCGCAGTGAGCTTGGATATAGCCACTGCGGCGCAGTGTTAGGTTGCTGGAATGTTTGACATTTCTAGTTTTTGGCAACTTGAACGTTGGGACTTGGTGAATATCGAATGGTACTTTAGACTACCTTAAAATGAAAATTTCATTGATTTTGCCAACAAAAGGTTAAATAAAATGAAAGTTTAAATCACACTTGGTCGTGGCATTCTAGGGTCTATAGCTAAGTAGTGGTACGTAGGATACTCGTCGTCAAGGGATTTGATCCTCATTTTGGTAATGATATCATAGGTTTTGGATAACCAGGAGAATTGACTGTGGATCTTCTCGAGCTACATTATACCTTTTAGCATTTAGATCGCTAAGGTGAGTTTATGGCGCCCTTTTCCCTTTTACTTTGGGCCTGAAAAGCATGTACTGTTGTATACACTATTTATTAAATAAATGATTGTTTTTGTGTATGCCATGTGATATGGATGCTTAAATCATTTGACTTAAATTTGCCATGTGGGCTGTCGAAAATGTGTATACGTGTCATTTATTAAATGTTGAATGAAATGACGTTGAATTGCCGTGTGATGGCTGATTAAATGGTTTCTTGTGTTTGACAAACTAAAATGTTTCCCCTATTGGTTGTATTGTCGGATCTAGATATCTCGACTGTCTTGATTAAGGTCCGCACCCACATGGAACGGAAACCTGTGCGAGGCATATTGGCTGATACTGTCGGATGTTGTATTCTGACTGTCATATGTTGTCATCAGATCTAGATATACTGATTGACGTGATATAAGATGAGTTCAGATTTGATATACTGACTATCTTGTTATAAATTGTGATATAAGAGTTGTCAGATCTAGATATACTGACAGTCTTGTATAAAAGGTCGGATCTAGATATACCGACTGTTTTTGAAATAAAAGTATTGTTAGATGCTGTATTCTAACTGCCTGGTCTTTTATAACTATAGGTCATTGTGTTGTATCAATGACGAATAAACATTTGGTCAAACATACTGTAAACTCACCAACTATTTCGATAGTTGATCCTCTCAAATTTCATGTTTTTCAGGGAACCAACAGTAAGTATTTGGAAGCGTATATGGCATTTTGAAGCCATCTTTTGAACATTGGACGTACAATTAGCGTCAGACCTCTGAGGACTATAGCTTTATTTAGTCCTAATTGTACTTAGTTGTCCATATGTTATATTTGTATTTAGTGGGCTCATTTCCAATTGAGGATAGTTTGTATCCGTGTATTGGGGTCCACTTCCGAACGATTATACTTGTAATAAACTCGTATTTGGATTAATGGATGTAATCTCTATTTACCTTCTGATTAGTACGCAATTACTTGTTAACCCTGTATTTCCGCTACAACGGGGTGTGACAGATTAGATGTAGAAAAATATTGTTTCAGCCCGAATGACTTGGTGCTTCCACGACATTCAGAAGTCCAGAACAGTAATGTTTTAATTATTATAAGTCCATTAATTGGCATTCAATAAAAATTATAATCCAAGGCCTCTACCGCTTATGGACTAATAAGAGAAACCAAACAAAAAAGCTAACAAAATACAAAAGATAGAGATGAATAATTGAAACTTTGATAGAGTAACTTGGTATTGACTGTACTAGAAATACATCATTGACTAATGCTATAATCAAAACTCAAGAATGTTGATGTTGATTCACCATTTAGTTCCGGTGACAATTCTTCCCCACTTATCATGGGTATGATATTGGTTCGAATTGTAGATGGAATATGTGATGTGCGTATGGTTTCCAACTCCACAGCTACTTCTTTCATTGTTGGTCTATTTTTTCCATTCGGATTCAGGCATCGCATTGCAAGGTTAGCTGCCGAAAGAAGCTCATCTCTAGTACCCTCTCTAATCACCGTTGCATCAAAAGTAGACATAACACGCCCCTCTTCCATAGCCAACATAAAGTACGTAGCCAGACTTCTGTGTTCTCCGATCTAGTTAGCGAGATTGGCCTTTGTCTAGTTAAAAGTTCAACCAAAACAACTCCAAAGCTATAAACGTCACTCTTTTCGGTAAATTGACTAGATTGGAAATATTCAGGATCTAGGTAACCAAATGTACCTTTGACTAAGGTAGTCAAATGAGTTTGATCTATTGAAACAAACCTTGAAGTTCCAAAATCTGAAACTTTGGCCCTGTATTTATCATCCAAAAGTATATTAGTGGATTTAATGTCTCTGTGGTATATTGGAATGGAAGTTGCCGAATGCAAGTAAGCAAGTGCCCCTGCAACCTCGGTAGCTATTTGTAATCTCATCTTTAAAGAAATGGGAAACTCAATAGTCTTATTGTGAAGATGTTCGTGCAAGGTACCGTTTGGAATAAATTCCGAAACTAGCAAAGGAACATTTGTCTCTAAACAACATCCCAATAGTTTAACGACGTTCCTGTGATTAACTTGTGAAAGAATGACGACCTCATTAATGAATTGCTCTAACTGGCTTTCATTAACTATCTTAGATTTCTTCACTGCCACAATTCTTCCATCCACTAGCATACCCTTATAAACTGTGCCTTGGCCTCCTCGGCCGAGAATTCTATTTTCATTGAAGTTGTCTGTAGCCTTATCTAACTCACGTGACGTGAAAAGTATAGTTCTATCAACTAAAAACTGATGAGTTTCTTCTTGTTGTTTCAGAAGCAAACCACCATTACGTTTGAAAAACCTCTTTCTTTGTCTCTTCTCTTTTGTTTTTTTGATTAGTTTGTATAATGCATAGCTGATTATGACAAAGAAAACTACACCCATGCTAATGCTAACACCTGAACCAAAACCAATATAAAATGAAAAGTTAGACCAATATAAAATGAAAAGTTAGACTAATTATGATGCTTTCTAAATTCTAAATTTATATACATGTCTAAAATCCAAGATGTTCATATAGACTTTAAATAAAAATACAACGTGTAAAGAAATATAAATTGTCTATATATACACATGCACGTTATCAAAAAGTTTTATTACAATTAAGTGTTCATATGTGTGCAAATTTTTATTTATTTTTTGATAAGTTTTATGTGTTCTTACTAAAAGAAACACTTGTAAAATATCTTATTAGAATGTAGGAACGTGTGGTGGATAAAAAATGAAATACCAAAAACAATGCATTTGAATCTTGAAATAATGAGGTCGTAGAAAACAGAGCAAATTACGTAAATCCTAATAAATAGGTTACGATAGAATGTTTATCAAAATGCCCTTTTGATTTTTATAGAAATTATTGATATTCGAAAAAAATGATTTGTCTAAAATAATTCTCATGGTTCTTGATGTATCGAAATCAAGATTAGTATATAGTTTATGACGAGAGGAGGAATAAAAAGAATTATGTACCTAGAATGACACCCAAGGATGACTTGCTTGGTGTATATGGATGATAACAACTGAAGTTCAAGCTAACGCTGTAATCACAGAAACTTCCTTTAGCCCTGCAACTTGCACACTCTTCCTTAACTAAAAAGCACGTAAAAAAAAGTTTCACATTAAAACTAAACACAATATTAAGTGAAATAATTATTAAAGTAAAATAAATCAAACAAGTATTTATTTTATTAAAACTCAACTCTATTTTTTTTAAGAACAGCGTGTTAGTTTTTGATATTAATAATTCATGAAATTCTATTGATTGGTTCATCTCTAATGAATTAGTTTCATATATTTATATTTGATTTTAAACATTTTTATTATGTGAGCCTTCCTGTATCAATAATTCAGTTATATATATAGTCTGTGCTATATGAATTTTTACACATCATTTTTACCATAATCTAGATTTATCCTATTTTGTTTACTTTCATATTTGTAAAAAGAACCTTATATATAAACATATAACCAGTACGGTACTCACGCAATATGACGGTGGCGGCGGGGGACAACGGTATGTGGTGGGGGCAATGGGTGTTGATGGAGGCGGTGTCGAGTGGTATAGGTTGAACTATTTTAGAAGACAAGATATTAAAGTGTAAATTAGTAAGATAAGTATTTAAGATGTAGATTAGTTCATTAAGGGCAAATGGAGTAATTTCTGATAACTCTTTTCATTAAAGGGAGTTCATATTGAGCAATTGAGTCATTGAAAATGTAACTTTCTTGTAACTATTTCTAAAAGAGGTGGTCTATAATTCTTATATAAGAGTAGAGAAGTAGAGAAGAGATAATAACATGTACTAGTATTGCAATAGAAGCTAGGTGTAAAAACTTACGAGCGCATCCATCTCTTAAGTAAATGTTTCCTTCAAGTTCCGACGACGGGGAGCACCACCTTATATGCGCAATAGTACCATTAGGCATTGGCACACTCCTCTCTGCCCCGTAATACATGAAATCGCTGATATCGCAACAACTTATTTGCTGGAAGTCAAGGTCTGTAAGATCCCATTCAAGTGACACCGGAACAAGCCCGTTTGAAAACCTTCCTTTCACATACAACTCTTCTTCCACCAAAAAAGCCGACCCACATAATGAATCTCCTCTTCTATCATCATCTGTTTTCATCAAGGAGCCCTTGATCAGCTCCACTGTGTATGATGTTGGATAATGTGGAAAAATTGTTGTTTCGCAACAAGTGATACCAAAGCATTTTCTTTTCTCTCTAACTTCAGTACTACTATCATTATTACGACCGCAAATGGTGGAACACCCACTGAGAGCTTTCCCTTTGTGAGAGATGACAGCATTGCCACATCCCTCAACCACTAGTTTGTTTCGTGACCCGGAAAACATATAGGGGCTCCTATCAAGATTGGCACTTTTTATCTTCAGAACTGTTCTGTTTTGGCAATCAGAGACTGATGTTGGCGAATTAACAGTGATTGTCTTATTTAACAAATCAATAGCCATGACTTCAAGATGGTTGAATGCATCAGCTGATAGATATGGTTTCGACGAGTTGCAACTGATATCGTACCATTTGTTGAGAGAACAATTTGAACCGATGCCAAATGGGAATGGGATCTTCACATCATTTCCACACGTATCACTGCAACCTGGCTTGGAAATGTGCGGCCGATTTCTTGCACTTGATGTTAGTACCATTATTAATGAAAGAATGATGATGATAAGCAAATCGTAATTATTAGCTTTAGTAGATAAGCTCATCATCATCTTTGTTAACAAACAATTACTAATTAATAGTACTACCAGAAATTGGAAGGAGGTGGTTAGTTAATTTGTTTTGAAAAATGATGCTACTTCATTAATTAAGAGAATGGAATTTGTATAATGTGGATGTTTTAGAAACACATACGGAGTATGATATAACTAGTTTATTTATAGATGTCATTATATTCTAGGAGGAAAGTATTCAGATGTAAATGGTACGTGTCGGTGGCTAATTGGTAAAGTATTTGACTTTTGGAATTAATTACGTGGCTTTTTTCTACTATTCATTGGATTAAGATTGGAAGAGCATCCGGTTCAGGTCCGCTACCCAAAATACCATTTTAATGCCACATCAGCTTTAATTATTTTATCAGTTTTAGGCGACCCAAAATATCACTTAATTTGTTCGGGAAATAGGTGATCTTGTTCGGAACTTTACTAAGACTCAAGTTTGATCCGAGTTATTGGTTATTTGGTTGTTCAAATTTGGAGTGGATTCTCCTGAGTTTGTTGGGAAAATAAGGGAGCCTTTTTTTTTGAAAATTAAAAAAAAAAAAAAAAAGTGTCAATCTTTTCCAAAATTGCCTAGAAATGCTATGTGTTTTTTACTTTCTCTTTTCCAAAATTTTTTCTCCCGTCTAGGTTATCATATACCTTTTTTAGTCCTTTATAAGTCTCTTTTCAAGCTAAAATGCTGTACTTTACATCTCATGCATTAAGGTCACTTCGGGTTCAAAATGATGAAATTGAAAGGAAAATAAAAGCAAAACCAAATAGATGGCATTGAAAGTTTCCAAGTAGTTCCACAGTCAACCATGAGTGCGTAATGCAGATTATAAAATATGTCCTGATCACATACTTGCATTAAAAAGCTTAATTTGAGCTGTCTGCCTTATAAAAAATTAATGTTATTTATTTATTCCTTATAATTAAACTTGTCTACTTTTAAATTTTCAAAGTCAAACTTTACGAATTTTGACCATAAATATTTTTGTTTGTGTTATATAATATCTGATAAAAGTTATATGAATTGATTGTGTTTTAGATGTGTGTTTCATTGGTATAACTTTTATCAACTATTATATAACATAAATAAAAATATTTGTGGTCAAAGTTCGTAAAGTTTAACTTTGAAAATTTAAAAGTGGACAAGTTTAGTGAAACATAGGAAGTACTAAATTAGCAAGGCTTTTATAGTTGATGTTAATAAAAGTAGACAAGATGCCCAAAATTAACCATTTGTGCATGTGCTAGGTAAGATGTCCTCATCTAATAATTCCATTAAAAAGGTTGTGTATATATAGTTGTTACTATTATTTACTAATATTAGTAGCCTAGCGGGTGATTATCATGTCCATGTTATATTGTTATGGGTGAGGAAATCTTCAAAGAGTTAAATTTATACGAGTAAATCTTTATTTAAGGAAAAATTATCAAAATAGTCAAATTTGAGGATGTATGTCCATATATGAACACCTATAAAAGTTACAATTGTCATAAGTTTTTTACCACATAACCATGCATGTTAGTAAGGAATAACAATAGCCGACCATATGATGACAACTCACACGATTCTTTTGAACCCTCAAATTGTTTCTTATTTCCCTTTATAATCCTCTTTCACCTTCTATCTATAAAATTCTGATCTATTTTTGTTTGCTTATACCAAGTATCGTCTTTTCTTCGTTTTCTTTTTTTTCACTAAAGATACACCATCAATGGGATTTGATAAATCATAGGATTTAAAAATTTCCAACATATTATGGATTTAAGTTTTAGCAGTAATACGTATATCCACAAATGACGGTGGACTCATGATAAATGGCTTGAAAATAAACATGTAAGGGTTGGTGAAAATGGCTTGAAAATAAATATGTACATTCATGTTATTTTTACACAATCTGTTAGTTTTTGATTAACTTTTCTAGAAAAACTTGTTATTTAAATAAATCTGTTATTAAACATTAGACAAAATTTTAATTCTAGCCATGATGGTATTATATATGTAGAAAATTAGGAGTAGATCGATAGCAACTTGATAAAATAAATATATAACTTGATAAAATATATATACAATGTATTCAAATTAAAATGATTCCTCCTTCAATCCATTACGGTAAATTTTTTTGTATATTTGGATATACTAATTTTTAAATTTGATTATTGTGGTAATTTCCCTTTTTATTTAATTCAAATGATTAATGATCATCCAACTTCTGAAGGGATGGCGAGTTACTATTCGTCCACGTCATGCCCCGTGTTACTATTCGGATATTGCCACATCGCATCTCATTCGAATTTTTTATTACGGGTTACTTTTTGGTTTTTTTACACTTTTTTTTCCTTTTGAGTTATTCAACCTTTTTGTGGCACACCCCGTATCACTACTTGCATTTTGCTACATCGCATCCGCTTTCATTATGAACTAATATATTGATGTTTTTGCCATATCACATCCGGTTCGGGTTTCTACTTCGGGTTACTTTTTGGTTTCTTGCACATTTTAAACATACATATTCCGCGTGGCGAGTTACTATTCGTCCACGTCATGCCCCGTGTTACTATTCGGATATTGCCACATCGCATCCCATTTGGATTTTTTATTACGGGTTACTTTTTGGTTTTTTTACACTTTTTTTTCCTTTTGAGTTATTCAACCTTTTTGTGGCACACCCCGTATCACTACTTGCATTTTGTTACATCGCATCCGCTTTCATTATGAACTAATATATTGATGTTTTTGTCATATCACATCCGGTTCGGGTTTCTACTTCGGGTTACTTTTTGGTTTCTTGCACATTTTAAACATACATATTCATGACAAAATTATTTCTAATTATACTATATACTAACGAGAATGACGAGTTACTATTCGTCTACGTCACGCCCGCTACCACTATTCGGGTTTTGCCACATCGCATCCCTTTCGTATTTTTTATTACGGTTTTTTTTTGTTTTTTTACACTTTTTTTTCCTTTTGAGTTATTCAACCTTTTTGTGGCACACCCCGTATCACTACTTGCATTTTGTTACATCGCATCCGCTTTCATTATGAACTAATATATTGATGTTTTTGTCATATCACATCCGGTTCGGGTTTCTACTTCGGGTTACTTTTTGGTTTCTTGCACATTTTAAACATACATATTCCGCGTGGCGAGTTACTATTCGTCCACGTCATGCCCCGTGTTACTATTCGGATATTGCCACATCGCATCCCATTTGGATTTTTTATTACGGGTTACTTTTTGGTTTTTTTACACTTTTTTTTCCTTTTGAGTTATTCAACCTTTTTGTGGCACACCCCGTATCACTACTTGCATTTTGTTACATCGCATCCGCTTTCATTATGAACTAATATATTGATGTTTTTGTCATATCACATCCGGTTCGGGTTTCTACTTCGGGTTACTTTTTGGTTTCTTGCACATTTTAAACATACATATTCATGACAAAATTATTTCTAATTATACTGTATACTAACAAGAATGACGAGTTACTATTCGTCGCGTGGCGAGTTACTATTCGTCCACGTCATGCCCCGTGTTACTATTCGGATATTGCCACATCGCATCCCATTTGGATTTTTTATTACGGGTTACTTTTTGGTTTTTTTACACTTTTTTTTCCTTTTGAGTTATTCAACCTTTTTGTGGCACACCCCGTATCACTACTTGCATTTTGCTTACATCGCATCCGCTTTCATTATGAACTAATATATTGATGTTTTTGTCATATCACATCCGGTTCGGGTTTCTACTTCGGGTTACTTTTTGGTTTCTTGCACATTTTAAACATACATATTCCGCGTGGCGAGTTACTATTCGTCCACGTCATGCCCCGTGTTACTATTCGGATATTGCCACATCGCATCCCATTTGGATTTTTTATTACGGGTTACTTTTTGGTTTCTTGCACATTTTAAACATACATATTCCGCGTGGCGAGTTACTATTCGTCCACGTCATGCCCCGTGTTACTATTCGGATATTGCCACATCGCATCCCATTTGGATTTTTTATTACGGGTTACTTTTTGGTTTCTTGCACATTTTAAACATACATATTCATGACAAAATTATTTCTAATTATACTGTATACTAACAAGAATGACGAGTTACTATTCGTCCGTCAGCGTGTTACTATTCGTCCACGTCATGCCCCGTGTTACTATTCGGATATTGCCACATCGCATCCCATTTGGATTTTTTATTACGGGTTACTTTTTCGTTTCTTGCACACTTTTAAACAAACATATTCAATGACATAATTCTTTTTAATTAAGCGGCTGAAGGTTAAACACAAATCTACTAAAATAACGTCACCGTTCCAACAAGACAAATGAGACCCCGCAACGCGGGGTGCAAAAATTTTCTAGTTGACTTTATTATTAACATGTTTTTTAGTCAATGTCTATTTATTCCCTGTTAAAAAATGATCCATTAGTTTCATAATGACTATAATATGTATAAATGATTAATAAGAAGCCAGTTTGACAATCATATGTAACAATGATTAAACAGAAACCAGTTTGACATTATAGCAGGGCAATGTATGTATAACTGAGTATCAGATAACATCCGGAAAACATTTACGCTTAAACATATAACTAATATAATTAGATTGCGTATCAACTGTTTCAGTCCGAATGAATTGGAAATCCATGGAACTGGAATGCCACAACAGTTAAAGACTGCAGTTGATATTAGTCCATTAGCATTCAAAGCTGTTCATCGCCATATGGCTCAACTGCTTTGCCAAGATGGACTAAGAGTCTGATTAATAAATATGTATTATTCAGCACCTTATTATAAAAAAAACATTATAATCAGTATATAAAATAAACAAATAATGTTTCAGCCCGAATGACTTGGTTCTTCCACAAAGATTAGGAAGTCCAGAACAGTAAAAGACTGAAATGTTATAATTATTATAAGTCCATTAGCATTCAAAACAATTCATTAGCCGAAGCCTCACTGCTTTGCCAAGATGGACTAACAACAGACACCCACAAAAATAAACACAAAAGAAAACTTATATTTAAACACAATGAAACTAACAAACAAAAATTGTAAATTTAGTTCGATATATCTATATATATATATACATCTGAGTTGTTAAATGTATCTATAGATAGAAAAAACACAAGCACACACTAAGAAGGCAGGAAAGATGCGGGTGGCCGGAAGATCATCTCCGCCTCACTGGAGATGAGGGGTTTGTTAGGGTTTGAAGGATGGGATTTTTTTTTTTGAACATGAAGGATGGGGTTATAACTATAAGGAGGCGTGAGCTGCGAGGGTTTGTTTAGTGTGTTTGGGCTCAATGTGGTAATTTAATGATTTGGCCCAATGTTTCTATATCGGGCTCAATGCTGTGATTTAATCATTTAATGATTTTGTTGTATCTAAATTTGATAAACAGAAAAATTGTTATTTGTTTTATCGTTTCATAAAGGAGTACAAATAATTTGAGTTATGTGGTGATAAAAAATGGGTTTTTTTGGTAATGTTTATATAATGCTTATTCATGAATACAACATGTCTTACTTATGTACTCCGTATTTTCTAACACATGAATTCCATTAATAATTTTTTTATTATCTTCACTTTTGATGTAGACTTGTGTCTTAATTTATTTTAGGCCTATATTTTTAAGCATATTGTAAACTTTAGGCACATGTATTAATTTTCTTTACCTTTTTATATGTTTTTTTCATTTATTAGTAGTATCTTGTGAATAACAATTGCGTCCGTTGTTGCCAATGATGGCGGTGACTGTAGCAAAAGAGTGGGTAAAACTAGGTTATGTGACACATTTTGATTGCTCGCTTGCACTGATTTTAGACTAGGAGTGTGTGGGTGTGTTTAAAACTCTAGAGTTTTAGTAAATGATATAGATGACAACTCAAGTTTGTGTTTATAAGAAAAACCGTAATGAACCCTTGCCTTTGGCGGGTTGGATCGGTGGTTGGAACTCTTGTCTTTGGTAACAGAGGTTAAGGGTTCGATCCTCATGCCCAACAAGGCTGGAGGTCCTTTTCTACCTATAGTAGAACATGGAAGCAGTCTCTCTACCTTTGGTAGGGGTAAGACTGTCTACATCTTAACCTCCCCCATACACCGTGAAAGACGGCATTGGGAGTTACTTTTACTTTTAATTTATTGGGCTTACAACTTTACACACACACACTTTTCCACTTTCCATACTGTATACCTTTCATGGTTGTTTACCAAATAAATTTACAACATGTAATGTGCTCTCAGCTAGGGACTCTAAGACAACATCTCCAAGTAAAAAAATGCTACATTGAGGATCATATTTAGATGTTACAACTTGTTTTTCAAACTTTCTAATCTCTTTTTACAACTATGTTCTTGTTTCATCAACTTCAGCTTTGTAGTTAAAGTTTTTCGCGACAATGAGGAAGAAAAGGAAGTTCATGGAGCATAAAACCGTGAAAAAGACATAATAATAGTCTAGGTGTGATACGTTGAGGTTGTCAAGGATCCAGCCTTTTTGTCCATAGCTTTTTGTGACATTAGCCACACTCGATAGGATGAAACTACTAAGGAAAAACCCGATACCAAGGCTAGTTGTAAAATAAGCCGTTCCAAGACTTTTCATTCCTTCGGGTGCTTGATCATAGAAAAACTCAAGTTTTGCTACTTCTAAGAAACAATCAGCAATTCCCATTAATGCAAATTGAGGAAGGAGAATGAATATACTTAGAGGCACAATTTTCCCTTTCTCAACTATACCATGATCTCTAGCTACATGTAGTCGACGACTTTCTACTATACTAGCAATGATCATGGTAATGATTTGGAGAGCTATGCCAATTGCCATTCGTTGCAACAATGTGATGCCTCTTGGATTTTTTGTATATCTTCGAACCAAGGGAACAAGGTAAAGGTCATACACAACAATGGCGATAAGCATGGAGATTGTGGTGAATACGGCTAGACAAGCTGGTGGCATCTCAAAATACGGGCCCATGGACCGAACCAATGTGGTGCCTTGTTTGAGGAAAAGTGTGTGACTTTGGGCCAACAATGTACTAGGAATGAATGTTGCTATCAAGATTGGGACCATTTTGATCATTTGTTTTGTTTGCTCTACTTGAGTCACTGGACATAGCTTCCATTCAGAATGTGGTTCTTCAATCCTAACGGCAGCTTTGTCAAGGAACCTACATGTGCAAATGTTAGTTCACGTCTTCATAACTATATTTTTAAATTATGGAAGTAGTTAGCGTATTTACCTTAGTGAAGACGAGTAGTTAATTTTAGGCTTTCCCAAACTAGAGTATTCCTCTGAACTCAACTCGTAAAGCTCATTAGGGTCAATGGGTACAACTACATTTCTCTTTCTTGCAGCCGCAACTAATACTTTGGCCATTTTACTAAACGGGCTTTCTGAAGTTGGCTTGTGTCTATAAGCGGGTGTCCCAATGATAAACATTACTATGGCCACAACTAGAGCTAATGTAGGGATAGCATACCCAAATCCCCAACCTACATTATCTTGAATGTACACCAGGAATGTATTTGCAAAGAGGGTGCCAAAAAAGGCACTAAACATCCACCAATTAAAGAAAGTTAGCTTTTGGGCTTTCTCTTTGGGGTCAAAATCGTCGAATTGGTCTGCACCCATTGTCGAGATATTGGGCTTAGTTCCACCCGTCCCAATTGCAATAATGTAGAGTGCACAATAGAAGATACCAACTTGGAAAGAAGTGGCCCTTTTATCGCAGTCTAGGTAACTCACATCTTCGCCACATGATGGTGGCTTTAGGGATGGTAATGAAACCACAAGAGTCAATAAGCACATACCCTGTACAGGCCCATAAAAATATAAGAATTGTGCATAAGGCCCATAACACCTATGCATATGTCAGAATACTAAGAAAATCTTGTAGGCATATAATACAAACAAAGTTACATATGGGTTGAGTTATATACTTACCAGAAGAGAAATGATAGAGGCAACCATGAAAGTCCAATATCTTCCCATGTATGTATCAGCAATATATGCACCCAAAATAGGAGTCATCCACACCGTGCCACTCCAATTCGTCACATTGTTTGATGATTTCACGGTGCCTTGATGTAATTCCCTTGTCAAGTATAACACCAAATTCGTTGCAATTCCATAGTACGCCATTCTTTCACACACTTCATAGCCTACAAATTAAGTTCAAAAGATCTGAAATTACCTATTTCCACTCTTACAACGTTCGATTTGACAATCATTAACTTAATACTATTGTTTTGACTATTTATCACATATAAGAGTAGAAGACATATGGTTATATAGCTATAATAACACTCACCCAACATGAAGTAACAAGCTTTCCATCGCCCTGTAGTTGATCTTAAGACGGAATTACCCTTTAAGTCTGTAGTCCCGTCCTGTGTAAAGTCTTCTCCAACTCCCTGCTCATCTCCTGCCATCAACTCCATTGTAGTAAAACACGAGATAGAAAGAACATGTGTTGTTAATGTACTACGATCGGCCTCTTATAAACATTTGTGTCCATGGAACTCTACCAAATTATACCAAAACAATTTGGTAAGAAAATTCCTAGGTTGAATATACACCTTACGTATAACTTTGGTCCCTTCTAAATTGTACATCACAAAAGCTAATCTTTATTTTATTTTTTTGTCATTTTGCCTCTTAGCTTTTGATCATATTAGCATGACCATTGGTTCTTGTAAGGACAGTGAAACTATCTTCTGCCTGGTTGGAGCAGTGAGTGAGACAAAAAGGTGGGTGCATGGTAGGCACAAAGTCTTGTATTTCTCATATCATGTTATGGAATGTAAATTTTCTTCTTTTACTTTATAAAAAGAGCAAATTAAAAAATATTGTTGTTAATTTTTTATTTTTTTTTTAACAAGTTAGTAGTTAGTAGTTAGCATTCGAGACACCACAATGACATCCAATCGGGTAGTATGCGGAGCTCGAACCACACATGTCTGAGATGAAACCCAGGACTCTCGAAAACCCCCCCCCCCTAATAATCCACTCCTACAAATGTAGGAAGTAGGATTCGAACCTTGATAGATTTCCACAAGGTCTAAGACCTTACCAATTTACAAAAATAGTAATATTGATCATGAATTGATAAAGTTATTACCATTTCATGGTAATTATGGTACAATAACTTTTACTCTATATAGGATTGAGATTCTCTCAAATTGAAAGGTAAAGTTAAAGGTATCTTAACCCTTGGATCAAAATCAAGGGTTAAAATTCAAAAATCATTTTTAAATTTTAACCTTCAATTTTGATCCAATGGTCAATATCTCATCAACTTTACTAGTAAAGTTGATTCCAATTTTAGAGGACCTCTATTTACTCTTTTTTTTCCTTTGAAATATTCATTTGTTCCTACAAACAAAATTTAGAGTATTTTATACCAATGGTCCTTGTGGTTTGCACGACTTGCATTAATTGTTCCTAACTTTTAAATCAATAGTTTTAAAGTTTTCATTTGGCTTCATGATTAGTAAAAAACGAGTGGTTGTTAAGTTAATAAGTTAAGTTCGTTAAGTATAAGGATGAGGAAAAAAAACTCAATTTCTGATTTCGATATTAAAAAGTGGTATTGAATCTCAAGTGGTATCGGTACTAATACCCACTTATGATAACTTTTGAGATCAGTAGTAGCGTATGGTACTATTACTGTGAAAATCCCAAACATCATAATAATCCGAAAAGAACAATAAATCATCAATTTTTAATGATTTTCGAGACAGGTAAAAGGGGTTCATATCTTCCTAGTGATGTAGCCATGTAAGCCACGTGCAATGCACATGAGGTTAAGATGATCATCTTGAAAGGTGAATTTCGCTGGAAACTTCGTGTCACGATTCGACAGCGGGAGTGTAACATACGTTGTCTTAATCGGGTCCGCGCTAGACTCGAAGTAGAGATGACTATATCGGGTCCGCGCTAGACTCGAAGTAGAGATGACTATGTCCATCCGAAGACACAGCTATTAATATCCTCTCATACTTACCGGTGTAATTATTTCCCCTTAATACTACATCTAATTTCTCTGTCCAACAACTAATTTCTCAATCCATCTCTTTCACTTTTCTTCATCATCTATCTATAGGGAATAGATTAAATAATACAGTAACAGTTATCAGAGATTCAGATTAAATTGAATAATAACAATAATTAGAAGATAATGTCCAGTGACGGTATTCCGGCAATGATTATGCATATCCAGCGGCGCTAAAACGGTGGGGTAGCCGTGCTGCAGCAGTGGTCCAATGACGGTACAGCGGCGGCCCAACGGTTCATGATTGAAGGTCACAATTCTATCAGCTCATAATTTACCATTTTGGAAATCAATTATTATTGTGTTTGGAAATAATTGTTGGCTAGTGACTCCATGTTACAGAATATATATTTTTTTTGAACATTGTTACAGAATATATTAAGTTTATTGTTTTATTCTTGATATAATTTTTCAAAATACTTAATTCTAAAGGTATGTAGGATATTGTTGTCATATTGCTACTACTACTACTAAATTTTATTTTAGACAGATGTAGTATTAATTTATATTGGCCTTTAAGATAAGTTTGATGTTTACATGATTAAATAGGTATATTAAACTATTGATAAAATGTCTGAAGTACTTACTTTATAATAAGTAGAAGTAAGAAAAGTCATGCACAAAAATCAAAACTATACTTTGAAGTAATTATGTTAAGACTATCGCCAATGCTACTCATGCCCTTAGCTGTCACATTATATCGATAAATCCTTAAAAACCTAAATTTCATCTCGAACCCTATGAATATTCTTACCTTATAATTATCACTTTAATACCTACCCGTTACACACAATATATAAATAATACCTACCCTTAGCTGTCACATCATGTCGATAAATCCTTAAAAACCTAAATTTCATTTCGAACCCTATGAATATTCTTACCTTCTATAATTATCACCTTAATACCTACCTATTACACACAATATTTAAATAAAACACCTTTTTTTGTGGGGCCCACACCATCGCATGAACGGTGGCAAATCCATGTCCTTGTACAAGGATGTCTTTCCTAAAGATGTCATGATATGGATATGCTCCAATGGTACGGAGTAAGGACATCTAAGTTCCTCTAAAGGCTCATCTTTAAGGGTGCCATTGGAAATAACTTAAGGATGATATGAAGAAAAAAAACATATACTGGAAAAGGATATATGTGAACAAAATATACAAAAGAAGAAAAAAGAACCCATTGTCCCTAAGTAGAAAAATATTACAACTTTGAAAATGCTACATGTTTATAATAATAACATAAAATGATGAAAATAAAAGAAAAAGCGTATCCATATATATTTTGGCCAAAATAATATCCCCTTGCCTCTTACTAAAATTTTCAAATCTAAGATCCAGCAACATACCCTTGTTCTGTGATCTTCTTAACATCTTTCAACTCGTGTTCACTTTCAATGACTTCAGCATTGTACTCAAAGCTTTGAGACACAACAAGGAAAAAAATGAAGTTCACAAAGCTCAAAACTGCATAAAACGCATAATAATAATCCAAGTGAGATATGTTGAGATTGTTTAGGATCCAACCTTTGTGGCCATCCCTATTTGTAAGATCAGCCACAGTCGATAAGATGAAGCTACTTAGAAAATACCCGAGACCAAGAGTGGTAGTAAAATATGCCGTCCCAAGGCTTTTCATTCCTTCAGGCGCTTGATCATAGAAAAACTCAAGTTTTGCTACTTCCAAGAAACAATCAGCAATGCCCATTAATGCGAATTGAGGGAGCAGAATGAATATGCTTAGAGGCACAGTTTGTCCTATTTTAACTATACCGTGATCTTTAGCAACACTAAGTCGCTGCCTTTCTACTAGACTAGCAACAATCATGGTAACGATATGAAGGACTATGCCAATTGTCATTCGCTGCAACATTGTGATTCCTCTTGGGTTTTTGGTGTACTTCCGAATAAAAGGAACAAATAAGCGGTCATAAATTGCAATACTAACAAGCATTGAGATTGTGAGAAATACAGATAGACAAGCTGGCGGGATGTCAAAATTTGGTCCCATAGATAGATCTAATGTGCTCCCTTGTTTGATGAAAAGTGTTTGTGTTTGGGCCATCAATGTGCTAGGAATCAAAGTTGCACACAAGATTGGGAGCATTTTGACCATTTGCTTTGTTTGCTCAACTTGTGTCACGGGACACAGGTTCCATTCAGAAGTTGGTTCTCCGGTCTTCACTGCAGCTTTGTCAAAGAACCTATATATATAACAATGTAAAGTTAGCTAATACTTTCACATTCATGTAGAAAAAAATGTAAAAACTGAATATATTACCTTAATGAAGATGAATGGCCAAGTCTGTACTTTCCAGGGCTAGCATACTCATCCAAAGCTAACTCATAAAGCTCTTTTGGATCATCGGGTATAATCACATCCTTCTTTCTAGCAGTGGCAACGAGTACTTGGGCCATTCTTGTAAATGGGCTTCCTGTTCTTGGCTTGTGCCTATAATTTGGTGTGCCAATTACAAACCCAATTATTGCCACAAGTAGAGCCAGTGTAGGGATGCCATACCCTAAGCCCCAACCCACATTATCTTGAATATACACTAGAAATGTACTTGAGAAAAGAGTTCCAAAAAATATGCTAAACATCCACCAATTGAAGAAACTGAGTTTATGGGCCCTTTCTTTGGGCTCAAAATCGTCAAACTGGTCAGCGCCCATTGTGGAGATGTTGGGCTTGGTTCCACCAGTCCCAATTGCGATGATGTAGAGTGCAAAATAAAAAATACCAACTTGAAATGAAGATGCCCTTTTATTGCAGTCTAGGTAACTAACATGTTTGCCACATGATGGTGGCTTTAGGGATGGGAGTGAAACCACAAGAGTCAACAGAAACATACCCTGTTAAGTAAACAAAAAAAAATGTATTGTAATTAAAAACTAAGAAGGCCATTATGTCGACAGCAGTACAACAGTTAACTTGAGATAAACTATAGGCATGTATCTTCTGAGTCGTACTTCATTTTTAAGAATGGATATGATCCCAAAGATCATCTCTTGAGAATCTGAACCATTGGATCTCCTAAACGGCTAAACCTATAATAAAATATCTCACTTTCTCTTGCTTACTATATAAACAAACACAAAATGACTCATCATTATAAAACACATACTATTATGATTAATTACTACCAGTAGAAAAATGGGGTAGAAGCAATGAGAGGAATGCTAATAAGTACAATAAGCCCATGATTCTTAACAGGTGTACAACTTAGCACATAAACAGAAGACCTGTAATGTAGACAATGTTAGTAAGATCTATTGAAAAATGACCCATTATGTCAATTAGGCATAATTCTTTCTGAACATAGTAACTAAATCTACGGGCTAGGCCAAAAATGCGAACATTGATAGTGATAGTTTTACCATAAGATAAATAGCTGAAGCAATCATGAAAGTCCAATATCGTCCTAGGTATGTGTCAGCGATATATGCACCCAAAAGGGGGGTCAACCACACGGTCCCTGCCCAATTTGTGACATTGTTTGACGATTTCACAGTGCCTTCGTGCAACTCCCTTGTCAAGTACAAGACCAAATTGGTTGCTATCCCATAATATGCCATTCTTTCACACACTTCATAGCCTGCAAATTAAGGTTAAAGAACCATAATAAATGCTTCAATAGTTCAATGAACAAGTAACATCATACAACATTTAACTATTAACCTTGTGTTGAAGATAAAAATAAAAAATGTATAAATTTTAACTATATACTTTGAAGCATAAACAACAGTATCAAGAACGAATTGCATTTTTGGTCCCTGTGTTATCACACCATTTGCAACTTTGATACAAACATGTGAAAAGTGGCGAAACGTATCCCTGTGATATCACACCTGTTGCAATTTTGGTCCAAAAGTAACGTGCCGTTTATTTTCACCGTTAAATGTATCATGTGAGAGGCACGTGATGGACAATACTGTCTTTTCGTCTAAACGATGACTATTCTTGCAACATATATCATCATCATCATCATCATCAAATTACTTATATAAATGTCTCGATCTAATTAAGTAAAACCAAAACTCCTCCATCATTTTCATTTTCCAAATTTCATTTCAATCCACCAAACAAATCCACAAGGCTATTATATCTTTGTTTGAATTAATTATTCAAGGGTTATGTATATATAACCCGACCATCATTACCACCAAATTCCGACCATCACGGATCTCAAAGGGCGGTGGCGGTGTGGATTTGAAGGGCGACTGCGGCGGTGGTGGATTTGAAGGGCGGCGGCGGCGGTGGATCTGAAGGGTAGCAAAAGCAACAACAGCAGCAAATCAAAAAAAAAAGCATCAAGGTTTTGGGATTCTAATCGAAAAACACATCAACGCCCACCACAGAAATCGGGTGTGGTGGTGGTTTCAGTTCTGATGCTTTACAGTGGTGGTGGTTTCAATTTTGCTAGTTGTTTCTGCCGTAAGTTGGATGATGACGATGTAGATCTGTGTATTTGTTTAACATTTGTGTATGACGTGAAGAGCACCACATTCTCAAAATTGAAGATTTTACGTTGTTGATCATTCACCAATCACAACACTCAACAGCCGTACCCCATTTCCATTTTCATCCAACATGCCCCATTTTCATTAGTTTTAGTTTTATTTATTGTTATTTCATCTAGTTTTTGTTTTTGTTGGCTGGGATTATGGGAAAAGCAACAACCAAAACCCATTTGGGAAGAAATCCCGATTGAAGTGAATTTGGGGGTGGTTTTTGGTATATATATGGGTGGGAGGGTGTAAATGACTCAACTACCCCGCACGTGAGACACACATTGGGGCTTTAACGGCTGAATTCTAACGGCACGTTACTTTTGGACCAAAATTGCAACAGGTGTGATATCACAGGGATACGTTTCGCCACTTTTCACATGTTTGTATCAAAGTTGCAAATGGTGTGATAACACAACAGGGACCAAAAATGCAATTCGTTCTAGTATCAATGTGTAGTTAGAAAGTACAATACCAAAAACATCTGCTCTATTGATAGACTACATCTTCAAGACTATCAATGGTATGTATTATTGGTCATGTACAAGAGGAAAATGATACCTATGCATGTTATGTATAAACTTTTAGGATGGGTCAATAAAGAAACTACCTATGTAGAATTTAATTCCAATTATACCCGAGTTGAACTTGAAGTTATATGAGCTGATAAAGGGTTCTTTTGTAGATGGCTTAGGCTAACAGGGGTGTCTCAAGGGCTGATAAAGCGCTTATGGGCCAAAAATTTTCAAAAGGGTCTTACTGATTAGAAACTTTACGTATTCACAAATGGTTAAAGACGTTTGTTTTATTTATTTACAACTCTCTAAGTATAAAGTCATAAAATTTGTCTTTTTTCATGTTTATAGGCACAAGCCTTAAAAAAAATCAAACACATAATTTACTAGCTTTAACAGCTTTATCCCTTGATATTTTTGTGGGCTAGACACACAATTCTTCAATGGTCTTCTTTTAACAGTTGAATTTTGTTTGAACTAGTATAATAGAGAGTTGGAGGTATGATGGATTAACTATATATGAGAGCACAGCTTAGTAGCTTACTAAAAAGTTGTAGGCATGATGAATCCAGGATACCTAAGAACACATATATTTTTATTATTTTTCCTCGTATATATTGCATCTTAGAGTATGATTTCAAGCTGGTAAGCTGAACTTGTCATGTTGGTATCTTATATGCCAGAGTGTTGTAAAACACTAGACCACATAACTCACAAGTCAACTTTAGCATGTTATAAAGGGATAAATGTATGAAAATGTATTAAACTTATCCGGTTTTGTCATTGTATTTATCCAACTCTTAAAATCTCTATTGTATGTGTTAAACTCTCAAATTTTGCTATCGCATGTATATGATCTTATACCTTGTAATCCGTTGACATGACGCTATTTATGATGGCACTGAAATTTATATGGTTTCCAGTTTTCAACAGGAAAAAGTTGATGATGAATTGGTAGCCAAATACGTAGAATAACTATGAATTAAAATTCTAAAACATGTAAAAAAGATTTTGAGAGTTGAATACATACAATAACAAAATGTGACAAACCTATTATATTTTCATGCACTTGTCCTGGTAATAAAGATCTATGTCACTCACCTAGCATGTAATAACAAGCTCTCCATCTCCCTGTAGTTGATCTTAAGGCAGGTCTACCCTTAAGGTCCGTAGTCCCGTCTTGTGTAAAATTATCACCAACTCCTTTCTCGTATTCCATCATTCCCATCTTACAAAAAAAATAAAAGAAAGGAAGGAGAGAATATGTCGATCCTAATGCATACAGGTACTCCTCTTATAAACCTGTGCTTCCTGTGAACTTCGCCAACTATATATTTTGAGATTAGAAACTCTAGTTTGTAACCACATTTGTTAATACTTAATACCTTATATAGTCTCTTTCACTTGTCTGCACTTATACATTAAATACAAGGGTATCTTTTATCATATTATGTCTTTCTCTTTAGATTCTTTTAGATGGAGTCTTTTGATTTGTCATTGTGGCCTACCTCTTAGTTTTGGTTTTGAATATCATATTAGAATGGGGATCCACGAGGAAGACATATACATTGATACATATCGCCAGTCGGCAACTTTTGATTCCTTTAGTTACTAAGCTAGGATCCATTGTTATGCTCTTCTTCATACGTCTCAAAGTTTTTTTATAATTGTCATTTATAAAGTTTGTAAACCTTGTACAGTCTTTATGGTTAACTTTGTTGCATTTTAGAAGAAAATAATTGCAACCTACAAATTAAATGTTATATATGCTGGCATGTGTTGCATCTAATGTCAAAATATAACATTGGGCTTAATTAACTATTAATCAACTCCTGTGAGTTTTTATTTTTCTTTCTCTGAAAATATACCAACAATATTAATATTGCAAGTATATAACAGTTACATTCATATAATTAACCGGACAACTGTACGTTGCTTGTAACCATTAAAGTCCGAGTGGTTAGTTTGATATGAATGCAAAAAACAAAGTCACAGTATATATGCTTATTCAGCTACTTGTATCATGATGAAGGTATATATAGGCAATTAGGCATATATATGCTTGCATTTCATTTCTTTCATTGATCATAAATACATCCTCTTTTTTTCCTTTCTATTTTTTATCATACCATTCTCTAGCAAGTGTTGTCCTTTATTTAAAGTAAATGTATTGAAATGTTTTTTAAAGATTCGTCATACTTATCAAAGTTTTTTATTCCACATTAGTTGAAATAACTCTAAGGATGTATATAAGTGTATGGGCTACTCCTTCTATCATCATATGGTTTTAGATTGGAACCCCGTCAGGCTTATATTGGGCTAGCATCGGTCCTAACAAGTGGTACCTGAGCCATCTTTGTTGATAGAATATGGGATTCTGGGAACCTCTATCACTCAGAAGGTCACTTGAAAGGAGGCTGTCCACATAGGAAGATGAAGTTAGATGGTGCTCAGTAGAAGACTTATCGAGATGAGGGTTCTGATTTCGATGAGGATAAGTGTGAAAGTGTCTTGAATGGCTGTGAGCGATATTACAAAAGTTGAATGGATCATAAATTTGAGGGGGTCATATCACGTAGCACTAAGGAGAGAGTATCTGTTTGACTCTGAGGATCCTTTGAGGTCATGGGGATGAGTAGAGTGAGGATACTGATGGGTGATGGTAGAAGTTTCTTTTGGTTCAAGTAACTAGGAAAGTGTACAAGTAAAGACTCACAGTTTAATCTAACGGGGTGTTTAAATTCTAACATGAATACTTAATAAAAAAAAAATTCCTGGCATAACAATATGATGAGTAGAGCACGGCCACAATAGTGAATAGACAAGAATTCTATAGTGGTTGGAACCATATCGATAAAATCTCCGAAATAATCTATAGTAAAAACTTTGGTTCACAAACTAAAATTATATTATGTTATATTATAATATAAAGCAATATGCTAAGAGGAAAATTAACATACATACAATGAAACAAGTGGAAAATAAAACAAATACACAAAAGCAGGAAAAGCAACCCATTGACCCTAACGAGAAAATTTTACAAAATGAGAAAAATGCTACATGTTTACTTATTATAAGATTAAAAAAAAGCCATCAATTACATTATCCTGGCTAGAAAATATATTGCAATCTAGGATCCGGCAATATACCCCTGTTCTGTGAACTTGCTAGTATCTTCTTTCAAGTCTTGTTCCCTTTCTCCGATTTCGGCATTGTAGTCAAAGTTTTTAGCCACAACAAGGAAAAATATGAAGTTTACAAAGCTCAAAATAGCATAAAACGCATAATAATAATCTAGGTGAGATACGTTGAGATTGTTTAGGATCCAACCTTTGTGTCCATTCTTCTTTGTAAGATTAGCCACGGTTGATAAGATGAAGCTACTTAGAAAAAACCCTACACCAAGACTGGTTGTAAAATAAGCAGTTCCTAGACTTTTCATTCCTTCGGGTGCTTGATCATAGAAAAACTCAAGTTTTGCTACTTCTAAGAAACAATCAGCAATGCCCATCAATGCAAATTGAGGAAGGAGAGTGAATATACTTAGAGGCACAATTTGTCCCTTTCCAACTATACCATGATCTTTAGCAACACTAAGTCTATGCCTCTCTACAAGACTAGCAACTGCCATGGTTATGACATGAAGAATTAGTCCAATTATCATTCGTTGCAACATCGTGATACCTCTTGGGTTTTTGGTGTACTTTCGTATAAAAGGTACAAAGAAGCGGTCATAAAGTGCAATGCTAATAAGCATGGAAATGGTGAGAAATACAGCTAGAGATGCTGGTGGGATCTGAAAATTTCCCATAGATCGATCCAATGTGGTACCTTGTTTGATGAAAAGTGTTTGAGTTTGGGCAAACAACGTGCTAGGAATAAAAGTTGCACACAAGATAGGTAGCATCTTAACCATTTGTTTTGTTTGCTCAACTTGTGTCACAGGACATAACTTCCATTCAGAAGCCTGTCCTTCCACCTTCACTGCAGCTTTGTCAAGGAACCTACATGTAACGATGTTTCAACAGGTAAGAGATTGAAAGTCAAATTAGGGAAAACAGAAATATACTTGGAAAAAAGAGTTTCTAGTTTTTACCTTAATGAAGATGAATGGTCAATCCTATACTTGCCAGGGCTAGCATACTCATCCAAAGTCAGTTCATAAAGTTCTTTAGGGTCACTGGGGACTATTTTGTTCCATTTCCTAACAGCAGCAACTAGTACTTTAGCCATTCTAGTAAACGGGCTTTCTGCTTTTGGCTTGTGCCTATAGATTGGAGTTCCAAAGGCAAATGCTATTATGGCCACAAGTAAGGCTAGTGTAGGGATACCGTACCCTAAGCTCCAACCCACATTATCTTGAATATAAATTAGGAATGTGTTTGAGAAAAGAGTGCCAAAAAAGATGCTAAACATCCACCAATTGAAAAAAGTAAGCTTGTGTGCCCTTTCTTTGGGCTCATAATCGTCGAATTGATCTGCACCCATTGTCGAGATGTTGGGCTTAGTTCCACCTGTTCCGATTGCAATGATGTAGAGTGCACAATAGAAGATACCAACTTGGAATGGCGACGCCCTTTTATCACAGTCTAGGTAACTCACATGTTTGCCACATGATGGTGGTTTTAGAGATGAGAGTGAAACCACAAGAGTCAATAAACACATACCCTGTTATATAAGGAAGAAAAAAATTGTGAGTAAGAAGACCCATTATAAATACTCTAGAACACATATCGTAGTTGAAGCTAGCAACCCTATCTACGCTTAATTAACCTAAGTTATGGTACAAAAATATCATAGTGTACTATACCGTAAGATAAATGACAGAAGCAACCATGAAAGTCCAATATCGTCCTAGGTATGTGTCAGCGATATATGCTCCCAAAAGAGGAGTTAGCCACACTGTTCCTGACCAGTTTGTGACATTGTTGGATGATTTCACAGTCCCTTCGTGCAATTCCCTTGTCAAGTACAATACCAAATTTGTTGCTATCCCGTAATATGCCATTCTTTCACACACTTCATAGCCTGCATATATTCAACAAATCAAATTAAAACCAAAAGGTGTAACGTTAACAGTATCAGCTAGGCCGGAACAGTATAAAGTTTGAAGCCCGATTCCAGATTCTGTACTCGTGATCCACT
The DNA here is from genome assembly GCA_034093135.1 of Erigeron breviscapus. Lineage (NCBI taxonomy): Eukaryota > Viridiplantae > Streptophyta > Magnoliopsida > Asterales > Asteraceae > Erigeron > Erigeron breviscapus. Next base: position 181,033,645 of record CM067167.1, read on the forward strand.
TCAAGTGTACGTACGTAATAGTGTAATACTATTAATCGTTTGTATCTTTCATATTATTGAAGAGCACATAATACTCTTGCTAGATGTGTAGTACTAACAAAGTAATTGCGGGAATATGGTTCGTTTTATTTCTATCTGAAAAATAACTTTGTCGAGCATGACCTTAACTTGCATGAGATTGTAGATGGTTTTTGCCTTTTTGGGCTAAACCTCCATAACACATACTATTAAGATAGCCGTTTACTTAAACAAATCAATAAATCACACCATGAACATTATAAATTCTAAGTAGTAGTAACATAAACTTTTCTCTTTGCGACGTTATTTACTAAACCAACGTAACCAATTTGTAAGCCATAGCGCGTATATATAAAGATTGACACTCACCTAGCATGTAGTAACATGCTTTCCATCTCCCACTAGTTGAGCTTACGGCAGGTCTACCCTTATGATCAGTAGTCCCGTCTTGTGTAAAATCTTGTCCGACCCCCTTCTCATATTCCATGATCAGTAGTCCCGGCCTGTCGCGGGAAAAGGCAAGAACGTACTATAGAGAAAATATGTGTGCTTTTGCATGTTCTTCTACTTATAAAGGCATATATATTCTTGGAACTTTACCAAATTACGTTGAAAAGATTTATTACACTATTAGAAAACAGTTGTTATTAGCATCAACCTACATTTAACAACACAATTAGTCCTTTTCTGTTATCTAGCTACCCTACTACCTTTTTTTCTGATACTGGATACATCACAATGGTAATTATTATTAGTATATCATATTCATTGGCCTCTTGTAGTTGGAATGTACGAAATTGTCTTCCTCTTAGTCTTGTATCATGCGTATCCACGACGGAGACATGTTGCATTATGACATGGGCTAAACTATACTACATCTAGTTCATATTCGGCAACTTTTTGATTCCCTTTAAATATTAAAAATAATATATCCAACTCTCTCTATTTCTAGATTTCAGGTATCTTGATATATAAAAATAAATTATCATAAGAAGGTATGTAGCTGTGTGAAAACAAACAAAAAGGAACTTTTTTTTTCACCATTTATTGATTTTGTTAATCTTATCATCCGTTTTGTTTCACTTGACATGATATATAGGGTACTGTTTTTGTTGCCAACTTCATATAAATAAATCTAAAAATGAAATCACATTGAGCATGTCATGTAATTTATCGAACGAATTTAAGGTTTTAACTTGAATGTAACACTTTTGATCTGTGTGTTGGTATGTTTTGCGATTCATCAAGATTTATTAATGATAAGATAAGTACTTATATTGAATGAATGATACAAAAGGACAACCAACTTCAACAATCTCATGCAAGTTAAGGTCATGCTCGACTATGTGTAAGTTAGTTTTAAAATAGCTAAAGATGGAATTAGTTAATTCAGTTGAGAAATCTTTGTGCAAAGAAAAACTGGATCATAATAATTTTAAAAGTAAACTTGTTTCAACCTTGAAAAAGAAAAATTTATTTAGGCAGTTGAGAGAAAGTGATCGTAAGTCGACCTAGCTAGACCACTAAGTTTGAACACACATCTAAGAAAAATTTGATGACCACTGATTCTTTTAATAGATCTTGCTATCAACACTTAAATATAGTTAAAGACTTATATGACGATGTGACATAAAATTATAAAGTCGGTGTCATATGACACATTTAATTAAGCCAAATATATCTAGGGGTATTTAATTCATTATGAACTTGGTTTTTGATTGAGAATTAAGAATGAATTTTGAAACTCAATACCCTTTAATTAGATTGATAGAGTGTATCGATTTATTATTATAGTTATTAACTTATTATAGTTAAGTTATAAAGCAATAAATCACAAACTTTCAGTGAGAATTGAAATGATTTCTTTCATTGTTATTTTATCAAACACCTTTTGACTCTTTTGACTTGACTTTTTGAGTGTGTTTTGAAAACCAGGAACTGATAATGGGCTTTGAGAATTGGGCTAGCTATATAGTGTTTGTTAAACCCATTAACCCATCATGACATATTTCTTTTTATCTTTTTCTTAAAGTTAATTTCGGTGTTCTTCAAAATTCAATACAAATGTCAAAATACCTAAAAGACATGTTTTATTGATGATTTAATTGTTTTTTGAAAAGCATAATAGAATAATTATACTAAAAAGTTATGAATAGCTTCTCAAATAAAATTATAAGATTGAAACTTTTTTTATTAAAATATACAGTAATATTTACGAATCTCATAACTTTCATGATAAAACTTACATGTACGGAAAAAACACAAGTACATCTATTCATTCTACAAGTAGGCTCTCTCTAGCACATACCTGATCAAAACAACATGTACTAGATTCTTGTCATTAGTGAGGAATTGATACTTTAAAAAATTAAAGCCCTTAAGGTTTTACTAAAAGTGCATAAAAAATTGTACTTTTATATATCAAAAGTTTATTCCCTGAATTTTATGATAAGTGTACAGTTATTTAATGAATCTTCTCGAAAGTTCTTAAAATTTTGTTTAACAAAACCCTAAAATAACTACTCGTACGATCTATTGCACTTACTACAATATAAATTAACAAGTTGCTCACTATAAGTCAACGTTCTAGAAATAATTCATTTGAATTTTCAGCTAACCAATATATTGAAATTTTTGACCAACCAATATGGAAGATGATTTAATAACTAGATTTAGACCCGTTTTAAATACACGGATTGTTTATGACACATTAAATATGTAATCCAAAAAAAGTTGTGAAAGAACAAACCAGTAAATTCAAATATAAAGAATGTAATTAAAATTATGAAAGAACAAACCGGTAAATTCAAATATAAATAATGTAATAAAAATCAAAGTAACAGAATGTAATACTGGAACATTGACGAAAGCCCTCAACTTGTCCGTCTATCAATATCCTGTCAAGGCTTGCTGTTGTAACTGTTTTCTTAACAATACAATTAAAAAAACTTCTTGTAGTTTTAGTTGTGGTATTTGTTTTTCATGAAAGTTTTGGATTATATAGTTGTTATCAGTTAAATATTTAATTTTTTATATATATAACCATTGATAATAATTTGATAAGTTATAATTAAAAATAACTTGAATAAGTTATAATTATAGTTGGATGAAGACTAATTGTAAACAAAGTTGATTTTTTTATTTATTAAAAAGATATTTTTTATTATTTAATTAGTTGGATATTTGGGATAAACATGAGTTTTATATTTTATGTATTTTATTTCAATAAAGTTATTATTTTAAGAAAAAGGTTTAAAAGTGTAAATTGGTGATGGAAAACCAAAAAGTGTAAATTATATTATGACATGTGCTAATTTAATTAAATTAGAGAAATTGAGAGTTGTGATTGGTTAATTGAGGTTAGGTCAGTTGCCTTTTAATATATATTAAGATAAGATATGATTGAGATCCTTTAAATAAAATCTCCAAAATTCGTAAAAAATAGAATCAATCGAAATGTTAAAGGTTTGGGGTTGTTTGTTCTACATAATTTCATCAAGGCATTATAGGTATATTAAATGGATATATTTAAATTAGTAAATAAAGAAGATGAGTAATTTGGGTAAATCTAGTGTGTAAGTTGAAAAAGAGTTAAAAGTTAATAGATAATTTAGATATATTAAAGACTGAAAGTTAAAAAAGAAAAAGGATGATTTGTTTTATAAAGAAGTAAAAAAAAAAAAGAAGTTAAAACCTAATTTTTTGTTAAAATCTCAAAATCTTTAATAATATAACTAACATTATCCATGAGGCTATTGAATATTTAATACGGAGTATATTCTTAATAAAATTAATTTATAATATCTACCTTTGAATCCCTAAAATAACTACTCGTACGATCTATTGCACTTACTACAATATAAATTAACAAGTTGCTCACTATAAGTCAACGTTCTAGAAATAATTCATTTGAATTTTCAGCTAACCAATATATTGAAATTTTTGACCAACCAATATGGAAGATGATTTAATAACTAGATTTAGACCCGTTTTAAATACACGGATTGTTTATGACACATTAAATATGTAATCCAAAAAAAGTTGTGAAATAACAAACCAGTAAATTCAAATATAAAGAATGTAATTAAAATTATGAAGAACAAACCGGTAAATTCAAATATAAAGATATATTAAAGACTGAAAGTTAAAAAAGAAAAAGGATGATTTGTTTTATAAAGAAGTAAAAAAAAAAAAAAGAAGTTAAAAGTTAATAGATAATTTAGATATATTAAAGACTGAAAGTTAAAAAAGAAAAAGGATGATTTGTTTTATAAAGAAGTAAAAAAAAAAAAGAAGTTAAAACCTAATATTTTTGGTTCAAATCTCAATTCATAAGTTATATTAAGTTTTTGGGGGTTTTTTTTTTATATTGGGACTTGTTTATATTTTATACAGAAATTTGTAGCTTTTTGGTTTTAATTTAAAAAGTGAACTTTTATATAAGTTATCATTTTCTTATGCATGTTATTGAAATTTTTTAAGGTTGTTATTATTAACAAAATCTTAATTATATTACAATCTTTACTATTAAAACAAACTTTTCCTCTCTCTCTTTCAACATTTTTACTGTTAAAATACTCAAAATGTCTTTAATAATATAACTAACATTATCCATGAGGCTATTGAATATTTAATACGGAGTATATTCTTAATAAAATTAATTTATAATATCTACCTTTGAATTCCTAAAATAACTACACTATCTTTTTACATCAATAAGCTACACTACTGATCACCAATTTCAGTCACTGCTATCATCACGCTGCCACTATCATCATTGGCGCCGCATTATGAGGGTATTCGTCTAATTATATATTATTGACCTGTATCTTTTTTACTTTGTATAATGTAATCTATTAATCAAAGTTTACAATAAATATATATCATGTCTCTTTTACAAACATTAGTAATCTATTATGTGACGTTTGAAAAGCTTATGTTTATCTGTTTGCTTATGTACTGATCTATCAATTTTGTTACAATATTATCAGTTCTTCTTCGATTTGGCTATACTTTAAAACGTTTAGAATCTCAATGAATCTTTCATAATCATATCTTGTTTAATTACATAACTGGAGCTTTCAAGTCTATAATCCTTTATAAAACAAACTGGTCTCCCTATTTTAGGAAATTCAACACTTTTTTCAATATCCCCAAACTACCCCTAACAAATATATTTAAAATGGTTAATTTTTGCACCTTATTATTTTTCACATCTAATTCTCGACTTATATTTAGAATGATAACCACGGTTAGATACCTCATCGCCGCATCTCATGAAAGTAACCTAAACAGCTTGTATTACCGTTACGGCATCTCACGCATTATAAACCGTTGCTGCTGCAACGCGCGGGCACCCTTCTAGTTTAAATAAACAAAACATACTTAGAGTTAAATACAAATTTAGTCCCTATGGTTTATATGTTCTTATAATGGAGTCTCTTTTTAAGTTCACTAGTAATGGAGATCTATACGATCGACTTGTATTTTTTTTGCAACTTTAGTCCAAATTGATGTAAACGTAAATAGTTAATAAATAAATAAAAATAGTTTATGTCAAATATCATATGAAACCGTAAAAACCATATCATGATGCCAGCACCAAATTTTTTGGACATATATGTAAATCTATAATTATTCGAAGTTTAATAAGTTGTATAATCTAAGTGAATAATAGATAAATTTACTCTTTAATTTTGTTACACTTGTAGACTAGTATAGATAACCAAAAACTTAACACCATTTTCAATTTTTAAAAACACACATTATGTTTGCTAAAAGCCTAAAACACAAATTCACTTCTTTTTAGTCAATCATAATCCATTCGTCGTACCACCAAGGCACCAACACCTTGAAACACCTTCCTCGTTCGATAAAGTTTTTTTTTTTTTTTCTTATGAAGTTAAAACGCTTATCAAGTAATCATTATCTCTTCACTTGCGTCATTGTATCGCATGGATACAAACAAAACTATCGATTCTAATAAGGAAAATGATAAATTCTCCTAACTAAATAGCCTAATAATCCTACTAAAACATTAAGAAGGTGACATGTGGTATCCACTAATTCTCTTTCCTAATCTTGCCCCCTGATTTTTCCACATGTCATCATCTCATAGTTAGGAGGATTATTAGGTTATGGAGGATTAATCATTTCCCTTTAAAACAGTTTATCGTGAATTTTTGTTCTCTTTTAGTACTTTTAATTGTTGTTTACTTTTAATTATTGTCTACACCTAACCGACAACAACAATTTTCGATCATTTAAAAGGAAATTTTATTTTTTTTTGAATATGTTTAGAGAGGAAGATGCGTAATAATAGAGCAGATTGTTTAACATTGAACAAATAAGTAAATGACTTATCTAGTAATTTGTACGTATGAACTTAGTAGAGTCCAAGCCAGCAACCATGGTTTTTAAAATTATGAAACGAAAGCACTCGGTCTGACGGAGTTGACCAGACCAGCCACAGCCTGCAAAAATTGTCCATCTTAAAGTTTTTCTTTTTTCCTCATTTTTCTTTAAATTATGAAAAGGATTGAGAGAGAGCTTTAATAAATCCTCACAAACTTTAGATTAAGAAAGACATAAGATTATATTAATTCAACAAATTCATGGCAACGAATCAGATTGAATTACTGATGCAACAAATGTTGATAACATGGCCCAGGGACGCCAATGGGATTAGTGACCCATTGTTTTGGAACTTAAACCACTTGCTATTATTGATAAAATCAAAACTGCAAGTACCAAGCAATGATTATTGATAAGATACAAAACCCACAAACGTTTTGGAACTTAAACCACTTGCTATTAGACTAAAACGGATAAGATTTTCACTATTTAGGTTACCCGGAAAGGACGAGTCTTTTTACTAACCCGGCATCCCGTGGCCATTTGCCAACCGTTCCCTGACCAACTCTAAAAATTGTACCTAACAGGATTCGAACTTGAGACTTATTGTAAAATTCCAAGATGTTAACTACTAAGCCACTTTGAAGGTGGTTAGACTTCCTAATAGACCGATACCAAATTATGATTAGTAAATGGGTGAATAGGTAAGAATTTGTTTGTAGGTCTAGAATTTTTCTAATTGATCTAAGTTAGTGGCTAGCCACCATCCGTTGTTATATCATGCTTCACGGAAACAAGATGATCTAGTGGTAGAAGTGAGAGCATGGTGATGCTGACAAGGAACGTGAATCTCCTTTCATGCAGACACAATCACAATAAAACAGCCAAAAGATTTGTTCTGCTGTAAATAAATCAAATATCGATAGAGGTGGCAAAATGTACAGGTTTGTTTAGATGTGTCTATAACAATAGCAGGTGAAAGCGGGTAACCTTAGAGGTGGCAAAATGATCGGATTTAGTATGGAATAAAACAGCTCAACCTTATAGTATTAATCAAAACAGCCCGAGTCAGGCTTTGATTGACCCGGAACACTTTTTAAATAGTTTTTCTTTTTGTATATACAAATATAATTTTAATTTTAATACAAATATAATTTTGAATAAACGATTTAGGTCATCAGTACACTTTTGGCCTATGGCCAACTTGACCTGTTCTCTTTTAGGAGAATTACTTTTTATTTAACCATTCACATACATAATGTAACCCAAAAAGGCCCATTTATATATAAATGGGTTGAATTTGCAGTATTCACAAATCAGTATTGCTAAACACAACATGGAATGTGAAAGCAGAAAAAAACACATCAAATATTCAAATTGACTTACCCATTTGCCCAAACTCAAATTCGTGCAATATATGTTCAAGATTTACCTCCTGCATTTTGGGGACAGGGCATCAAAGCTCAACCACCCAAGAACTCGACAGCTATTACTGATTGGGTTTCATAACTCCAAAGCTTCATCACTTTGTTACTTCCTGTAAAAACAAAAAGAACATAACAGGGGAATAATTATGCCTCCAATAGTAACCGTCATCACTAGAACCATAGCTACGTGCTACCACTATTTACTCTTGCTTCAAGAACATGGCTAAAATATCATTAGCTAAAGATCCTGTCAAGTAATTCCTCTATTAAAAAAAAAAAATCAATCATAAGATTTACGGCCTGTATCATGGTTGCATGCACCTGCTACTTTAACTTAAGAAAAGAAAGATCGAAGCATTTAACGAATGGAAAACGAACAAATCAACTAGCACATATTGAGTTAGACACTACAACTTAAACAAAGAAGCTCATAATGCAAATACAACTACAAAACATAAATAATAGTGATAATGATGCTACTAAAATAGCTCTGGAACATAGTACCAAGATTCAGGCAATCCAACCCATTTGGAGTCTGGTACTCCGCATTTTTTAATTGTCGGATCTCCAGGCAGCATTAGAGTAACCAGGCTGCCCGTTATAAGGACCACCCATATAGCCACCACCACTTGGCCCTTGTTGATCTACGCCACTTCCAACCATGCTATTTGCAGCAACACCTGGCCCAGGTCGGCCACCAGCTGCTGCTCCATATCCGGCAGTATTTGTATTGTAGCCTTCATTAGTCCCATAGTTACCATACCCATAACCTTGGTTCCCATAACTGGAACCCCCACTTGGAGATTGACCTACCGGTGCACCATAGCCTGCACCACCATAACCCGTGTTCGCACCATAACCTGCACCACCATAGCCCGTGTTTGCACCATAACCTGCACCACCATAGCCGGGAGTCTGACCACCACCCCATGGGCTTTTCAATGCACCAGGATTACTACCTGCATTTGGGTTCCCATATCCTCCAGCCGGAGCACCATAACCAGCAGGACCATAACTTCCATAACCAGTATTACCATTCGCTGCACCATAGCCATAACTTGGTTGACCATAACCCGAATATGCAGGGTAGCCACCACCTGAGTTTTGTTGCTGCGTGAATCTATTACCATCCATCTGACTATCAAACGAGCCAGCATTGTGACCTTGATAACCTCCACCACGGCCGCCGCCGCCGCCGCCACCTCCAGGGTTTGCGTCTTTAGGGAGTGCTCGTTTTACCTCAACCAGCTTATTGTTGAGCTCATGGAATGTCTTCTGAATGACTCTATCAACAGCATCTTCTGTATCAAAGGATATGAAACCAAATCCACGAGGCCTGTTAGTATTTTGGTCAAACATAATTACAACATCGGTAACATCTCCATAACTTTCAAAATACTGGCGGAATTGTTCTTCTGTTAATGTGGAAGGCAATCCACCAACAAATATCTTTTTGGTTCTGTAATTTCCAGTTCCTCCAGAGTTTCTGCTGGCATTATTCGCAGGCTTAGACGCTTGCTGTTCCTCTCTGGATAAAGCCCTCTTAGCTTCCACCTGCAAACCAAAGATGGAGTATTATAGTGACACAAAAGTGTGGAATACTTATAGATTATAAGTGCAAAATATTTTTCTCAGATATCATGAAATTTCCAGTATACAATAACCTATAGTAATGACACATGATGAATGTATCAAACCACAGTCAAACAAGAATCTTAAAAATAGGGAAAGCTCCTTTCCTAAAAAAAATTTGAATGAAGAAAGACAGCCAACACATCGTACACTAATTGCAAATCAACATGTTTCGGAAACGTTGGGAAGCAAGCCAACGCTAGTCAAGTTGGAAACTACAATTTCCTAAATTGAAACCCTATAAAACAAATGAGGACCAGCATATAAAACTATAAAAGAAGCAAGTATCACAAGAATGAAGACCGATGGACGGAACCACTAAACCATCAGACCTCCATAACCAATAAGTAAACATATAAACTTACTGATGCATAGTATTAAAATCCAATAAGGCTTTACACATGAAACGCCCAATTATACATGCAACATCTAATAAATGAAAACACAGTATATAAGATTTCCAAGTTAGCTGTCAATGGAATTGCTAAACATCATCGTATTCAAACACCCGTGAGAAAGCAATCAAATTTGAGAGATTGAGATTAAACTGACAAAATTCAACTCTACTGAACTACTTGACGAAGCACAAAAGTTCTATGATCAATTAGTTCCTAAAAAAAAAAGCAATCATTCTCTCTTCCAAAACTGCAGCTTAGACTTTGAACATATGCTATCACTGAGATGAAAAACACAGCTAACTGCAACAAAATTTGAGAACCAACAAGACATGTTTTACTACAATGTGCACCAGACTTCAAAATCGTCTATTGTGCGCATCAAACTTACAACTTTACTATTGTATGTATCTGACCTCATATAATGATACAAATTGCAAACCAGTGACACAACACCCGTTACGATGACAAAACAACTTATAACAAGGCCACATAAGCAAAACTAGCAACTACCAAGCCAAACAAGATACATTTCGATACACTTAACCCCATTAAACTTTCAATAACCAAAACCTTCTAATTTCGAAAACTATCCAAACCAATACATACACTAAACCAATAGCCAAAATATAATTCCCTAAAAAACATACAAAACACAGATACACACCACATTCTTCAACCCATAAAAACCACATATAACCAAATAAATTAAAATTACTTATGGGTTCTCTTCTAAAATACTTTCTATAAATGGGTTTTCTTTTATCAATGAAAATAGGTGTTAAAAGCTTAAAACTTTACTAAGTTAATCTATCCGCGGGTAAAGATAAGACTGTCCCACCTCCCCATTTCATGCTTGTAGCAAGATTTGGGTATTGTTGACATTATAAACGAAAAAAAGCATAAAACTTTATCCACCCAGGATACAGTATAGCTAATATTGACATCGAAAATGAAAAAAAGCATGAAACTTTATAATAAAAATAAATAAAAGAAATAAAGATTTTACATTTCTGCCATCAATGGTGTGTCTATCTTGAAGAACAGAATCAAGAACAGAGGGATCTGCAAAAACAACAAAACCAAATCCACGTGGACGACCAGTGATCTTGTCTCGCATGATAACAGTTTGTGAAACGACGCCGTATTTGGTGAAATAATCATTTAATCTTTCTTCAGTTGTTTCCCATGCTATTCCACCTAAGAAAAGTTTCCCTTCATCTGAATCCATTTTCAGCTTCTTTTTCTTTTTTCACACACAATACCCGCAGTAGCTTATAAGTTTGTGTGTGTGTGTGTGTGTGTGTGTGTAATTAGGGTTTGTTCACCGATTTGGAAGTGTATGTTTTTGGGAATTTGGGTTTGGATCGAAATAGGAGATTACGTCATAGTTTGTAAGATGGTACGACGCCGTTTTGATTGTTGTATTCTTCCCCTATTCTTCCCCTATTCTTCCCCTATTCTTCCCCTATTCTTCCCCTATTCTTCCCCTATTCTTCCCCTATTCTTCCCCTATTCTTCCCCTATTCTTCCCCTATTCTTCCCCTATTCTTCCCCTATTCTTCCCCTATTCTTCCCCTATTCTTCCCCTATTCTTCCCCTATTCTTCCCCTATTCTTCCCCTATTCTTCCCCTATTCTTCCCCTATTCTTCCCCTATTCTTCCCCTATTCTTCCCCTATTCTTCCCCTATTCTTCCCCTATTCTTCCCCTATTCTTCCCCTATTCTTCCCCTATTCTTCCCCTATTCTTCCCCTATTCTTCCCCTATTCTTCCCCTATTCTTCCCCTATTCTTCCCCTATTCTTCCCCTATTCTTCCCCTATTCTTCCCCTATTCTTCCCCTATTCTTCCCCTATTCTTCCCCTATTCTTCCCCTATTCTTCCCCTATTCTTCCCCTATTCTTCCCCTATTCTTCCCCTATTCTTCCCCTATTCTTCCCCTATTCTTCCCCTATTCTTCCCCTATTCTTCCCCTATTCTTCCCCTATTCTTCCCCTATTCTTCCCCTATTCTTCCCCTATTCTTCCCCTATTCTTCCCCTATTCTTCCCCTATTCTTCCCCTATTCTTCCCCTATTCTTCCCCTATTCTTCCCCTATTCTTCCCCTATTCTTCCCCTATTCTTCCCCTATTCTTCCCCTATTCTTCCCCTATTCTTCCCCTATTCTTCCCCTATTCTTCCCCTATTCTTCCCCTATTCTTCCCCTATTCTTCCCCTATTCTTCCCCTATTCTTCCCCTATTCTTCCCCTATTCTTCCCCTATTCTTCCCCTATTCTTCCCCTATTCTTCCCCTATTCTTCCCCTATTCTTCCCCTATTCTTCCCCTATTCTTCCCCTATTCTTCCCCTATTCTTCCCCTATTCTTCCCCTATTCTTCCCCTATTCTTCCCCTATTCTTCCCCTATTCTTCCCCTATTCTTCCCCTATTCTTCCCCTATTCTTCCCCTATTCTTCCCCTATTCTTCCCCTATTCTTCCCCTATTCTTCCCCTATTCTTCCCCTATTCTTCCCCTATTCTTCCCCTATTCTTCCCCTATTCTTCCCCTATTCTTCCCCTATTCTTCCCCTATTCTTCCCCTATTCTTCCCCTATTCTTCCCCTATTCTTCCCCTATTCTTCCCCTATTCTTCCCCTATTCTTCCCCTATTCTTCCCCTATTCTTCCCCTATTCTTCCCCTATTCTTCCCCTATTCTTCCCCTATTCTTCCCCTATTCTTCCCCTATTCTTCCCCTATTCTTCCCCTATTCTTCCCCTATTCTTCCCCTATTCTTCCCCTATTCTTCCCCTATAGTCTTCATTCTTCCCCTATTTTCACTATTCATCTGCTTTTCTCTATTTTAGAACACCCCAAGAGCACCCCTTATTCTTCCCCTATTCTTCCCCTATTCATTCATTATTTTATTATTTCATTTTCTTTTTCATAAAATTAAACAAACACATTACATTACTTAAAAGACAACACATAATTAAAAAAGACAGTACATGATTAAAACACGAAATACATAATAATGCTACGATTACTCATCATCTTTTATTGACATACTTCCTAAGCCACGGTAAGCGTTTTCTTCGAGCCACCATTTGTCGTGTTGCGGGCATTTGACTTCCCACGTGGTTTTGTCTTCCCCGCAATTATCGTGGTACGATTCGGCCCAAGTGCGTTGGTCACCCAACGTGTGACCAGCCTTAAAAACATCATTGACTACCCTCTTGAAACAAAGAATAGTGCTCTTCGTGCTTCGAAATGTTGCGCCCTAGTGCTTGTATTGCCTCTACCTATTGCTCGCATCGTCGTCTTTTCTCCCGTAGGTAGCCCATAACCCCAGAGAGTTCTGTTTGATGGAGGGTGTCCTCTTTGATATCAGCCATGATTCGTGTTTTCATCTCATCTACGGTCAGACGAGGTCGGTGAACATTCTTTGATGATGAGGACGCCATTTGGTTAGAAAGAGTGAGTTTGTATTAGAATGAAAATTGGAATGGTAATGAAACTGAATTGTGCCATGGGTTCGTATTTATAGAGTGACATTTAGGCTAGCCGTTCAGGGACTGGAAGTGTAAATATTTTTGAATTTTTGGCCGTTGGAGGGACTAATTGTGTAAATATTTTGAATTTTGAACGTTGAAGGAGCGTCTTGTAGTTTAACTATAAATACTGGATCCTTATCAAATATTTCTGATCAAAAAACAAACATCTGAAATGGCTTCTTCATCAAATGTCAGTAACCCAAAACCACCAATGACTGTCGATCAAGTGCAGGATAGTATCATGGCTGATATCCCCGACCACCAATTGTTTAAAGAGGAACTTGTTGCAGTTATGCGATAACTGAATGCGAAGAAGCAATGGTGTCGAGAACAAATCGATTATATACAAATCGGGTATTGTTCTGATCTTGAGAGTCAATACTTTACTTATTTGCAGGGGAAGATCGACAAGATTCAAGTTGCTCTGGAACAACTTGATTGTGCGGTTAACACCTTGAACCATCTGATCATATGGGCCAAAGCAGTTTATGAGATGAATGAATAAATTTTTGTTGTTATTAAATGTGTTCTAGGAACTATTATGTTGTATGTTTCTCTTTAATAAGTTTGTAATGTTTTTAAATTATGAATAAATTTATGTTGTTATTAAATTACCAAGTAGACATATTTTATTAAAATACTTAAAGACATTACAATACTAAAAGACAATACATAATTCAAAATACTAAAACACACTTAATTAAAATACTAAAACACACTTAATTAAAATACTAAAACACACTTCATTAAATTATAAAACACACTTAATTAAAATACTAAAACACACTTAATTAAAATACTAAAACACACTTAATTAAAATACTAAAACACACTTAATTAAAATACTAAAACACACTTAATTAAAATACTAAAACACACTTAATTAAAATACTAAAACACACTTAATTAAAATACTAAAACACACTTAATTAAAATACTAAAACACACTTAATTAAAATACTAAAACACACTTAATTAAAATACTAAAACACACTTAATTAAAATACTAAAACACACTTAATTAAAATACTAAAACACACTTAATTAAAATACTAAAACACACTTAATTAAAATACTAAAACACACTTAATTAAAATACTAAAACACACTTAATTAAAATACTAAAACACACTTAATTAAAATACTAAAACACACTTAATTAAAATACTAAAACACACTTAATTAAAATACTAAAACACACTTAATTAAAATACTAAAACACACTTAATTAAAATACTAAAACACACTTAATTAAAATACTAAAACACACTTAATTAAAATACTAAAACACACTTAATTAAAATACTAAAACACACTTAATTAAAATACTAAAACACACTTAATTAAAATACTAAAACACACTTAATTAAAATACTAAAACACACTTAATTAAAATACTAAAACACACTTAATTAAAATACTAAAACACACTTAATTAAAATACTAAAACACACTTAATTAAAATACTAAAACACACTTAATTAAAATACTAAAACACACTTAATTAAAATACTAAAACACACTTAATTAAAATACTAAAACACACTTAATTAAAATACTAAAACACACTTAATTAAAATACTAAAACACACTTAATTAAAATACTAAAACACACTTAATTAAAATACTAAAACACACTTAATTAAAATACTAAAACACACTTAATTAAAATACTAAAACACACTTAATTAAAATACTAAAACATACTTAATTAAAATACTAAAACACACTTAATTAAAATACTAAAACACACTTCATAATTCAAAACAATTTGAAGCCCCTCCCATGCTTCTCCTGGTAAAGCTGATGCGCCGTTGCATAAAGCAACTCATCAGAAACGGTCCTCCCCTGTGCATTCAACCTCGTACAGATTGCCTTAAACTGCTTACATTCCTTCCGAATTCTGGTGAAATGACCTACTAGTTGATGTTTGCTCCGTGGACCTTCAGTGGTGTCCCTGTTGAACATTTCCGTAATGTCGTTCCAAGCGTTTTCGCTTGGGTTATTTATTTCACATCTACCGGTAATAGGGTCAGGTCGTCTCAACATCCAACACCTCGACAACAAAAGATCTTCTGCTTCAGCCCACCTTCGTAGAGACATTTTTAAATGGAATGGTTTGAGGAAGATAAAAATGAGTTGAAAGAAGTTGTTGTGATTTGAAATGGTTGTGTTAAGTTGGGAATAAATAGGGGTTTGAAAATAAAAAACAAAAAAAAAAAACAAAAAATGAAACTAGCCGTTTTTTTTTAATTTGGAATAAAAAATCATTTTTTTTATTTTGCAACGGATACCAAAAAAAACGGGCCCCACTTTCATATCTCCTGCGTCTAAACTTGGAAGAAACCACTCGGACGCCACCGCTGCTACTAGCGTCTTCACCCCCGCCGGCGTCGGACGCGGGGTGGACGCTGCTATAAAGACCGGCCTTAGTCATGTAGGTTGTCAAATTTAGGTTCTTTTATTTAGATACTCGTAGTATTTTGATTTTCATAATTATTTTACAAGTTTTTTTCATATATCTTATAAGTATAAATACCAACGACGTGGGGATGGTAGTGTGAACTGTTAAGAAGTTGGGGTCGTTGTGGGATGGTTCGCATGTGGAAGGCTGACTTAGGTACATCGACTTTGGGGTAAGTTAAGATCGTTCAACTTTCTTTGTTTTTTGTGTGTATGTGTGTATGGTATCAAAACTTTGTATTCTAAAAGCCAATATTAGAAGGGCAAAAAAAAAATTCGGGCTTTAGTGGCGAATTCAAGTTTAAGTGAACTATTACTAATGCTCTGATATCAAAACTACATGATAAGTAAACCTACTAATTATTCTTTTTAATCTCATTCTTTAAATTTATCAAATATCATTGTCAATTTTATAGGAGGATTATTTAGGAAATTATATAAACAACAAATAGTTATTAGTAAGTAACCCCAAATGTCGTCTTCTATGGATTTTTGGTCCCAATACCGTCTTTGACGGTGTATGGGGGAGATTGAGACCTAGATAGCCTTACCCAAACTAAAGGTAGAAAGGCTGCTACCAGGTTCTACCAAAGGTACAAAAGGACCTCCAGTCATGCTGGGCATGATGACCGAACCCTTAATCTCCGTCTCCAGACGTAATAACTCCAACCAGTTGCTATTTACTAGCATAATACTTTCACAATAAGGCGAGACAAATAATTTATACAATATCATAATTTTGTAAAATATATGAGTTTTCGATGGTAGCTATCAAGACGGGTGTAAAAAGGTCGAAGAACTCATTTGGTTTTTTCTGTAATATAATATTTAATGGCTAAGCTTTTATGTTGTCTAGTTGTTAAAGAATATAAGATGGTTAAAGTGAATATGGTATCCCTAACAAAATTTACTTTCATTTGGTGGTTTTCTTACCAAACATATGAATCAATTTTTTGAATATTTCTCATATGATTTTCTTTAATATCATCAAGTATTTGAATTTATTAATTTTTTCGATTGCAATTCATTTCATCAGCCTCTTTTTGATAAATGCATACGATAAGATCGATCAAATTTGCCACATCAACATCACATCATTGTTTTTGTTTCACCAATTTTATCAAAGTTATCACATAGGATGACGCCGGACGAAGGAAACTCCCCTTATTTACTATCAATATGGGGGTAATAGAAGAAAATAAGTCTGATGTCGAAAAGGTTTGGACACCTCTGAGTGAAACCATTCTAAATGAACTTGAACATCTTACCGGATTTTTTAAAAACTTTTGCCGACAAATTAGAATTATTACTATATTTATTTATACTATTAGTTAAGGGTTTTTCTAACTACGTATTAACCAACAAAACTTTTCTTAATATACTAAAATACACATTTGTTAAAAAGAATCTTGATACGTATTTATTTTTCAAATAGAGTATTGATACTCCTTTGATTTTTCGAGAATAATCTTTCTTGCATAAAAATCTATTTATTTAATAGTGTTTTTTTTTTGTAAAGTTAATTTTCGATTCAGACGTACTGGAGACAATTTTAACCAGCGATTTGTTGGACCTCCAACCCCTTCTCATGGAAAATACCTTGAGATGAGAAACCCAAAACTCAACCCAAGACCTTGGGAAAAACTCACCGGGCTCACATAGTGGATTTAAAAGTAATATATTCATTTATAGGATAGGACAAATTTTAATTTTACATATGGAAAAAGTTAAAATAATATGGGCCTCATATTTTTTTTGAACAGCAATATGGGCCTAATATTCCAGCCTGGTCATGACAAACCCCACCACCACAAATACTATCATCACCACCCCAACGGTCAAATCCCACTCCTTTTTTCTGTCTTTCCTTTTGAATATCACATAAACCCCAAATACCCTTTTAATTCTTTCCTTCTTACAAAAATTCGACCGTTTTCTTTGCCTTTTATCTCTCTCTTTCTCTTCATTATTATTTCTTGATAATAAAATCAGATTAATGGAGATCCTTTAACACTAAAACTTATAATAATTCAATTCCATACATTGTAAGAATTGTTAATTAGTTAAAAAAAACTCTGATCAGAAGAATTTGAAGGAGACAAATGGGTGGGTGTTTTCTTGGCTGTTTTGGTGCTTCGAAAAAGGACCGAAAACAACGAATAAAACAACAGAGCTACAAAGTTATTTCCAGAGATCATCAAGTAAGTTATATCACCCCTTTTGATCTATCTAAAAAACTAAAGATTTTTGAGTTTTTTTAAGTGGGTGTTTCTTGATTTACTTGTTATGTTTAATTCTTGAAAAAGAGATTAAAAAGTTTTTATCTTTTTTACTTAATAATGATAGTTTTTATTTATGATTTTTGGGTTTGATTTTATATTGCATAAAGTTTAATCGAATTTGAAAATTATCAAGTTTCGATTAAGTGGGTGTTTATTGATTTACTTGTTATGTTTAATTCTTGAAAAAGAGATTAAAAAGTTTTTATCTTTTTTACTTAATAATGATAGTTTTTATTTATGATTTTTGGGTTTGATTTTATATTGCATAAAGTTTAATCGAATTTGAAAATTATCAAGTTTCGATTAAGTGGGTGTTTATTGATTTACTTGTTATGTTTAATTCTTGAAAAAGAGATTAAAAAGTTTTTATCTTTTTTACTTAATAATGATAGTTTTTATTTATGATTTTTGGGTTTGATTTTATATTGCATAAAGTTTAATCGAATTTGAAAATTATCAAGTTTCGATTAAGTGGGTGTTTATTGATTTACTTGTTATGTTTGATTCTTGGAAAAGAAATTAAAAAGTTTTTATCTTTTTTACTTAATAATGGTTTATTTATGATTATTGGGTTCGATTTTATATTGCATAAGTTTAATCGAATTTGAAAATCATCAAGTTTTAGACTAGGAAACTGGGATTTTAGAGGTGTAAAGATGTGCTTTTTTAAAGTGATTATATGGAATTTTTTAGAAATATTGTTTTAAGTTAAAGGCCCATAAGTAATTTTGACAAATACCCCATAAATAAGAATCTTGATTTTGGGTTAATTTATGAATTTTTTGTTTCAGATTCCTAAAATTCAGAATCTTGTGCAAGCTGATGTATCTTTGGTACAAAGGATCACAGACAAGCCTTCTGTTTCGCTTCCAGACTCGAGGTAACTTATCGTTATATTTTTGTATAAATAATTTGTGTTCATGATGTTATTATGTTTCTTAGGTTTTCATATCTTATACATTCTGATACATTTTTCGATATAGTGAAAAGAAAGAGGAGCTATTGAGTGTGAGCACCAGGAAAAAAGTGACATTTGATACAAATGTGACAAGTTATGAGCATATTCAAGTGTTTGACAGTACTGAATCTTTATTGGAAAAGAATGAAAAAGGCGAAACTTTTCCCAAATCGGTTCCAGCCCATACGGATTCTGGCTCTCAGGATGATTCTAATGTGGTTAGTGTTGGCACCTATCCACCAAACTATCGGTATGGAAACTGTGTTGAAAGTGATTATGAAGTGGAAGATTTTGAGTGTGAGGATGAAATTGAAGACGGGTTAGATGATGATGATGAAGAAGAAGATTATTATGACGAAGACAGAATTATATGTCAAGAAGTATGGTGTGAGTCAATTCCAGTTCTATCGGAGGAATCACGAAAGGAATCCAATTTAGTTGTGAAAAATGTATCAGATAGTAATGCACGCGATAGAAGTGTATATGTTGATCCAGTATTGAATCCAGTTGAGAATCTTTCACAATGGAAAGCTTTGAAATCAAAAGGAACAGTGACACCAGTACTGAAGCCATTGAACTCCAACCTGCAAAAGGAGAATTCTTTTCTGAATTCCGCTTGGATACCACCTAAGAATAATAATCAAGAAATAGCTGTTGATGCAAGCCTTTCAAATTGGTTGGGCTCGAATTCTATACCAAATAACAAGAGAGTTGAAAGTGTTTCCTCTGGAAAAAGCTTGTCTCAAGAATCAACGACGACTTCAGTCAAGAGCATTGAAGAAAGACCAATTTTAGGAGCCTTAACTTTAGATGAGTTGAACCAGTTTTCAGGGTCATCTACACCAAGAAAGTCACCAGGTCGAAGCCCTGATGATATGGCCATAATTGGCAGTGTCGGGAGCTACTGGAGTCACACCAGTTCGGCCAATTCTTTGAGCTCAACTTCATCATATAAAGGCATCCCAAATACCACCAGCAAGTATAGAGAGGTATACTCATAGATTTCATTTATGTCTTTGTAGATAATAAAGCTTCATGAGGTCGAGTAGAAAAGAGCCTCGGTGCACAAGGGTCATTTTTTTCTGATGTTTTTTGGGTGTGACAAATCAACCCCTACGAGTAGGCTGATTTTGAGTTATGTGGGGCATCTTATACAGATCAAACCAGTAAAAGAGTATTTCAAAAGGAAATGGGTCAGATGGGTTTAAGTTGCCGGAAGTGTATTTTAACGAATTTTTCTAAGCCATTTTATGCATGTGGATTAGTATTGAATTTATATAGCACCCGTAATCATGTTTGACACACTAACTTATTTACTAAAACTTAATAACATAGGACATATGCTACTGACCCATACAAAAACTTGCCCAAATTGTATTTACCCAACCTACTCGGCCCCCTACCTCTAACCATATGATATATAATTTTAAAGGGATGCACTGTAATATTAATTTAGTAACTTCAACATGCAACGGGTTAGGGTTAGAAAGAACAACCTTTGGTACGCCATCGTTCTGTTTTGGTAGATATCTCTATCATATCTTATCTAAAGAATACCAAACACCTTGAGTATATGTCGACAAGAACGATTTGTGAACAAACATTTGTTGTGTTTTGTGTATAACTAACTTAGTTGCCATTGGCTTACAGGATAAAAAGGTGAATTGGCACAATACTCCATTTGAAACAAGATTGGAGAGAGCTTTGAATAGAGACACTGCTGAAGCTTAGTAATTTTTGCTCCTTTGTATGTTTTTGTGAGATTTGGTTTGGATTGTCTCATTATATATTGTCATGTACTCATGTGTGTCCATCTAGTTTTTGCACAGTTTCATTAAGGGTTGGATGGTTGTAATTCTTTATTGGTTTTTGGTGGTTATAAGTATAAAAGATTGGGTTATTTTCAGTCCTGTGTTGTTTATATTGCTGTCTTGCAAAAGAATTTTGGTGTCAATAAGTAGTTGGGTCCATGTGCAAAGTATCTCGAATAATGGCGAGAATCAGAAAATGCCAGCATACAGTTTCTTCATTAACGTCACCTATGCGGCTATGCTTTTCAAATTTTCTTATTCAAAATTCGAAGGTTATACTAAACAGCATGACAGAACACTATTGTTGTTACATTGAAAATGAGATAGGATCAAGATGAGCCACCGGCTTGGGAGGGAAGCTGCAACTGAAAGGTGCGGGTGTGGGAACTGTTAATGAAGGTTGTGGAATCTTATTGCTGTTATTCTGACTTGAGCATAAGGACTCTTATTGCTGTTACTTTTGACTTGAGCATAAGGACTGAAGTGGCTGTTTGTTGAAGATAGTTGATTTAAAGGGAATGTTAGTTACAATGCTGATTTGTATATGTATTTGTTGGATATGATGTATAGTATATATGTATTTTCGTTCTTAACTAGTAGGTGTTTGGGCATGTCCATCACTCAAATTTGGAACGTTTCTTTGTAAAACAATTTTGGTTAGTTATAAAAATATGAGGTACTGCCCTCATTTAGATAAAAAAGAGCCACCGGGACACATCAAATGTTTAGCTCTAGGAAGTGAAAGGGGGGGGGGGGGGGGGGGGGGGAGAAGGGGAATGTTTAGCTCTAGGAAGTGTCTCATCGCAAATCGTTTATCAAACACTTGCTGGATTTCCATCTTTTCTTGCCTTTCAGTCGAAGCACTTAAACGTTGCACCAAGGATTGTGTGTACAATAAATTGTGATAGTGATATATCTGGACATATCCCGCATTACCAAATGGTAATACGTGAAAGTGTTGCCCTCTCACAACTAACCATTTGGCGGTAACCGGATTCAGCCGGTTTATTTTCGAATTGAACAAAAAACAAGTTACATACTTACAACAAACACGATTAAACATCGTTACACAGTATGTATATTCGTCCATAGTTACTTACATTTTGGGACATAAATCCTTAAAACAAAAGAATCACGGACTGTCCACTGCCGTCTTCCACGGGTTTTGGGCCCAATACCTAGACAGTGTAAACTATAGTAGTTAAAGTTAGACTTTTCATATATAATTGAAACATATAAGAAATGACTAAATAAGAATATGATACTAACTTAATTATAGAGGAGAAAATTTGTATGGACCAAAGTGACCCACACAGAAAGTTGCCCATATTGTATTTACCTATTTCTTACCACAGATTATAATTTCAAGAGTTGCACTATAGATTAGCTATGAATCCATATATTTGATTATACTTAAGACATGAAATAGATATATTTCCTCTTATTTAACATGCTAACAGCCGAACATCAGGCTGGCTTATTGGATAGAACGTCAAGATAGCAAGTAACAATACATGCATGACATGTTACATTGAGAAGGGAATAGGATCAACACGAGCCACCGGGACACATACCAAATGGTTAGCTCTAGTAAGCGTGAGCCCAAATCCCTCTTTCATATCAACACTTGGTAGATTTCCATCTTTCCCAGCCTTCCAGTCGAAGCACTGAATCATTGCGCCAAGCGCTGTGTGTACCATAAACTTTGCTAGTGATATGCCGGGACACATCCTCCTCCCGCTACCAAATGGTAACATGTGAAAGTGTTGCCCTCTCACATCTAACTCGTTCTCTTTTTCTTGGAATCTTTCAGGCCGGAATTCATGTGGGTTTTCCCAATGGTTTGGGTCTCTACCAAGGGCCCACACATTGATAAAAATATGTGTTTTTGCTGGAATATGGTAACCAACTACCGTGGAATCTTCTGTTGATTGTCTTGCAATCACTGGAGCACCGGGATGTAGACGTAATGTTTCCTTCACAATTGCTTGGAGGTAAGGAAGGTTTGGTATGTCTGACTCTTGCAAAAGTCTGTTTTCACCAATAGCTTGATGGATTTCTTCACGTGCTTTTTTCATGATATTTGGATGATTGATTAGTTCCGATAAACCCCATTCTATGGTACTGGCTGTAGTGTCTGTTGCAGCAGCAAATATATCCTATAATGAAAAGATAAGAGCATAAATTCGTTAAGAGGGAAAACACTGAAAGTGATTTATATTATGAAAAATTTTATAAGCAAAATAGAGTGTGTTAGATACATATACTGTATAATAAAATATTCATACTATCAATTATAATAATGTTTGATAATTATGATTAACGTTCAAGAGGCAAGTTAAATAGTTGCACCAAATAATCAGATCACAAGAATTAGTTTTTGCTTCTATTTATATTCAGCATAACACTTAGAAAGACAGTACCCAATTCCAAAATGAATAGTAAGATAATGAGTATGAAAATGAAATCCCATTATAAATGTTACCAAGATGAAGGCTTTGATATTTTCTCTGCTTAGCTTTATCTCCATGCTCTCATCTTGTTGTATATCGAGTAAAATATGAAGCAAGTCTTTCATTTCTCCACCATGCTTTCTTGCCTCTTCATGCTCGGTTATGATCCTCTCTATCATTACATCAAATCTTGCTCGAAGCTTCTTCACCTTTTTCCCTAATCCCTGCAAGTCTAGACTCTCGAACAACCATATGTAATCTGAAAGGTTAAAGTTACCTGCTGCTTGAACTAAATCAGCCACCAATTTCATCACATTGTCTGCGCCCTCTTCCATGTCTGTACATCTTTCACCCATAAGCATTATCGAGATCACGTTGTTAGTCAACTTCATCATCTCCTTGCCAAGATCTATTGCTTCCCCAACTTTGGCGCTTTTTGATATTGAACTTATAAAGCCATTAATCTCCTGGTGCCTAACTGAACTAAGCATGTCAAGTGTTTGTCCATTTAGAAGTTTTGACATAACTATCTTTTTCATGAACTTCCAATAGGGTCCATAAGGACTAAACACCAAGCCTTTTGATCCATAACCTATGTAATCTGCAGTTGAGTTTCGGGCTCTATCTACAAACACATTTTCCTTTGTTTTAAGTATTTCTTTCGCTATTTCTGGTGAACAAACAACAAAACAAGGTTTAGACCCTAAAAAGACATGAAAAATGGGCCCATATCGAGATGAAAGCTTGTAAAAAGCTTGATGTGGGATTGGAGAAAGAAGGTGGAGATGTCCAATGATTGGAAGCGCAAACGGGGTTGGCGGAATATGAGATTTAGGACGAGTAGGTTTCAAAAATGCCCAGACCAAGATGGTGGATATGAGGCATGCAAGAAAGAAGGGGAAGTAGGCTTCTAAGTTATCCATGGTTAAGTAAAGTTTTAATCAATAATGTGCAATAACAAGTAAAACCATGCTAGAATTTATACAAATTAAACCTCATTTAGTCAAGAGAAAGGATGATATGGTTAATACAATTCAATTAGAGGCCCTATAAGATATGCTTAAAAAATAGCGCCAAAGATAATTTTGTTTCCAATATCTTGAATATTCGACATATTTCTTTATCTTTGCCATTTATGTTTTAACGTTCTATATAAGCTTGTTTTTAGATGTGTTAGCCTATATTTAGAACATCAATTAAGTATCTTTATTTATATATACTAAAACTTAATTACTTATTGACCAATTAGAGCTCTTAAATCATCAAAATTGAATATTGATGATGTCATCATTAATCTAATTATAAATTAAAAATTTAATAATCATATTCAAATATATTAATATATTAATATGTAAAAAAAGTCTCATTAGTTTACACTTTTTTGTTTTCCATCAATAATTTATACTTTTTAGTCTCCTAAACTTAATTTATATTTATTTTTAGTCAAACTATTTTTAAGATTTTAATATAGTTATTTAAACCTATTAAAGTATATACTATAGGAGTTTTTAATTGTTGGGGTTTTCTCCTTCTCATTGATCACAATATATAATACAATTTACATTTAGATACCTCAAACTATGCTAATAAAACAATATAACAAATATAACTAATATATCGCTAATACACCCCCGCAGTCTAAGGCGGAGGGTCTCGAAGACTTAGGCTGGATCGGAAGTCCAGAAATAATGCCTGTTAGGTCCAGATTTACTGGACTCGCTCCAGACTCGACTACTGGAGCCTTACTGAAGATCTGTCCAGAAACGTGTTCTACTGGACCTGCTCCAGACTTGGAATCTGGAGTCCCTCTAAAGATTTGTCCAGAAATAATGGAAGACCAGTGAGCAAATACTTGTATAGGAAATCTGGAGTATTCTCCAGATTAGCTCACTGGACTTCACCCCAGTCCAGATCAACTCTACTGAAGACGTTCTAACTGAAGTCAAAGACTGAAGTCAGAATAAAGAAGACTGACAAATGGCGGAGTCCACTGGAAGTCTTACCAGATCTGTACACTGGAGGATTGTCAGTGTTCTCGACCTTACAAGTCTGAACACTGATATCGAGGAATTGACTTTTGCCTTTACACATGTAACACCCCAAGCCGAGGCTCGGAATATCACGGAAATCACATAGCACCAGGTGGAATTACAATAGAACAAACTAAATGCAATTAAGGATTCAGTGAATCCATACAACGATAAACAAGTAACGAAATACAACAGGAGCAAGTAAACATCAAGATTACAAATGACAACAAAAGAAGGCTATCAATCCTAAATACAATGCAACATAAGGCAAATGGATCCTTGATCCATATCAGTCCGGTCCGGGTTCAACAGTAAGCAAACAATCAAATTCCACGTCCTGAATAACCTGGTTACCTGAAAAGTGTACTAAGCATAGTCAACACAAGGTTGGTGAGTTCGTAGTAATGGTCCATAAAGAACCAACATCAATAATCACAATATAAGAATAGAGGCTAGACATGACTTACAGTGAGCCTCTACATAACCCAACATCGTCCAACAACAAGATTACACAAGACAAGTAAATGTGTAATGAGGAATGCATAAATGATATGAGTATCAATGCAAATGCCAAATGTATGAATAAGCAAATATGCCTATCCCAAGCGTGACCTTCAATCACGTATGCAACGATACCCTTCTGCCATCGTCATGGACAAGGCTGTATCTCAAAAACATCGAGATATATATGTCTATATACTCGGGGTCAGGTCTACATCAAAATGGGTGCATACATCTATGCACCAGGATGCCGGCAAATCCCCTGCCGAGGGTCCAACAATAATGTATGCAATGCTTACAATCAAATGTAAATGCATAATCATAAACCAACGATCGATATGCGATGAATATGAATCAATAATCAATATTCGCCAATCCTGAGTCATCAATCAATAAACGTCAATCATAACCAATAATCACCATTCATCAACATCGGCCATTAATACTTAACCAAAATATTAACCAAGTCAATCAACATATGATGAACCATAAATTAATAATCAATAATCGTCCATCTTAACCCACTAATCAACATTCGACAACCATAAGCCACCAATCACAATTTAAACCAACTATACGTACATATACTTCAGAGGATTCTACTTCCTTCGAGTCTCAGATGCTTATATATAGGGTCACCCGCAGCCTTCCCACCACATCTAAAACCCGACGGAGGCATAACCGACTTTCATGTATGTACATCTATCCTACTATTACTAGATACTTAACAAAATATAAACTAAGTCATTCGAACGTGAAAATCATCTCAACAATTCAATACTCAAACCAATTTAACCAATCAAACGAAAGGAACCATCACACCAATCCAACAACTAAAATAATCAATCAATCAATCAATCAATAAATGCAAGTAAACACACCAGGTTTACACTTTTCAGCCCGGATCTCAAGTGAGTAGGGAGATACGAAACTCACCTTGATCGGCAAAGCAGCTTAAGTCGAGTTAATAAAAGATTAATAGCGAGTATTAGGATCCACATGGCCACAACCTATAAATATACATCATAATACCATAATGTCAACTATACAATCTTAAACAAGTTGGTTTAGCATAATTAGGTCAAATCGCAAACCCTAGACGCCTTTACAACTTTACCGTATGAAACAAGACGCTTTGACTCGACATTTTTAGAAATGGATTAGAATCATACAAGATGAGTGTTACTACAAGAAACTAGACTCTCTTACGATTCCAACGATAGGTCATATGACTCGATTGGACTTACGGATCAAAAGTTATTAACGTTTCAAAATCGGCGCGCATAAATTCCAGCATCTAACCACTGCGCCGCAGTGAGCCTTGGCCAAGCTCACTGCGCCGCAGTGGGCTGACCCAACATTGACCAGACCCTAGCCACTGCGCCGCAGTGGGCTAGCCCAAGCCACTGCGCCGCAGTGGCTCCAATCTGACCAGCAACAGCAGCTGCACCAGCAGCAAGAAAAACAAGGCCAAAACCCTAAAAACTCGACCCAAACCTAACCAAATCGATTTGTAGGAACTTATAACTTGAAATGAAGCATAAATAAACATCATTAACCATAAATAAACATAACCCAATCCACAATTCGACCCAAAACATCAAAATCATAACAAATCGCTCCAACCCTAAACGAAACCCTAATTTGACCTAAATCGTCTTTCGACTCGATTCAAGACTTGAAATTGTTCAAGATGACTAGAAATGCATAAACAAACATAAGTAGGAGTAAATGGGATGAATTTGACTTACCAAAACCTTCACCTAGTCTCTAACCCGAATTTGACCCGAAATGGCTAGAAAACTTGCACTTTGAAACCCAAATTTTTGATATGTTGTTAAGATGAGGTTGATGATGAAAACCCCAAACAAAATCTTGCTTAATTCCTAATATATGAGATAGAAATCTAGAGAGAGAGAGAGGTATGTGTTTGTGTTTCTTGGAGGAAAGAGAGAAAGAAAGAGAGAAAAGATAGATAGATAGGAAATGAAAGGGAAGGAAAGGGATAAGGAGGGGGATTTGGGTCTTGGGTGGCTGGTGGGTCTTGGACTACCCACGGGCCGACCCGCTTCCCTTCACAAGTCACTACACAATAGCTACACATTTAAATACCGATCAACACATATTATCGACCCGAATATACCACATTGTCATTTAACTCACAAAACGACCCCAAAACTTCCTTAACTTAAATTGTTAGTCAAATTGCACGTAAAGTCAAACGGTCAAAATTTACGGATGTTACCACACACTTTTCAAAGAACAATCCATTTGTTCTTTACCAAAGTATACGTGTGTAAAGGTGGTTGGATAAAAGGATACACTTGCATTTGATGTGACTTTATCCTTATTCCTTATCCAATACATTTAATGTTCTTGTCGGATCATTAAATATATGCAACCATATTTGTACGACACAAAATTCACTGGTGAATTTTGTTGCCTATAAATACAAAGTCATTTCCTTGAAAAAAAATACTTTTAAGCATACTTTTGCATTTAAGTGAATTTGTCTAAATACTCTCGATCTTAAACATGGATACTTCACAACTTTAAGTATCTCGATCCAAAAGAGTTATTTGACAAATATAGATCATTTGTAATTCATAGGTTGTTAGGATACATACTTATTTGTATTATCTTGATTCCGCACAACCTTGTATTTTATTTAACATCATAAATAAAATACACCATTGAAAAATACATAATGTTCCACTTACTTGTTTATTGCTTTAAGTCTTGTATTACTTTATTTATATACTTGCATTTATATTTAAGTAATACTAGTCCATTTTAGTGATTATTAGACTTGTTGTATTTTACACTTTCTAGGTTAACCATCGTATTTCAGGGACTCACATTTGGTATCAGAGCAGAAGGCTAAACATTGCCTAGATCTGTTTCTTTGATGGCTAACCAAGAAAATACACAGGGAAGTTTTAATCTTGGTCCCGATCCTAATGTAATATTAATGATCAAAATGAACCACCTATTGTTAATAACACTAATCCACCTCCTCCTCCTACTCCTGCTTCTCCACACGTGCATGTGCACTATTCAAAAAATCATGTTCCTAAATTCAGTGGGAACAGTGATGAGTTTGGTACGTGGAAGGCTAGGATGATATTGCATATCACTGGTATTGAGAGGAACATGATGAAAATCTTAAATGAAGGTCCTTATGTCCCTAAATCACCTCTCAATCCCCTTCTTGATCCTTCTGGATCTAGAAGAGGAAGGGAAAAGAGGGAGGAACATTGGTCTGAAGAGGAGAGGAGATTGGTGAATCTAGACACCCTTCTCAAAAACATGATCCTCGGGGCCGTTTCAGAAACCCTAATTCCCACACTAGTTCTTTTTCCTAGTGCTAAAACCATGTGGGATGAACTTTTAAACCAGCATGAAGGAGGAGATGACACCATTGTCACCAGAAAGGTCTCCTTAAACAAGAGGTATGAGTCATTTTTTGCTCAGCCTAACTGAGTCTCTCACTGGTACTTACACCAGATTTATGAGTATCATAAACCAGTTGAGAGGTCTTGGGGTTGAGAAGGACAAGGATATACTTCTGGAGAAATTTTGTGATATTCTGCCCACCAAATGGTCTCACATGATCCTGGTCTTACGACAAGGTAAAACTCTGCACACACACACTCTCTCAACTTTATATGGAGCCTTTAGGTACACTGAAGAAAATCAAGCTCAGAGAGTGGTTGCAGAACAAGATGCTTTTAACCATGCCTCCAGTATCCTAATGTGGTTAGTCATACTGAACCACAAGTACAGCACTGATATCTTCTGAGAATGTATTTTCTATGAAGAAGATGGTGTCTGAACTCATGGATTCTGGAGAGTCCAGTCAAATCTCTCCAGACTGTTGTGATGAAACTGATGATGATGACCTCATTGCAATGATTGCTAAAACGTTTAACCGTTTCAAAGCAAGAGCAAATAGGCCATCTGGACAATTTGCATCCAGTTCTTCAACTGATAAGACCAATTTGACATGCATTAAGTGTGGCAAAAAGGGTCATTTCATGAAAGATTGCAGGTCCAGCCAGTTTGTATCCAAGCCTGGTCCATTTTCTTCAAATAAGAAGCCTGATGATAGCTATAAATTGAAATATAAAAAGCTTAAGGCCCAGATTGCTCTCATGGCACAAAATAAGTGCATGATTGCAACAACTGAAGAGAAGTGGGTTCCTTCTGATGAATCATTTGCTGATGAAGAAGAAGAAAGAGATTGCTGTTACATGGCTCTAGCAGACGAAGAGCACCTGGTGAAGGAAGATGTCACATCTGGACGATGGGTGGACATTGTTATTAAGAAGGTTAGTGATTATGATAGTGCAACTGACCAAGAATTAAAACTGGACATTGCTGAAGCTCTTAATTCTGATTTGATATTTGTAGAAACTGTTAGATCTGATTGTGTAAATGGTCTAGAAACAGATTCTTCTGAAATAACTGTTTTAAAATCAAAATAAAAGAACTTCAAGACATTGAACTGGCATTTCAAGCCCAGGTTCTGGTAACTGAACAATTGATTCAAGAAAAACAAGATCTTGAAATCATTTTAGAGAAAGAAAAACTGGTAATTAAATCATGGCTAGAAACCAAAAAGCCATATGATGCTGGAGTAAATCAATTTCATGCCCAAAAACGTGCATATTTAGATGGAAATACTCACGTAGCATCATTAATACCAGTAATTGATCGATTACCAGAGGGGTTCAGGCCCACCACTGTATATGATGAGCCTGTAACTCCCAAGGCCAATATCTACCCAGTTCAATCCCCAGAGGTTAAGACTGGAGCATTCCAGATGACTGCTCCAGTTCAAAAGGTCAATCAGACGAAACCTTTGCCTCAGACCAATCCCCTACCTAAGCCTAGAACTGGAAAGGCTAAGGTATCATCTGATGAAAATGTTTTGTCCAGGTTAGAGAGCCAGATTCAAATACTGACTCGTCAATTTCAAAGTTTTAATGCAAGATTAAACTTTATTGAGGGTACTTCATCTGGCCCTAGACAAAATACAAAACCTTTTGCAAAGAAAGTAAATCTATTTCTCCAGTTGAGAAAAAGAAAAAGGTTTCAAAACTATCAACCCCAGTGGTCTTTTCAACTAAGACCACTGTTGAAGAAAGTGAACTAACCAGATTGCCCCAGGGACCTATAAGGGAGGGTCCAGTGAACCCATCAGTCGATAGGTTCCCAAATCTAACTGATAATATCTGGTGTGTGTGCAGGGCGATCGAAAGAAATATATCTGGTATCTTGACAGTGCAGCTGGCAGGACGATGACCGGATGTAAGACCCTGCTGGAGGAGTTCACCATTTCTGATGGACCCTCCATTACTTTTGGAAATGATGGTTGTGGAAAGACTGAGGGATACGGTGTTCTGAACAATGGACAAGTCAAGTTCAGACGTGTTGCATTTGTGAATGGTTTGAAATATAACCTGATCAGTGTAAGCCAACTGTGTGATGATGGCTATCAAGTTCTATTCAATATTGCTCAAGGTATCGTATTCAACAAGGACTGGAAGGTAGTGTTGATTGCTCCCAGAAATGGGAATGTGTACGTGATGGATATGGAAAGCTCTCCTTCAGAGCAGTGTTTCTATACTCAAGCTGATGAAGACACAAACTGGTTTATGGCACAAAAGGTTATCCCATTTAAATTTCAAGAATATTAATAAGTTGTCCAGAAAACAACTTGCAGATGGGATACCTTCAGTTTCCTTCAAAAAGGAAAGGCCATGTCCAGGATGTGAGATGGGTAAGCAGAAACGTACCAGTTTCAAGACCAGACAGAATTTCAGCAATCTGAACCTCTTCATATGCTTCATATGGACCTCTTTGGTCCAGTGAACGTTCAGACTCGTGCTGGTAAAAGATACACCCTGGTGATCGTAGATGAATTCTCCAGATATTGTTGGGTGATCTTTCTGAGGTCTAAAAGTGAAGCTGCTGCTGAAATCATTAGTCTTATCAAGCAAATTGAGCTCAAGTACAGTCGAAAGGTGTGTCAGTTAAGAGGTGACAATGGAACAGAATTCCAGAATGCAACTCTGGAGTCATTCTGTACTGACACTGGCATCTCCCAGAATTTCTCATCAGCCCACTCTCCAGAACAGAATGGAGTGGTGGAAATGTAACATCCCAAACTTTTCTTTACTAGTTGACTAATGCCGTTAAGTCAATATTGTGTGTGTCGTTAAGTCTATTTTAGATTTAAATGTTTATATGAAGCTAATGTGTGTTATGTGTGAGGCTTGTAAGCCTAAATGTTAATGTAGTATAAATGTGTGTAATATGAAGATCAATGTCTATGTAGTGACATTTAATGAAGGATTAATGATGTTGGTGGTCAATAATGTAGTTTGTGACCAATAATGAAGGATTAGGAAGCTTAGGGGTTAGTTTTGACATGTGTGCAAAGTCAAAAACGGGTTTAGAGGTTTAAAGGCTGTCATTAAGAACTTTATGCAGATTTTCTTACCCTCAAATAAGCCCTAGTTGATTTCCCCCTTCCCTCTCTTAATTCTCCCTAGATCTTATTCGTTTTGGAGCCGAATCGATCGTGTATTGCTTAGATCTTGGATCTTTATCACCAAATACAGGTAATATAGGTATTCCTCAGTTGAGAATTGATTGTGTGAGTCTTATACTAGTCTTAATCCAGGTCATAAGGGTTTGGGTTGGGTTATTTGATTAAACGTTCATCAATTTGATGTTATTCGGGTGATTAAATGATTGATTTATGAAGTAAAGGATTAAAGGATTTATAGGCTGAGAATAGATGATGAAAATGCAATTAAGTGGGTTAATTTTAAGTCCCCAGGTTGGATTTGGGGTATGGGTTCGTATGGAGTTCGTTTGATCAAAGAACAAAGTTGGGTTTTCTGGTCGACACTCCAAGTGCGACGCACCTGGAGGGTGGTGCGACGCACCAAAGGGTAGGTGCGGCGCACCTATTGATTGATATGTTTTTCTGTTGGTTTTGTGCGACGCACCAAAGGGTAGGTGCGGCGCACCTAGTGTTAGTCTAAATTCCCTGGAAGATTGGTGCGACGCACCAAAGGGTAGGTGCGGCGCACCTATTGATTGATATGTTTTTCTGTTGGTTTTGTGCGACGCACCAAAGGGTAGGTGCGGCGCACTCGTAATTAATTGAATTTCCCTGGAGGATTGGTGCGACGCACCACATGGAAGGTGCGGCGCACCACCTGCCCAGATTTTACCAAAGGTGTCGTTTAGCTTATCTTTCGATCTTATACTTGTTCTAGGTTATTGGAGACACCTAGTCATCGTTGTATTGTGCTTGTAGCTTGTTGATAAGCTGTATCAAGGTAAGATACACTACTTTTGTCACGCTGAGGGTTCAACAAACAAAGGTTTCATACTTATAACTTCCTTAACGGTAACTTATGATATATGTGGGTATCTCGGGTTACACGGGAGGCATTATGGGATATGTAGTTGACCATGAGACCTGAAATGCAGACCCTATCGTAGTGAAATGAAGAATTGCTTAATGTAGTACATTGTTATGCAGTTTATGTAGTATTACGATGTAGCTTGTGATGCTTTGAGATGTAGTGTGTGTTGTTGATTGTTGATATGTGCATGATTGTATGGCTTGCTCAACTAGTACACTAGACTCGTTAAGTTGCCATGACACGTGCACGTTTAAGGGCCCAAAACGTAAAAGCAGTAAACGTAGAAAATGTTAGGTAATGCAGTCACCTAAACTAAATAATGCAGGATCGAGCTCGTTAAACTTTGATGCAGGAAAGTGTTAAGCTTAACCCGTACTTGCCCTAGCCCGGCTAAGTGCGTTGACGTAGTTGTTGCTTGGGTGGCTCCTTGCAACATGGTCTTTATAATGCAGGGCGAGTAATACGAGGGGTCTGACCCACCTCCACATACGGATTACTCTTGGATTGGCTTGCCATTCCTTAACGACGCTTGATGTACAACCGTGTGGGGTTTGTCATCTAGTCGGGTGTAGCTTATGTTACACATTAACGCAGTTTAAAACGTAGTAAAGCAGTCAATGTAGAAAGCAGTTATGTGGTTAAACGTGTGTAATGAAGTAATGCAGGTTAGGCACATTTAGGGTGATTCATCCTAATTGATATGAAGTTGTTATGCAGTTTGTGTGTTGTGCGTTGTGCCTAATGAGCTTGTCTAAATATGGAGAAATGTTTTAATTGGACAAATGCTTTTAAATTAAGTGTGATCTTACTTAGCTATTCTTATAGCTAACACTTGTTTCTTTAATGTGGTTGTTCCCTCAGGTTTAGCTTGATGGATTAGTGACGCAGGACTTATGAGCTTGGGTAGATGCAATGAAGGAACCTTAGCTACCCATAGTTGCTTATTATGGAGACTTTTGAATACATTTCATTTTGATGTCGAATTTATGTAATAATGTGTGAACGGTTGTTTAATGTTGGGCAACCGTTGGGTCTTCATTTGAACTAATGTTTGATATGACATGTAACACCAATAAAACGTAGAAACCGAAACGTTTTTATCGGTTTGACTTTTAAAGTCTTTTCTTCCGCAATTTAACACCGCTAGGTGAAAGTTTTTGAAAACCCATATTTTTAAACGTCGGGTGTTACAAGAAAGGAAGAATCGAACGCTGATAGAAGCTGCCAGGAGTATGCTTGCTGAATCTGGTCTGTCTACCAGTTTCTGGGCTGAAGCAATTGCTACTGCTTGCCACACCCAAAAAGATACAAAAAGACAGCCTATGAAGTCTTAAGAAATAGAAAACCAAATATTGGTTATTTTCACGTTTTTGTATGTCTAGTTTACATCCTAAACGACTCCAGTCAGTTAGGCAAATTTGATGCCAAAGCTGATGAAGGGTATTTCTTAGGCTATTCAGCCATTCGCAAGGCCTTCAGAGGCTACAACAAGAGACTGGAGAAGGTCCATGAGTCAATTCATGTAACATTTGATGAATCAAATGCTGCAATCAACAAGAAGCCAGCCCTTGACACTCCCCCAGTAACTCCAATTATCTTCTGTGAATCTGATCCTATAAACGACAAAAAAGAAGATTCAGAAGACACAGTTTCCAGTCATCCTGATCTGGAACCTGTTCAGAAAAAGAAACTTTCCAGTAGTACTCCATTCTATCCTTATATTATTTTCAAACTACCCTCTGAAATTAATATTGGATCAGATGTTCGTACTACTCCCCCAGTATCAGTGTCAGTTGAGAATATACCAGAAATGTCTTCTTATGAAGAATTCCAAACTGAACCAGTACTTCAAGAAATGCCTTCAAATGAAGAATTTCATGATGCAAATCGTGATTTAAATGACTCAGATGAAGATACTGAAGTAGTATGGCAAGATCCTCCTCCTGGAGCAACTCCAGAGGAGACTCAACTGAATTCTTGCACTGATATTGTTGTCAGTAACAATCCTGGTCAGTATTCCAGATGGACAAAAGCTCATCCTATTGATCAGATCATAGGTGACTCCAGTAGAGGAGTTCAGACCAGAAGAGCCTCCATTAATCAATGCTTATACGTTAGTTTTCTATCTTTGATGGAACCTAAGAAGATTGACGAGGCTATGGAAGATCCAAGCTGGGTGACTGCTATGCAAGAAGAGCTTCACCAGTTTGAAAGGAACAAGGTCTGGTATCTGGTTCCTTTCCCAGTTGGAAAGAAAGAACCAATTGGAACAAGATGGGTCTTCAGGAACAAAGTAGATGAAGATGGCCACGTAATCAGAAACAAGGCCAGACTGGTAGCACAAGGCTACTGCCAGTCAGATGTCGACTTTGATGAATCATTTGCTCCAGTGGCTAGACTTGAAGCGATCAGAATATTCTTAGCATTCGCTGCTTATCATCAGTTCAAGGTCTACCAGATGGATGTAAAGAGTGCTTTCTTGAATGAAAAGCTTGAAGAAGAAGTTTATGTCAGACAACCTCCAGGTTTCGTTGATGAAAAGCATCCACATTGGGTATATCGTCTGGACAAAGCACTTTATGGCCTCAGACAAGCCCCACGTGCCTGGTATGACACTCTGACTAAACATTTGTTGAAAAATGGTTTCAAACGAGGTGCAATTGACAATACCTTATTTATTCTTCATGAAAAAGGTAATCTGTTAATGGTACAAATTTATGTTGATGATATTATTTTTGGGTCTACTGATGAAAACATGTGCAAGAAATTTTCGAAAATCATGTCAACTGAATATGAAATGAGTTTGATGGGTGAATTAACATATTTTCTTGGACTCCAGATTAAACAAAACAAAGATGGCATCTTTATTAATCAGGAAAAAATATGTTAGAGATCTTTTAAAGAAATATGATATGAACTCTTCACCATCTAAACCAACTCCAATTTCTGCACCACTGACACTGGACTCCGATCCAGATGGTAAATCAGTGAACACCACTGTCTATAGAGGCATGGTTGGTTCACTGATGTATTTAACTGCCAGTAGACCAGATATTATGTTTTTAACATGTTTATGTGCCAGATATCAGTCTAATCCAAAGGAATCTCATATGCTTGTTGTAAAGCGCATACTGAAGTACCTTAAAGGTGTCCCCAGTCTAGGTCTTTGGTATCCCAAAGGCTCAGGCATGGATCTAATGGGTTATTCAGATTCAGATCATGCAGGTTGTAAGATAGACATGAAATCCACTACTGGTGGATGTCATTTCCTTGGTGGCAAACTGGTCAGCTGGACCAGTAAGAAGCAAACTTCAGTTTCATTGTCCACTGCTGAAGCTGAATACGTGTCTGCAGCCAGTTGTTGTGCTCAGATACTCTGGATGAAGAACCAGTTGCTTGATTATGGTATTAAGTATTCAAAGACCCCAATCTTTTGTGATAATACCAGTGCCATTGCTATCTCAAACAATCCAGTCATGCACTCCAGAACGAAGCACATTGATCTCAGGTATCACTTCATTCGTGATCATATTATGAAAAACAACATTGAACTCCATTTTATTCCCACTGACAAACAACTCGCTGACATTTTTACCAAACCTCTGGATGTCAAAACTTTTGATATCTTGTTGGTGAGTTGGGAATGTTAAACCCTTAAATCTGGAACCTTGGTATTGAACGCCAGTGTGTACTACTGAGGATCTTTGATTTAAAGATTTATAAATTTATAACTGCCCAGATATTGAACGCCTTTGTGTACTATCTTTGCATTAATAAATTTCTGGATCAACATTCCAGGGAAAGACTTGAAAGATATTTTTATTCTTAAAAATGTTTTAAGTTCAGGGGGAATTTATTAATTTATTTTCTCACTGGACAAATTCTTCAGAAAATATTACTGGTACTTTGTAAATGTGTCCCTCTCACTGGTAATTGGACAAGTTGAAGTGCGTGTTTGAGGTGACTTATGTCTCCTTGTAAATGTGTCCCTCTCATTTGTCTGTATTAGTTGACGTGCATGTTTGAGGTTACCAGTCTTTCAAAAATGGTTTTCACTAGTACTTTACTGGAGTGTCCCTCCAGTGTACCATCAGTACATGTTCACTGGACTAATCCACCAGTGATACTGGAGTGTCCAGTCAACCTCCAGATGCACTGAAATATGTCATAATATTTTCTAAATACTTGGTCATTGTGTGTGCCACGTAAGCAAATCTTTTTAAAGATATTTTAATCCTACGTGGCATATAAATTTTTCAACATAATGATGGTATTTTTACCTTGGGAAGTCAAAAGAGCAACTTGTTAATGTTTGTGGGCTGTAAACCGTCACACATTTATGTGTGATGTGATGTAATTAATGCGGATCTCAGAACCTCGATCAAAATTATATTTGATAATTTCAAATAAACCGTTTGAGTTCCACATTCTCTCTCCTATATATACCCACTTTCAATTTCATTTGCATTTACTTCGAA
The DNA here is from genome assembly GCA_034093135.1 of Erigeron breviscapus. Taxonomy (NCBI): domain Eukaryota; kingdom Viridiplantae; phylum Streptophyta; class Magnoliopsida; order Asterales; family Asteraceae; genus Erigeron; species Erigeron breviscapus. The sequence continues at coordinate 181,071,426 of CM067167.1, forward strand.
CATATTTACTCCCAAATCTTTCAAATTCCTTTATTTACTTCTTCATTCATTTTCCAATCATCATCATCTCTCATATTTACTCCATTCCATTCAATTCTTCATCAAAATCTTCATCATAACCATATATATTCAATTTCATCTTCATCTATTCTTAATAAAATGGCACCTAGACAATCAAAATCGCTCAAAAATCTCCTTGCCGCTGAATATGCTCCTTCTGAAAATGTTGACAGAGCACCTCATATCACTCTTGAGGCAAATGCCATAAGAATCAACATGAACAACTGGATGGCCAGACTTTCACTCTCCAGTGTTCATGATGCCCAATCTGTTATTGGGAGATTAAACACTTTTTTTTCTCTCTTGCCCATTATATGGTGCGTTGACACTAAATCCAGGAAGGATGTACCACGAGTACCTTTGTGAATTCTGGTACACTGCAAAATATGATGATGAAACTTCATCTATCAATTATACTCTCAAGGGAGGTACCAGATCCCTTGGTTTCACTGCTAGTCTACTCAGGTCTGTTCTACAGTTAAACTATTTTGAACAGAATGAGTTGCCTATTGAACTTCCCACTGGTATAAATACAAGGGAAGTGTGCAGACTGATGGGGCACACAGATATCATGGATGAGCATGGCCAGCTATCCAGGAAAGGAACTATCTACATGAGCAAACTGTCAGACTCATGGAGATACTTCTTCACCCACATTGTTGAATGTCTGGGAGGCAGTTCTGGAGGGTTAGACCAGATAAATCAAACCCATATCCAGATTGCCTACTGCCTATGGTTTGGGCTTAGAGTGGATTTCGCTCAGATCCTTTTTGATGATCTGGTAGAGCGCCTTAGAGTGAAAGGAAGAAAACCTTTTGTTCCTTATATTCGTTTCCTTTCACTGATGTTTAAAAATGCTCTTGGAGACCAGTATGATTTTGAGACTACTCACTTTTCTGTGAGTGAGTATATGAGGGATCTGGTCAACCTCAGATCTCCACTGAATGAGGTAGATATTCCTCAGTCAATGCTCTCCTTTCAGAGAGAAGAAGCTGAAATGGCTCCAGGTAGTGGTTAAGCTGTTGAAGGACCATCTGGTGACCATGATGTACAGATCATTGAGGTTGTACAACCCATTCGACAAATTGCTCCTGAAGGTCAAGGTACAGAAGTTGTTGAACCTTCCAGATGACCTAGAACTAACAGGCGTCTGATGAGAGCTGGACTTCAGGTGAATCCTGAAAGACATCCTGGTGATGTTATGAATCTGGATGGGTCGCCAATTTTTGAATCTGAAGAGGTTGTTGGGCAGGTAACTGATGAACAAATTGAAAATGTTGCCCACATTATAGAGCAGGTTGTTGAGGAAGTTGAACAAGATGTTCAGACTGATGAACATGTTTCTGGTGAGCAAGAAGCTCAAATAGACTTGAATGTAGATGCTGGTGAACAAGTTAATGTAGAGGCTGGTGAACAGACTGGTGATCAGACAGTTGGGATGGCTCCAGAATGGGATGATGTAGATTCCCCAATGTCTGAAGGCTTTGATGTAAACATGAATTTCTTGGGTGATGAAGAAGAAAATATTGAAACATCTGTTATTGCTTCAGTCACCCAACCAATTATATCTTCTGAAATGCCACCACCACCAGAATCAAATGAACCACCACCACAATCAAACATGCCACCACCACCACCACCTTCAATTCCAGAAAACACTCAATACTTCACTCCTGCAACCATTCAAACTTCACAAACTCAACCTCCACCAATTCAAACTCCAGAACAAGCTGCAACTGAAGAGGACTGGGCACAAGTACCTCTTATGACCAGATTGCCTTCTAATCTTGAACCTCCCAGTGGTCTCTCCACTTCATCTTCTGCCGAGGTCCAAGGCCTTTTAAGTAAGGTGGCGGACCTGGAGAGATCACTCCAGACTTCATCGCAGGTTATTTCAGACTTCAAATCATTATTATCAAATAACCTTGCATCTGAGATGAATCTGTTTGCTGGGAATGAGAAGCTTGTGTTTGAGAAGCTTGATGAACTGGTACTGGCCACAAACAACAATACTGAAAATTTCAAAGTGGCAGTCCAGGGTCTAGAGACAAGGCTGGTTAGTTCAGTTCAGACTGCAGTGACTGGTGAATTTGTTCAACCACTGGCAGATATGAAAGAAGAAGTTCAGAATCAGTATGCTGAAAGAATTATCTGAAGAGATTTCTGAGACTGTTCTTCGTACCATTTATGATGGGGTGTTACCCCAAGTGGAGAAATTGCTGGATGAAAAGTTGCCAAATCACTTGCCTAAAGTAGTTGCAAATGTTCAAAAGGAAGTGCAGGCACTTAAGAAAGTTGTGTCTGATACAACTCCAGAGGCAGGAAGAACATTTGGTGCACTGGACAGACTTATGCTTGAACAGTTATGGAATGATCTCAAGTCAAGAACTGGTGATCATTCCAAGGGGGAAAAGTCGTCTGGTGACCAAAGACAAGTGACACTGAAGCACTTGGCACAAAGAGCATATGGCACTGAAGCCGGGCTAACTGAAGAAGCTACTGGTACTGAAGCCAGTGAGCCCCAGTTTGAGTCCTTCCCAGATATTCCATCAACTCTGAAGTCAGTTAAGGGAAAACAACAAATGGAAATGTTGCCCAGATTATAGAGCAGGTTGTTGAGGAAGTTGAACAAGATGTTCAGACTGATGAACATGTTTCTGGTGAGCAAGAAGCTCAAATAGACTTGAATGTAGATGCTGGTGAACAAGTTAATGTAGAGGCTGGTGAACAGACTGGTGATCAGACAGTTGGGATGGCTCCAGAATGGGATGATGTAGATTCCCCAATGTCTGAAGGCTTTGATGTAAACATGAATTTCTTGGGTGATGAAGAAGAAAATATTGAAACATCTGTTATTGCTTCAGTCACCCAACCAATTATATCTTCTGAAATGCCACCACCACCACCTTCAATTCCAGAAAACACTCAATACTTCACTCCTGCAACCATTCAAACTTCACAAACTCAACCTCCACCAATTCAAACTCCAGAACAAGCTGCAACTGAAGAGGACTGGGCACAAGTACCTCTTATGACCAGATTGCCTTCTAATCTTGAACCTCCCAGTGGTCTCTCCACTTCATCTTCTGCCGAGGTCCAAGGCCTTTTAAGTAAGGTGGCGGACCTGGAGAGATCACTCCAGACTTCATCGCAGGTTATTTCAGACTTCAAATCATTATTATCAAATAACCTTGCATCTGAGATGAATCTGTTTGCTGGGAATGAGAAGCTTGTGTTTGAGAAGCTTGATGAACTGGTACTGGCCACAAACAACAATACTGAAAATTTCAAAGTGGCAGTCCAGGGTCTAGAGACAAGGCTGGTTAGTTCAGTTCAGACTGCAGTGACTGGTGAATTTGTTCAACCACTGGCAGATCTGAAAGAAGAAGTTCAGAATCAGTATGCTGAAAGAATTATCTGAAGAGATTTCTGAGACTGTTCTTCGTACCATTTATGATGGGGTGTTACCCCAAGTGGAGAAATTGCTGGATGAAAAGTTGCCAAATCACTTGCCTAAAGTAGTTGCAAATGTTCAAAAGGAAGTGCAGGCACTTAAGAAAGTTGTGTCTGATACAACTCCAGAGGCAGGAAGAACATTTGGTGCACTGGACAGACTTATGCTTGAACAGTTATGGAATGATCTCAAGTCAAGAACTGGTGATCATTCCAAGGGGGAAAAGTCGTCTGGTGACCAAAGACAAGTGACACTGAAGCACTTGGCACAAAGAGCATATGGCACTGAAGCCGGGCTAACTGAAGAAGCTACTGGTACTGAAGCCAGTGAGCCCCAGTTTGAGTCCTTCCCAGATATTCCATCAACTCTGAAGTCAGTTAAGGGAAAACAACAAATGGAATCTGGAGAAGAAGAGCAAACTACTGAAGATGCTGATGATGAAACCTCCAAGAAGCTAGAACAAGAATGCATCATGATAGAGATTTTCAAAAGAAATCAAAAAGATGAACTGCTGGCCCATCAAAGGGAGATGACATCTATGGGGACTCTGGACTCTTACAATGCTGGCAGGTTAGGCATAAATATTGATGTGTATAAAAAGATGAAGGATGATCCCAGAGTTCATCAATGTTTGAATGCATTGGATGATGTTCATGTACGCTCCTTTTACGCCGAAGAAGAACAGGTTTATGATTCTATAATTTATGGTGTAAGTGTACCTGAACTCATCAGACAAAGAAAGGAGGAACTGGTAAGCCTTCAGAAAAAGATCAGAAAGAACGCTGGTGCTCTGGAGATAGAGTACAGAAAGAAACTGACTGGCTTACCAAAACTGACTGCCAAACAAATCAAAGCGATCAAAGATGCTGATGTAAGCAAATTCATTCCCCTGGACACTTCTCGAAAAATAAATCGTCAACAACTCCAATCTGCTATAGAGCAAAAGAGAATGTCTAAGGAAACTGAAGCATTGATCCAGACAGCCAAGTTGAAAGACAAATACAATGAAATGTTAAATTTCAGGGCTGATGCTAGAAGGATCACTGGTGCTGAGATCAAATTGGCTGAAAATCATGAAGGTATGTCTAAGTTTGAAGTAAAGTTGACCAGGGAGGGTAACTTTACTGATGAAAGGAAAAGTACTTAAGTCCAAGCGTTTGGATGGAGTGAACTGAAGGAGATTGCTTTAACGTTCAGGGGGAAGACAAATGTGTCGACTGATGTTAAAGCATTTCTGAAGAGAGTTGAAAAGGTATGGAGAAGAAAGCAACAGATGGAAGTTGCAATGGGCGTAAAATCACCAGAATTAATACCATCTTCTCCATCACCAAAGAGAAAGGCTACTGAAGATGCTCCAGGACAGACATCGAAAAGAATGATGTAACTATTTATCAGTTGATGTATGTAATAATAGTTGCAATTTTTGATTCATATAAGTAAATGATCAGATTTAGTCTAAGTTAGAACTTAAAAGATGAAACTGAAAACACTCATTATCTATAAAGTGTTTTCCAGTAACTTAGATTTTTTAGACTACAATCAACACAAGTGTTTTTCAGGCATACAAAATTGTATAGATATAAGCTTGAAAAACCTTGCATTATTTCTAAACAAATAGGGGGAATTTGTTAGGTCCAGATTTACTGGACTCGCTCCAGACTCGATTACTGGAGCCTTACTGAAGATCTGTCCAGAAACGTGTTCTACTGAACCTACTCCAGACTTGGAATCTGGAGTCCCTCTGAAGATTTGTCCAGAAATAATGGAAGACCAGTGAGCAAATACTTGTATAGGAAATCTGGAGTATTCTCCAGATTAGCTCACTGGACTTCACCCAGTCCAGATCAACTCTACTGAAGACGTTCTCACTGAAGTCAAAGACTGAAGTCAGAATAAAGAAGACTGACAAATGGCGGAGTCCACTGGAAGTCTTACCAGATCTGTACACTGGAGGATTGTCAATGTTCTAGACCTTACAAGTCTGAACACTGATTTCGAGGATTGACTTTTGCCTTTACACACTTTCCAAAGAACAATCCACTTGTTCTTTACCAAAGTTTATGCGTGTAAAGGTGGTTGGATAAAAGGATACACAGTCATTTAATGTGACTTTATCCTTGTACCTTATCCAATGCATTTAATGTTCTTGTCAGATCATTAAATGTATGCAACCATAGTCATTTCCTTGAGAAAAATACTTTTAAGCATACATTTTGCATTAAAGTGAATTTGTCTAAATACTCTCGATCTTAAACATGGATACTTCACAACTTTAAGTATCTCGATCCAAAAGAGTTATTTGACAAATATAGATCATTTGTAATTCATAGGTTGTTAGGATACATACTTATTTGTATTATCTTGATTCCGCACAACCTTGTATTTTATTTAACATCATAAATAAAATACACCATTGAAAATTACATAATGTTCCACTTTACTTGTTTATTGCTTTAAGTCTTGTATTACTTTATTTATATACTTGCATTTAATGTTCTTGTCAGATCATTTGTTGCCTATAAATACAAAGTCATTTCCTTGAGAAAAATACTTTTAAGCATACATTTTGCATTAAAGTGAATTTGTCTAAATACTCTCGATCTTAAACATGGATACTTCACAACTTTAAGTATCTCGATCCAAAAGAGTTATTTGACAAATATAGATCATTTGTAATTCATAGGTTGTTAGGATACATACTTATTTGTATTATCTTGATTCCGCACAACCTTGTATTTTATTTAACATCATAAATAAAATACACCATTGAAAATTACATAATGTTCCACTTTACTTGTTTATTGCTTTAAGTCTTGTATTACTTTATTTATATACTTGCATTTATATTAAAGTAATACTAGTCCATTCTAGTGATTATTAGACTTGTTGTATTTTACACTTTCTAGGTTAACCATCGTATTTCAGGGACTCACAATGCCCGAGGTAACCCTTTGGTGAATATATCCGAGAAGTTATGACGGGAACGAACTTGCCCCCGCTGAACTTTCTCGCGAACAAAATGAATGTCAATCTCAATGTGTTTCGTCCGTTGATGTTGAACTGGGTTCCCGGCAAGATAAACAGCAGAGATATTAGTATAAACCAGAGAAGTACGCCGAGGATGATGACCCAGTTCTAAAAGTAAATTGCGAAGCCAACATATCTCAGCAACAACATTAGCAACTCCCCTGTATTCAGCTTCTGCACTGGAACGAGAGACAACTGATTGACGTTTGGAGGTGCAAGAGATCAAGTTATCCCCAATAAACACACAATACCCAGAAGTGGACCGACGAGTGTCCGGACAGCCTGCCCAATCGCATCGGTATAAGCAACCAACGTGGAAGGAATAGAAGGACGCATGAAAAGCCCCATATGTAAAGTACCTTGAACGTAGCGAAGGATCCGTTTCAAGGCAAGAAAGTGAGAAACCCGTGGGTCATGCATATGCATGCAAACCTGCTGAACGACATAAGAGATGTCTGGAAGAGTGAAGGTAAGGTACTGTAATGCACCTGCTAAACTCCGAAAGAAAGTGGGATCGTCAACCGGAACGCCTTCATTGCGGCTAAGCTTACCTGCAGTATCAACCGGAGTGGTAACTGGATTGCAATCAGACATCTTTGCACGAGCCAGAATGTCCTGAGCATATCTAGATTGAGAGAGAAACAAACCGTCCTTTGAGCGAGCAACTGAGATCCCAGAAAGTTATTAAGAGCACCCAGATCCTTCATAGCAAGCTCACGAGACACGATAATCTTTTTGGTGGAAAGATCGTAGCATTTATATTCGCGATGATTGGGTGGATAACCAAGAAAAACACAAGGAGTAGAACGATTTTGAAGTTTGTGAATAGAAGTAGAGGGAAGAAGGGGATAACAAAGGCACCCGAAAACTCGGAGATGCGAGTACATCGGACGTTTGTTATAGAGAAGTTGTGTGGGGGTGAGATGTGACTTGGTTTTCGAGGGTAAGATGTTAAGAAGGTAAGTAGCCAAAGACAATGCCTGATGCCAGAAAGAGGGTGGGGGAGAGGAGTGTGTTAGAAGGGTGCGAACAATGTTGTTGATAGAACAAATTTTGCGTTTGGCTTTACCATTTTGGGAAGACGTGTGAGGACATGAAAACCGAAACTGCATGCCGTGTTGTTTACAAAAGTCATGAAAGGGTTTGTTATTATATTCTCGACCGTTATTACATTGAAACTGTTTAATTTGGCGTTCAAACTGAGTTTTAATAAAAGTGGCAAATTGAATGAAAATAGGGAACACATCCGATTTGTAAACTAAAGGGAAAGTCCACAAAAAGTTAGTATAGTCATCCAACAATAATATATAATATCTATGTCCACCAGATGAAGGAACAGGAGATGTCCATAAATCACTGTTAATTATATCAAAAGGCATAGAAGTAAACGACAAGGAATCATGAAAGGGTATTCTAACAGACTTTCCAAAAATATACGACTGACATAGTTCTTTATTCAATGGAACAGAAACAGAAACACACTTATTTTTATTTAAGACACGTAACAAATCTATGCCCGGGTGACCTAAACGCTGATGCCAACGATCTTGTGTAAGCGCAGCAAGAGCAGTTGGAGAAACGACCTTGGAAGGAGGAGTGAGCGGGTAGAGGTCCCCGGAACTGTCACATCTAAGGATAGGAATTGGTGTGGAAATCCTTCACAAGAAAACCGAAACTGCATGCCGTGTTGTTTACAAAAGTCATGAAAGGGTTTGTTATTATATTCTCGACCGTTATTACATTGAAACTGTTTAATTTGGCGTTCAAACTGAGTTTTAATAAAAGTGGCAAATTGAGTGAAAATAGGGAACACATCCGATTTGTAAACTAAAGGGAAAGTCCACAAAAAGTTAGTATAGTCATCCAACAATAATATATAATATCTATGTCCACCAGATGAAGGAACAGGAGATGTCCATAAATCACTGTTAATTATATCAAAAGGCATAGAAGTAAACGACAAGGAATCATGAAAGGGTATTCTAACAGACTTTCCAAAAATATACGACTGACATAGTTCTTTATTCAATGGAACAGAAACAGAAACACACTTATTTTTATTTAAGACACGTAACAAATCTATGCCCGGGTGACCTAAACGCTGATGCCAACGATCTTGTGTAAGCGCAGCAAGAGCAGTTGGAGAAACGACCTTGGAAGGAGGAGTGAGCGGGTAGAGGTCCCCGGAACTGTCACATCTAAGGATAGGAATTGGTGTGGAAATCCTTCACAAGAAAACCGAAACGATCAAATTCGATAGATATATTGTTATCAGTGGTTAAACGTCTAACAGAACAAAGGTTTTTAATTAAACTAGGCAAAACTAGGATATCAGGTAAGCGGAGTGGAGGATATGGAGGTGACCATTGCCGATGTCTATATTTGGGAACCATAGCCAACAACTATAGGTTTTGAACTACAAATATTATTAAAGGGAGAGAGTGTACCTGAGGAGTGCGACATGTGGTTGGTAGCCGCGGAGTCCATGTACCAATTTTGATCAGGGTTCAAAGTCATGGTGTGGAGTGCATGATCAATGTTGGTAGGAGTGTAGTAGTGATGTGATGCAACATAGTTAGCGGAGGGGGACGCATATGGGGAAGTAGGAGCCGGACCCAAAATACCTGGACTATGAGAAGGTGGCCGAGAGGGCATAATAGGGTTTGGGCATGGTGGAGAGGCCCAAGACTGTTGTTGCCAAGGTGTAGGATACCACGGAGAAGGCTGATAGTTTCCATACTGATCACCGGGTACGCCATAGGTAGGAGAAGGACCACTAGGGGTTTCTTCCTCTTGTCTAGCCTTCCGACTTTCTTCCATGATTAAACGAGAGCATGCACCTTTAAAATCAAGAAGTTTATCAAGTTGTTGCAAGTTGGTAGCAAGATTGTCGTATTCCTTGTTCAAGCCGGCTATCAACTGGAGGACTAAATTCTGATTTATCAGAAATCATCTTTAACTCACGACAGTAAACAACAACATTAGGATAAGCAGAGAGCTTCATGTTGGAGAGCTTGTGTTGTGTTTGTTATCATTGATCACAATATATAGAGATACAATTTACATTTAGATACCTTGAACTATGCTAATAAAACAATATAACAAATATAAATAATATATCGCTAATATATACAATATATAATAAATAAGTGAAATAAATAAATAATAATAATAATAATATAACAGCCAATGGGGTTGGTGGCCCATTGGTAAGGTCTTTGACCTTGGGAGGATCCACCTGGGTTCGAGTCCCACTTCTCACATTTGTGAGGGTGGATTAATAGGGGTTTTTCGAGAGTCCTGGTTTCAGGCATACGTGTAATTTAGGAGTAGGAGTAGAATAGAATGCCGTTCAAAAAAAATAAAAATAAAAATAATATAACATGTTACAATCTTTAATATATAATACTTTAACATATATTCATTTACATATAATAAAACTCATCTAATCCATATGAATTTCATTACGAAATATTAATTTTTATAATGTTTTGTGTCTTCCCGTATATATATTAAAAAAATACTTTATAACCAACCAAAATCTTTGATGTTACTAAACATTTTTTTATCTTAGACCTAAAATTTAATATGGTTAGCAAAAGTCAGCCACGACTTTACATAAATCTATAAATTTTAAATTAATAATTTATTTGTTCTTAATTTTGTTAACTGATTTACCTTAGGACTGAGTTTGAGTCTCACTTTTATATGATATATTTGCCCTTTCATATTTATGGAGATTGATTAATTATGAGTAGAACTATGATAAAATGTCGTTCTTAAAAAATATCGATTTTTATTTATTTGTATCTCAAACTCTATCTCTTAACTCGATTATGAATCTCAAATATTATTTTCTCAATCAATACATTTAGTTTTTAAAACTTGATTGTTATAATTTATCTAATTTCCAACAAATTGATATATTATTTTGAATAATAAATAAATGACATAGTGTTCATATAAGTTGTTATTAACTATTGTTGTCAAAAGTTGGTTTTTAGTTACAATGTCCAGTTTTTAAGTACAGACAATTGTACATTGCGATATCTTGAGTTAAATTGAAAAATACCTTAAGGTGATGATAAACAACAAATGTCAGATCAAAAAATATAAACAAATATTGTCTACAAAAAAGTATTACAAAAGATGAAATACAATATATGCATTTAATGTTTTGAAATTAAATTCTTTTAATATGAATTTACTTACATTTTTGCATTTAACTTTATATTACTAATAATAACAATTCATCTTAATTATCTTAAAATTATCATAAATACCCGTGTATTTAACACATGCATAAATCTAGTAACAACGTTATATCCACACATGACATAACGACCAAAAACAATCTTTAATAATCTCTCGATTTATTTGAACCTTGATAATTATCTGATACTTTTGTGAATTGTTAAAAAAAAATTTGTAAATTTTAAATGTAACTTTTGAATAATTGAGATAGGAGATTTTTCAAAATTTAATTTTAAATGTAACTTTTGAATAATTGAGATAGGAGATTTTTCAAAATGTAATTTTAAATGTAAAATTTGTAAATTTTAAATGTAACTTTTGAATAATTGAGATAGGAGATTTTTCAAAATGTAATTTTAAATGTAACTTTTGAATAATTGAGATAGGAGATTTTTCAACAAATATTTAATAATCTTTCAATTTAGTCAACGGTTAATCTAATGCTATTATGTCCGTAAATGAAAATTTGTAAATTTTAAATGTAACTTTTGAATAATTGAGATAGGAGATTTTTCAAAATGTAATTTTAAATGTAAAATTTGTAAATTTTAAATGTAACTTTTGAATAATTGAGATAGGAGATTTTTCAAAATTTAATTTTAAATGTAACTTTTGAATAATTGAGATAGGAGATTTTTCAAAATGTAATTTTAAATGTAAAATTTGTAAATTTTAAATGTAACTTTTGAATAATTGAGATAGGAGATTTTTCAAAATTTGTAAATTTTAAATGTAACTTTTGAATAATTGAGATAGGAGATTTTTCAAAATGTAATTTTAAATGTAAAATTTGTAAATTTTAAATGTAACTTTTGAATAATTGAGATAGGAGATTTTTCAAAATGTAATTTTAAATGTAAAATTTGTAAATTTTAAATGTAACTTTTGAATAATTGAGATAGGAGATTTTTCAACAAATTTTAATAATCTTTCAATTTAGTCAACGGCTAATCTAATGCTATTATGTCCGTAAATGAAAATTTGTAAATTTTAAATGTAACTTTTGAATAATTGAGATAGGAGATTTTTCAAAATGTAACGACTTTACATAAATCTATAAATTTTAAATTAATAATTTATTTGTTCTTAATTTTGTTAACTGATTTACCTTAGGACTGAGTTTGAGTCTCACTTTTATATGATATATTTGCCCTTTCATATTTATGGAGATTGATTAATTATGAGTAGAACTATGATAAAATGTCGTTCTTAAAAAATATCGATTTTTATTTATTTGTATCAAACTCTATCTTTACTTTTTTTTTTTTTTTTTTTTTTTTTTTTTTTTTTTTTTTTATTTTATGTAGTTTTTTTTTTTGTTGAACTTTAGTTTTTCAATTGATTTGTTGCGTAGTTTCATAGACACGAATAATAGGCCCATTTTCTCTAGAACGTATACAAATCAAACCTCATATAGTCAATGGAGAATTGGAAAGGATGATACGGTTAATACAATTCAATAAAAGGCCCCTATAAGAATATGCTTATAAAATAGCGCCAAAGTCAACTTTATTTTACTTTTTTTTTTTTAGTTAATCTATTTTTTTTGTTGAACTTTAGTTTTTCAATTGATTTGTTGCGTAGTTTCATAGACACGAATAATAGGCCCATTTTCTCTAGAACGTATACAAATCAAACCTCATATAGTCAATGGAGAATTGGAAAGGATGATACGGTTAATACAATTCAATAAAAGGCCCCTATAAGAATATGCTTATAAAATAGCGCCAAAGTCAACTTTATTTTACTTTTTTTTTTTAAGTGTTGAACTTTAGTTTTTCAATTGATTTGTTGCGTAGTTTCATAGACACGAATAATAGGCCCATTTTCTCTAGAACGTATACAAATCAAACCTCATATAGTCAATGGAGAATTGGAAAGGATGATACGGTTAATACAATTCAATAAAAGGCCCCTATAAGAATATGCTTATAAAATAGCGCCAAAGTCAACTTTATTTTACTTTTTTTTTTAAGTAGTTAATCTATAAACCTCTATAAAGCATATTGACTTTTTATTTTTAGAAATTAAGCACTTTTTTCAGTATTTAATTTTTTTTTTTTTTTTTTTTTTTTTATTTTATGTAGTTTTTTTTTTTGTTGAACTTTAGTTTTTCAATTGATTTGTTGCGTAGTTTCATAGACACGAATAATAGGCCCATTTTCTCTAGAACGTATACAAATCAAACCTCATATAGTCAATGGAGAATTGGAAAGGATGATACGGTTAATACAATTCAATAAAAGGCCCCTATAAGAATATGCTTATAAAATAGCGCCAAAGTCAACTTTATTTTACTTTTTTTTTTTAAGTAGTTAATCTATGTAGTTTTTTTTTTGTTGAACTTTAGTTTTTCAATTGATTTGTTGCGTAGTTTCATAGACACGAATAATAGGCCCATTTTCTCTAGAACGTATACAAATCAAACCTCATATAGTCAATGGAGAATTGGAAAGGATGATACGGTTAATACAATTCAATAAAAGGCCCCTATAAGAATATGCTTATAAAATAGCGCCAAAGTCAACTTTATTTTACTTTTTTTTTTTAAGGTTCTTGTGTAACACCCGACATTTAAAAACATGGGTTTTCAAAAATTTCCACCTAACGGTGTTAAAAGATGCGGAAGAAAACTTTAAAAGTTCAAAACCGATAAAAATAGTTCGGTTCCTGCATTTATTGGTGTTACATGCCATACCATCAAAATATCTAAATGAAAACCCAACGGTTTCCCAACACAAAACAACCGTCTACATAATACTTCATAAAATCTGCATAATATCAAAATGTAAATGATGTCTAATGAGGTATAGCTTCTATGGGTAGCTAAAGTCTTCATCAAGCATTCTACCCAATTCCCCACTCTCCATTCTACGTCTTCCTCGGCTATGCTAAACCTGAGGGAACAACCACATTTAAGAAACAAGTGTTAGCTAACGAATTAGCTAAGTAAGATAACACTATGTTATTAAAGCATTTGTCCAATTAAAACAACCTTCATTATTAGACAAGTTTATTTAGGCACAACACACATCACACGTTCACACATAACTGCATATCAACTTCATATCAATTAGGATGAATCCCCCTAATTGTGCCTATCCTTCATTTCATTCTCACATTATCACACGTATCTTCGTTAACTGCATATAAGTGTAACATAAGTCACACCCGACTAGATGCTTCACCAAAAGGCAAGTCATACTTCGTCGTTAAGGAATGGCAAGCCAATCCAAGAGTAATCCGTATGTGGAGGTTGGTCAAACCCCTCGTATTACTCGCCCTGCATTATAATGACCATGTTGCAAGGAGCCACCCAAGCAACAACTACGTTAACGCACTCGTCCGGCTAAGATCTAATGCTATTATGTCCGTAAATGAAAATTTGTAAATTTTAAATGTAACTTTTGAATAATTGAGATAGGAGATTTTTCAAAATGTAATTTTAAATGTAACTTTTGAATAATTGAGATAGGAGATTTTTCAAAATGTAATTTTAAATGTAAAATTTGTAAATTTTAAATGTAACTTTTGAATAATTGAGATAGGAGATTTTTCAAAATGTAATTTTAAATGTAAAATTTGTAAATTTTAAATGTAACTTTTGAATAATTGAGATAGGAGATTTTTCAAAATGTAATTTTAAATGTAAAATTTGTAAATTTTAAATGTAACTTTTGAATAATTGAGATAGGAGATTTTTCAAAATGTAATTTTAAATGTAACTTTTGAATAATTGAGATAGGAGATTTTTCAAAATGTAATTTTAAATGTAACTTTTGAATAATTGAGATAGGAGATTTTTCAACAAATATTTAATAATCTTTCAATTTAGTCAACGGTTAATCTAATGCTATTATGTCCGTAAATGAAAATTTGTAAATTTTAAATGTAACTTTTGAATAATTGAGATAGGAGATTTTTCAAAATGTAATTTTAAATGTAAAATTTGTAAATTTTAAATGTAACTTTTGAATAATTGAGATAGGAGATTTTTCAAAATGTAATTTTAAATGTAAAATTTGTAAATTTTAAATGTTAAATCTAATGCTATTATGTCCGTAAATGAAAATTTGTAAATTTTAAATGTAACTTTTGAATAATTGAGATAGGAGATTTTTCAAAATGTAATTTTAAATGTAACTTTTGAATAATTGAGATAGGAGATTTTTCAAAATGTAATTTTAAATGTAAAATTTGTAAATTTTAAATGTAACTTTTGAATAATTGAGATAGGAGATTTTTCAAAATGTAATTTTAAATGTAAAATTTGTAAATTTTAAATGTAACTTTTGAATAATTGAGATAGGAGATTTTTCAAAATGTAATTTTAAATGTAAAATTGTAAGTCTACATAGTACTTCATAAAATCTGCATAATATCAAAATGTAAATGATGTCTAATGAGGTATAGCTTCTATGGGTAGCTAAAGTCTTCATCAAGCATTCTACCCAATTCCCCACTCTCCATTCTACGTCTTCCTCGGCTATGCTAAACCTGAGGGAACAACCACATTTAAGAAACAAGTGTTAGCTAACGAATTAGCTAAGTAAGATAACACTATGTTATTAAAGCATTTGTCCAATTAAAACAACCTTCATTATTAGACAAGTTTATTTAGGCACAACACACATCACACGTTCACACATAACTGCATATCAACTTCATATCAATTAGGATGAATCCCCCTAATTGTGCCTATCCTTCATTTCATTCTCACATTATCACACGTATCTTCGTTAACTGCATATAAGTGTAACATAAGTCACACCCGACTAGATGCTTCACCAAAAGGCAAGTCATACTTCGTCGTTAAGGAATGGCAAGCCAATCCAAGAGTAATCCGTATGTGGAGGTTGGTCAAACCCCTCGTATTACTCGCCCTGCATTATATTTACGAGCTCGGTTTCACACATATGGTTTAGGTAACACACATTCCTAAACCGTCACACACATATAGTCTAGGTAACACACATTCCTAGACATTCACACACTTTATCTTTATTACGTTTGGATCCTTAAACGTGCAAGTGACATGGCAACCTAATAAGTCTAGTGAGCTAGGTGTACAAGCCATGTAAGCATGCATATATCACACATCAACTTCATTTCTACATTTCATGCATAATGAGATACTTCGTAATACTACATAAACTGCATAACCATACACTACATTAAGCAATACTTCATTTCACTACATTAGGGACTGCATTTCAGGTCTCATGGTCAACTACATAACCCATAATACCTCCCGTGTAACCCCATATGCCCACATGCAATATAAAGATACCAAATGGAAGTATTTATGATTTGAAACCAGCTTTTCGTTGAATCCCCAAATGTGGCAAAGTAGTGTATCTTACCTTGGTACGGCTTACCAACAAATGATAACGCAAGTTACCGAGCTTTGCAAGTATTCCCGACTACCTAATAATCAACATAGGACCAATTAACGAGTATAACGAGACTAAACCGACCTACAGTCTATATACATGCCGCATACCCCTTTACTTACCATCATTTCAAGTAATAGTCTCATTTTGACTATTACCCTAGGTATTTGTCTCTTTACGGCTATTCTCAATTTTGTCCATTTCTAGACTATTACCCGACGTATTAGTCTCTTTTGGTCTGTTTTTCCAAAAACGGGTTTTACACCAGAAAAAGACTCTTTTAAAACCTAATTGATGATTTGACACCATCAATTGCTCCATGAACGAATTGTTAACAAAATGGATCATTAGTTCACATTAAACAACCATTCCTAACATCAAAACTCGATCAATTAACCACAATTGATTTCCAACAACCCAAACCCTTCTCCAAACCCTAAGACCTGAATTAAATCCATTCATTTTATGACCAATCAAATGCAATAAACTTCCCCATCAAACAACATATGATTTTCTTCATAAAAACAAACGTTATTACGACATCGATTGATCCTCCAATGACCTAAACCACTTCTTAATAACCCATACAATTGAAAAGATAATAAATCTACATTACAATACCTTTTCTACCTGTAGATCACAAATAGGATGCAAAACTCTTGACAAAACACACTCGAATCACACGTTGGAAGGCTTTTCGGCTTGCAATTTGATGGAGGAATGCTATGGGGCGGCTAGGGCTTGTTTAGGAGGAAGAAAATCTGCAAATGACAACCTAATGACACCCCCTAACTCCCTAAACCCGTTTTTGACTTTGCCCCTATGTCAAAACTAGCCCCTAAGCTTCCTAATCCTTCATTACTAGTCACAAACTACCTTAGGGACCATATATAACATAAATACTTCTTTAGATGCCACTACATAGGCGTTTAATTACATTATATACACACATATCCTGCATTATACATTTTAGGCTTTCAAACTTTACACACAATCACACTCTAACTACATATATGCATTAAATCTAATATAGACTTAACGACACACTATGTTGACTTAACGACATTAGTCAACTGTTAAATAAAAAGTTGAGGATGTTACAATTACCTCCCCCTTAAGAGGATTCCGTCCCCGGAATCTCATCAGAAAGGAATAACTCCGGATACTTCCCCTTCATTACTGCTTTGGTTTCTCACGCTAAGTTTTCTCCATGATTATGCTTCCACTTGATCAATTTCCTACGTAGCTTCTTTTGCTTCCTTTGAAGCTTCTTTGACTTTTGGTCAAGGATCTCAATCCGACCAACTACAAACACACGTTATCATCAACACTCATATCTCTCCACGGATGCACATTGGTTTCACCTCAACCAATACGTCATGTCATCGTATACTTGCATCTTAATCCATGTCTTATATCACATTATCATGGACTCATCACTTACACGTAACTTCATAGCACATCTTGGCATCTCACACATAAATTTGTCTCACATATTCATTTTAGCACTAGCTTCACAATAAGCACGATTATCCACATCTTACGTACTAACATTACATCTAGCACGATTTACTACATCTTACATATTACTTTAACATTAGGTACATTCATTACCTAATTAATCCCACGTCTACTTCAACGTTTGGTCTCACAAACATATATATCTCATTATGATTCATACGTGTATCTAGTGAACTAGACACACCATATTTAAGCGCCACACATAAGTCATTTCAACATACATATATCCCATACTACATTCAGCGAATACTATTCATTCAGCAATTAAGCCTTTCGAACACGTACCCTTGCTAACTTGCTATCACATCTCTCATAATTCATTTGAACAAAGGGTCGTCCCTCCATAACCTTCGATGCATAACATATCCCTCCATAATGGCTTATGGTTAAACCATATTACCCACTTTGCGCATAATAAGCTTCCCTTGTTCACCACAAAACCTTTAGACAATTTTGAGCTAACCAAAACACTTCTTTTACAATTTCAACTTTATGAACTATTGCCTTTATGATCTTTGATTCTGCGCTTTTCCTTTCAATAACTTGCCAAATCATGAAATGACATCCAACATCTATAACATGATCATTGATGCATATGATCACAACAATAAATCTCAAGGTACCATCACACAATCATATGGTTTTACCAAGTTTTATACCCCATTCATTCTTCTTTCCATCAAACTAAAAGTGATAGGCATCACATGAGTTCACCATTTTTCCTCACACTTGTCAAACATCTTTAAAAATCTCATATAATGGCCGTCTCGATTCAAAACATTCCACCATTTACTCTCACACTTTAAAAGCACTTCTAAATCACACCTCTTTTCTTTCATGTCCAAGGTGACATGACCACTCACTTTCGTCAGGGGACCATTAACTCCTTGTATTGCCACCAAACTTTCGGTGTCTAGTCTTGGCTTTTAACCCATTCACCCTTCAACATATAAAATTTACTACACCTTGTACCAATATAGGTCGTATCACACTTCAGGCGACAACCAAATGAACACATCATTACGGTTCATGAACTCCCTCAAGTACTACTTTTGGTCATTTCGTTCTTGGATACCGAAGTCTTACTTTTAGACTTATAGTTCTACGCTGGTTATTTATGAACTTTCAGAATCCACTCACATAATATCAACATATTCGTCTCTAGACAAACATCACCCTTGACTAGCTCGTTATAGACAAGTGCTTACCATAACCTTATAGTCATGGAAGTAAACTTCAAATGGGACCTTGTCCCTTTCAATTCTACGCATCAGCTTCTACTTTAACTTTTACTCACCTTGGGCGAATTTTAAAATCAGACCTCTACTTGTAGAAAATCGTAGTAACGTTCCTTACACGACATGATGTTCTTCATCATACATAGAATAGATAGTAATGTCATCACCGAACGTAATGACTGAACGGTCTAGAGAAACTTTAAACTTTATCCCTTAAGTTCACGACATGGTAAGGACCCTCCGTTAACGTGCAGGTACTTCAAAAAAAAAAACTCAATTGGGTCTTAATGAGTGTATAATTAACCTAAGCAGGACTTTCATCATCAACTTCATCATATGGTAGTACAAATCGTAAATCCATCTTGTAGAAATAAATAGAGTCCACAATCGACATCGTTAACTTCTTTCTGTAAGTGAGGACGAAACGAAAGGTGTCTTTGAATAAAGGTAGCACTCGTCACACATCAATAAAAGGTTCGACCTCACGATCGCAACGAAACCGAGGACATTAATAGAACATCTCGAAACTACGGGTGGCCTCGATTTTTTGAAGTATAATCTTTGCCTTACATAAGTAGATCACATAGGCGAGAAACATGATCAATTCGGAACCGAATGCTTCTGAAAACTTCTACTCCTTGTGATTTAAGAGACTGCAATTAAATCCATCATTTTTCTTCTTAACTTCTCTTAAGGGAAAACTCATTATCTTGAGAAACAGCCATACGTAAAATTCTATGCAAACATAGGATCTCCATATCATCTTCACGTCACACCGGCGAAGGCAGTAAGCGATAGAACTGCTGGAAGGTTCACGTGTTAGTTCGCCATTCATTCCTGCAATATGAGAAAGAATCTCCACCTCGTCGTTTGTTCTTAGCGGCTTCCACCGTCATTCGAAGGACCTGAACTCCCGTCTTTGGAGCGGCTGCATTCTTTCCTTCGTTCTTCATCTGAGGGAAATCGGCAATAAGATGTCCTGTTTCATGACACTTGTAGTAATGATACTATCCTTATAATTAGCTGCAATGTGCCCCAATGAACCACACGTAAGGCACCCTTTGGTCTTGTCTGAACATTGACCTTCATGTGTAATCTTGCAAGTTGGGCACCACGTGCCACTCTTCTTCTTGTCCTTACTTCTATTCGAAATAGAACTACCTTTAAACTTCTTATTAGAACCCGAAGAACAATTAGATCTTCTCTTGGATCCCGACTTCTTATCATCGGCTTTCTCAACAACTTTTCAGATTTGAGGTCATCATTCAACCTCTTAAACTCCTTCATAGTTGTAGATAAGGTAGTGTGCTGCCTACATAAACCACGTTAATTAGCCGGGAGGCCATCACAATAAGCCTCATCTCTCAAGTTCCCACATACTCTTCCAAGAACTTCTCCTTAAATGTACCCCAAGGCATCACCGCTAGTACCTCGGGAGCTATTGACACCGTAGTAGCCCTCCACCAATTACGGGCATTCTCTGTTAGGTCCAGATTTAGTCCAGACTTACTGGACTGGCTCCAGACTGGACTACTGGAACCTTATTTAGGTTTGTTAAGGAAACTTGTTTTGCTGGTCTCGCTCCAGACCCGACTACTGGAGCTCACTGAAGATCTGACCAGAAAACATATTCTACTGGACCTACTCCAGACTTGGAATCTGGAGTCCCTCTGAAGATTTGTCCAGAAATAATTGAAGACTAGTGAGCATTTACTTGTACAGGTAATCTGGAGCATTCTCAGATTAGCTCACTGAAGACTTCACCCCAGTCCAGATCTATTCTACTGAAGACATTCTGACTGAAGTCAAAGACTGAAGTCTGAAGAAAGAAGACTGACAAATGGTGGAGTCCACTGGAAGTCTTACCAGATCTGCACACTGGAGGATTGTTAGTGTTCTAGATCCTGCAAGTCTGAACACTAATATCGAGGATTGAATTTTGCCTTTAACACACTTTCCAAAGAACAATCCACTTGTTCTTTAACAAAGTATACGTGTGTTAAGGTGGTTGGATAATAGGATACACTTGCACTTGATGTGACTTTATCCTTATTCCTTATCCAATAAATTTAATGTTCTTGTCGGATCATTAAATGTATGCCAACCATATTTGTACGGCACAAATTCACTGGTGAATTTGTTTCCTATAAATACAAAGTCATTTCCTTGACAAAAATACTTTTAAGCATTCCTTTTGCATTTAAGTGAATTTGTCCAAATACTCTCGATCTTAAAACAGGGATACTTCACAACTTTAAGTATCTCGATCCTAAAGAGTTATTTGACAAATATAGATCATATTGTAACTCATAGGTTGTTAGGATACTCACTTAATTGTGTTATCTTGATTCTGCAACAACCTTGTATTTTATTTAAACATCAATAAATGAAATACCCATGAAACATACATAATGGTCCACTTTATTTGTTTATTGCTTTAAGTCTTGTATTACTTTGTTTATATATCTTGCATCTTTATTTACAAGTAATACTAGTCCAAATCTAGTGATTATTAGACTTGTTGTATTTTACACTTTCTATTGGTTAACCATCTCGTTAATTAAGGGACTCACATTCTTCTTCAGCAATCGAGTTGCACACAAAACCTTCATGTCATCAGGACAATAACATGAAGCAAGGACAACCTCAATGTCCGCTATCCACTCCATTGTACCAACTGCATTTTGTGTATCGTCAAAATCCTTAGCTCCGCAATTCAAAAAACTCTCGTATTTGAAGTTAGTGGTACGAGGAGCAACCATACACAAGGCTCCACCACGTTACCTCCACCATTCACTCCTGCAACAACATTTTCAGGAGCAACTTACGACCTCACATTAGATGGCTCAGCTTCATTAAAGGGATTAGAGTTATTCCCATCGGTTTGCTCATCCCGACGCAAGTTAGCTTCTCATTTCAGCCTCACTTTCGGCCCTTGCTCGAGCCAATTCTTCTTCATTTGGATCAACACAGACACAGTCTCAAACACACACATGTTGTGATACATTTACAATTACGTTCGCGACCGGAATTGTAAATGTATCCTTCCATACGTGTACCCGGTAACCCTGCTGTGCATCACCTATTCATCACTCTTCAACTATCCTGCATTAACTCTACTTGTCAACTTCAAGTCCATATCCCTTGAACTAGTAGACTCAACAACAATGTCTACCAATCACTTCATTCCTCACGTACCTTTAGTCTTCATTTAACTTCATGTGCATGATAATCATCATACACCTTTAACCGGCTATAACTTTTCATTGATCTTCACACATTTCCACACACACGAGACATCAACGTCATTAAAGTTGCTACACGATGTTTACTCTCGGCACATAAGGTTGACTACATAGAAACCTCTCCAACTTCATTACTTTGCACACCGGTCAACACAAGTATGGCTATACAAACACACTCGCGTCGTGATACGCTTGCAATTATGTTCCGAACCATAATTGTAATTGTATCCTTTCACATGCGTGTTCGTTACCACCATTGTGTATCGTCTCCTTTTTCCATCCATTCCAATCCACATAATTCTCAGCACACATACTACATCTCATACCCTTTGCGGTCCTTGTCACTAACCCCACGGGCTAGACAACGTTGATGGGATACCATTTCACCTAACTCTCCACTTCGTTCACCTCAGATACTTCACTAATAAGTTATATCACACGTTTATTAAATTCAGTTGGGGAAATGGTACATTACCTCAGGGACCGTCTATGGTAGCAATAGGATAACTAGCGACGGAGGAGCGAGAAACGGAAGAATAAAGGCTAAAACACATATCCACATATCAATAAACACACATCAAAAAGCCTTAATCCTACACTCTCACTCAATCCCAACCCATCCTAGAGTACTTCATCTCAAAGCTAGGCACACCTACAAAAGCCTAACTTGCCCTACATCGGTTTAAGTCCAATTCCTATGGCACACTTATAGTCATTGGTTCACTTAAACTTGTCTCTGATACCAACTTGTAACACCCGACATTTAAAAACATGGGTTTTCAAAAATTTCCACCTAACGGTGTTAAAAGATGCGGAAGAAAACTTTAAAAGTTCAAAACCGATAAAAACAGTTCGGTTCCTGCATTTATTGGTGTTACATGCCATACCATCAAAATGCCTAAATGAAAACCCAACGGTTGCCCAACACATAACAACCGTCTACATAATACT
Organism: Erigeron breviscapus; assembly: GCA_034093135.1. NCBI lineage: Eukaryota > Viridiplantae > Streptophyta > Magnoliopsida > Asterales > Asteraceae > Erigeron > Erigeron breviscapus. Next base: position 181,094,569 of record CM067167.1, read on the forward strand.
TCATAAAATCTGCATAATATCAAAATGTAAATGATGTCTAATGAGGTATAGCTTCTATGGGTAGCTAAAGTCTTCATCAAGCATTCTACCCAATTCCTCACTCTCCATTCTACGTCTTCCTCGGCTATGATAAACCTGAGGGAACAACCACATTTAAGAAACAAGTGTTAGCTAACGAATTAGCTAAGTAAGATAACACTATGTTATTAAAGCATTTATCCAATTAAAACAACCTTCATTATTAGACAAGTTTATTTAGGCACAACACACATCACACGTTCACACATAACTGCATATCAACTTCATATCAATTAGGATGAATCCCCCTAATTGTGCCTATCCTTCATTTCATTCTCACATTATCACACGTATCTTCGTTAACTGCATATAAGTGTAACATAAGTCACACCCGACTAGATGCTTCACCAAAGGCGAGTCATACTTCGTCGTTAAGGAATGGCAAGCCAATCCAAGAGTAATCCGTATGTGGAGGTTGGTCAAACCCCTTGTATTACTCGCCCTGCATTATAATGACCATGTTGCAAGGAGCCACCCAAGCAACAACTATGTTAACGCACTCGTCCGGCTAAGACCAGTACGGGTTAAGCTTAACACTTTCCCTGCATTATATTTACGAGCTCGGTTTCACACATATGGTTTAGGTAACACACATTCCTAAACCGTCACACACATATAGTCTAGGTAACACACATTCCTAGACATTCACACACTTTATCTTCATTACGTTTGGATCCTTAAACGTGCAAGTGACATGGCAACCTAATAAGTTTAGTGAGCTAGGTGTACAAGCCATGTAAGCATGCATATATCACACATCAACTTCATTTCTACATTTCATGCATAATGAGATACTTCGTAATACTACATAAACTGCATAACCATACACTACATTAAGCAATACTTCATTTCACTACATTAGGGACTGCATTTCAGGTCTCATGGTCAACTACATAACCCATAATACCTCCCGTGTAACCCCATATGCCCACATGCAATATAAAGATACCAAATGGAAGTATTTATGATTTGAAACCAGCTTTTCGTTGAATCCCCCAGCGTGGCAAAGTAGTGTATCTTACCTTGGTACGGCTTACCAACAAATGATAAAGCAAGTTACCGAGCTTTGCAAGTATTCCCGACTACCTAATAATCAACATAGGACCAATTAACAAGTATAACGAGACTAAACCGACCTACAGTCTATATACATGCCGCATACCCCTTTACTTACCATCATTTCAAGTAATAGTCTCATTTTGACTATTACCCTAGGTATTTGTCTCTTTACGGCTATTCTCAATTTTGTCCATTTCTAGACTATTACCCGAGGTATTAGTCTCTTTTGGTCTGTTTTTCCAAAAACGGGTTTTACACCAGAAAAAGACTTCTTTTAAAACCTAATTGATGATTTGACACCATCAATTGCTCCATGAACGAATTGTTAACAAAATGGATCATTAGGTCACATTAAACAACCATTCCTAACATCAAAACTCGATCAATTAACCACAATTGATTTCTAACAACCCAAACCCTTCTCCAAACCCTAAGACCTGAATTAAATCCATTCATTTTATGACCAATCAAATGCAATAAACTTCCCCATCAAACAACATATGATTTTCTTCATAAAAACAAACGTTATTACGACATCGATTGATCCTCCAATGACCTAAACCACTTCTTAATAACCCATAAAATTGAAAAGATAATAAATCTACATTACAATACCTTTTCTACCTATAGATCACAAATAGGATGCAAAACTCTTGACAAAACACACTCGAATCACACGTTGAAAGGCTTTTCGGCTTGCAATTTGATGGAGGAATGCTATGGGGCGGATAGGGCTTGTTTAGGAGGAAGAAAATCTGCAAATGACAACCTAATGACACCCCCTAACTCCCTAAACCCGTTTTTGACTTTGCCCCTATGTCAAAACTAGCCCCTAAGCTTCCTAATCCTTCATTACTAGTCACAAACTACCTTAGGGACCATATATAACATAAATACTTCTTTAGATGCCACTACATAGGCGTTTAACTACATTATATACACACATATCCTGCATTATACATTTTAGGCTTTCAAACCTTACACACAATCACACTCTAACTACATATATGCATTAAATCTAATATAGACTTAACGACACACTATGTTGACTTAACAACATTAGTCAACTGTTAAATAAAAAGTTGAGGATGTTACAGATGGTCACTTTACTGTTGCGGTAAAAGTGTTATGCTCATCTGGTGTTGCTCCTCACAATGGTGACACCTTGAAGGCATTAAAAGCTAAACATCGAAGCATGTCATCGCCACATTTGCCAAACATTTTATATTCCGAGCCTCCCTTGGTTGTAATAGTTGATAGTTTCCTTGGGTGCATTAAATCTTTTCCGAAGGGCACTTCATGTGGGAAGGATGGGTTACGGGCGCAACACAATTTGGATGCTTTATGTGGAGAAGGGTCTGTCGTTGCCACTGATCTTTTACATGCTATCACTAATGTGGTTAGCTTATGGTTAGGAGGAAGATGTCCATCAAGCTTGGCAGAGTTTGTTGCGTCTGCTCCTTTGACTCCTCTTTTGAAACCCGACAACGGGATACATCCTATTGCAGTCGGTACCTCAATGACTTTCCATTTGGGGTCTATGTATCGGGTGGGGTAGAGGCCATATTACATAGTGTTAATATGGTATTTGGTGAATGTCACAGTGATGGTTCTCTTGCTATGCTTGCGGTGGATTTTACTAATGCCTATAATTTGGTTGATAGATCAGCTTTACTTCATGAGGTCAGGTTGAGGTGTCCTTCCATTTTCTTGTGGGTTGAATTCCTATACACGTTGCCAACAAGATTGTATATTGGAGATGAGCATATTTGGTCTTCCACGGGGGTTCAACAAGGAGACCCTCTAGGACCACTTCTTTTCGCCCTTGTTTTGCACCCTCTAGTGCATTAGATTAGAGACAAGTGCAAACTTCTTCTTCATGTTTGGTATCTTAATGATGGGACTGTTATTGGAGATTCTGAGGAGGTTGCTAAAGTGTTGGATATCATTAGAACAACAGGCCCATCCTTGGGGCTTGAACTGAATATTAAGAAAACCGAGCTATTTTGGCCCTCTTGTGACAGTAGAAAGTCTCAGAAGGGCTTATTCCCCGATGCCATTGGGAGACCATCATTGGGGGTGAAACTTCTGGGAGGGACTGTTAGTAGAGACGCGGTTTTATTAGTGGGCTAGCAAAGAAGAGAGCTCCTAATGCTGTTGATTTGATGTGCCTCCTCCCACAGCTTCGCGACCCACATAGTGAGCTTCTATTACTACGATCATGTATGGGTATTGCCAAACTTTTTTTTGGCTTGAGGACCTACCAACCTGTTCACGTGGAGGAGGCAACGTGTTTATTTGACATAGGACTGTGTGGCGCTATTGCAGACATTGTGGTTTGTGGTGCTCTTTTTTTGGGGATCTCCAATGGAGACTGGATTCCTTACCTATTAGGTCTGGGGGTTTAGGGTTATATTCGGCAGTTGAGGTTTCATCTTATGCATTTGTGGCATCAAGGGCCCAATCTTGGGTACTACAGGATCACATCTTACGAGACAGTGGTATATGCGGTATGGATTCTGATTATGCTTGTGCCTTGGCTGGTCTTCGTGATACGATTCCCAACTTTGATGTTGACGGTTTCACTAACAAGGACACCGTCCCCCTTAAAACCCAACATGTATTCGCGAGTGTCCTTTTTAGTAAAATTGTCCAAGATATGGAGGTACACTTTGACATGACAATCAGACAAAAAGCCATTTTTAAGTGTTTATAGGCACCACATGCTCAAGATTATCTCCTTGTTGTCCCTATAGATGGGTTAGGACAACATATGTCACCGATAGAGTATCGCACTATACTCAAATACCGTCTCATGATCCTCTTATTTCCTATTGATGAGATATGTCTTATTTGTCGGAAAGCATGTTTGGATTCTTTTGGGGAGCATGCGCTTCACTGTAGAGAGCTCCCGGGGTTCAAATACAGACACGATTTGGTTAGGGATGTTCTCTTTGACATTTTAAGGCGGACTGGAATTTCTGCTAAGAAGGAAGCGCCAGTGAATTTCTTGACTGACCCGTTGGAAGTGAGATCTACTCTCAGACCCGTTGACATTTTGGTCTTTGGTTGGACTGGGGGAAAACATGCATGTGTGGATTAAACAAGAGTCTCTCCTCTTGTGGGCTTAGGGTGCGGCTTCACTGCCGGTCTTGCTGCTTTAAAAGCTGCTTCATGCAAAGTGGCCAAACACGAGAAGGCGTGCCTTCACAACCAACACGTGTTTATACCCTTTGCATTTGATACCTTTGGGTTTCTTGCACCTGAGGCCGTCGAGCTACTTGGAAGGGTCCAACGGGTCATGCATAGTCATGTTATGACACCACGATCGACGAATATAGTTTTTAAACGTCTTAGTTTTGCTATACAAAAAGGAGTGACAGCGCAGCTTATTGCCCGTTTGCCTTTTATTTCTATGTAAATTACTATATCTATCAATGATATGATTTAATGATTATGCCTAAAAAAGTAAGGATTTTTTTGCAAAATGAGTTTTTTTTTAAATTAGAGTTGGGTATATAAAAAGACATGCCGCTGAGCATCATTTGCTGTTAAAAAAATTAATTTTCTAAATTGAAAATAACCTAAATCAGTGTTTTAAAAATTGTTTTGACCGGGTTCCGAAAGGGTGTCCTGTTTTTAGGTCCGGTTTGTTCCTGATTTTTTATAAGATTCAAACCGGTCGGTATTCCCGGTTTTTCTGGTTTAATAGGCCGGTTCAACCAGTTTCTAAAGTTTTAATTTCTAAATTTTTAAAAAAATCTTTTTTTATGAATTGGCAAGTTGACCCAATCCACCCTTTTAGTACATGGGTTGGCAAGTTGGCAAGTCAAATGAGTTGCTTTGGGTCAAATGAGTTGAATGTTAATGCTTTCAAGTGGGTTGTTTTGGGTAAATGAGTTGTTTTTGGGTCAAGTGGGTTAGCAGGTTGGTAGGTAAAATAAGTTGGTTTTAGCTCAAGTGTGTTAAATAGGTCGATGTTAATTATTGTTAAACTAAGTTAAAAAGATTATTCGGGTCAAATGGGTCGGTTACTTTCATATAATTTTTTTTTTTTTGAACTTTCAATTTATTTGTAACAGCAACTATTCTGGTCCTACTTTTAAACTAACTCGAAGGACTAAAATTAAACTTATGATTTCACTAGAGTACTCAAAAATTCCCTCCTTTTAAAACTTGAACCCTAGTGGAACTTTATTTTATATTTTGACATTGTGTAATTTCATAGACGCCTGGTTTGGAACTTTGGATATATATATATATGTGTTGGATTTGTTTTTGATATCATGTAGAAATTTCGTTTTTCATGTGATGGAGTACTTACACACAATTGATTGCATGCCATGTCCCCTATTGTGCATGTTCATTACTTCTTTTGTTTTTACCACACCCTTTTAGTTTATATTTGGATATGTTGTGTAGTTTGATATAGATTGTTTTGGATAAATGTGTGATTTGTGTTTTGGATTTCATATGATAGAGCTGACTCAAGATCATCGAAGAGAGACCAATTATAGGGGCATTGACTCTGGATGAGTTGAACCAATTTTCAGGGTCGTCTTCTACACCAAGGAAGTCACCAGGTCGAATCCATGATGATATGGCCATAATTGGTAGTGTCGGGAGCTATGGGAGTCACACTAACTCAGCCATGTGTTGAGCTCAACTTCATCATATAAAGGCATGCCAAATACCACCAGCACTTATAGAGAAGTATACTGATAACTTAAATGTCTTTGTAGAAAAAGTTTCATGAATTTGAGTCAAAAAGAGCTTTGGACACAAGGGTCACTTTTTGATGTTTTTAGGGCGTGGCTGATTTGGGTTGTATGTGGTATTTTATATAAGATTAAGATCAAACTGGTAAAAGAGTATTTCAAAAGGAAATGGGTCAAATGGGTTAAAATCACCCAAGTGTATTTTTAATGCACTAATTTTTCTAAACCATTTTATGCATGTAGATTAGCATTGAATTTATATAAGTTCCGTAATCATGTTCAAAGACACTAAATTATTTACTTCTGAATAATATAGGACAAACGTTGTATGGGACCAAACTAGCCCATACGAAAACTTACCCATATTGTATTAACCCAACCCACCATGATATATACGAGTAATTTCTAAGGGATGTACTGGAATGTTAAATTAGTAACTTCTTATCTTGAAGGGTATTGTCATCAACACCCAACGGGTTAGAAAGAGGCCTTGGGTACACCATAGTTCTGTTTTGGTTAATATCTCTATTATTTGATGTCTAAAGAATACCAAACACCTTGAGTATGCGACAATAAGAACGCTCTGTGAACAAACAATTGTGTTTTGTGTACAACTAACTTAGTTGCAATTTTGGACAGTTTCATCAAGGGTCGGATGGTTGTAATTCTTTATCGGTTTGGTGGTTATAAATATAAAATGTGGGTTAATTTTGTTCCTTTGTTGTTCATATTTTTGTCATGCAAAAGGATTTTGGTGTCGATAAGTTGTGGGGTTGATATCTCTTCTAATGGTAAGAATCAGACAATGCCATTATATTCAGTTTTTTGCATTAACGTCACCTACGTATTTAAAACAACGTTATAGACCAAAGGACATAAACGATGAAAGTGATCATCTTTGTTAATCATAATCCCTCTTTTAACAGTCAACCTACGTTCAAAAGGCGAAAGGCAACCAGAGCATCAATATGTGACACCGACTATTGGGCCATGTAGGTCTTGATAAGTTGGGCTTAATTTCTGATTGTGAGCTAGTTAATGGACTGCCGAAAGTAAAAAAGAAAAAAGATGTAATATGCTCCAACGAAATTAAACATGGGAATTGGGTGCCTCAACCTAGTTGATGTGAGTTTGGTATTTTGCAAATGGGTTTACAAGTTGAAGAAACGAGCTGACTGGTAGATGGAACGATCTAAGGCTCGGTTAGTTTCCCTGCGTGTTTTTCTCAGCAGTTAGGGTCTGGATTATGAAGACACGTTCATCCCCATGGAAAAATTAACTACTATTCGGTGCCATTTGCAGTTGCAATGACTAAGAGATGAAGTATATAAATACTATTCTTTTTTATGTGCTTGTATAAACCGCAAAATCAGATAATATATTTGAGAATATTTAAGACATGAAATGGATAAATTTCCTCTTATTTTACTTGCAAACATTCTAACATGAGACAGAGTGGATATAAACTTGGGATACATCATACATGCATGAGATGTTACAATGAAAATGGGATAGGATGAAGACGAGCCACCGGTACACATACCAAATGGTTAGCTCTAGTAAGCGTTAGCCCAAATCCCTCTTCCATATCAACACTTGGTAGATTTCCATCTATCCCAGCCTTCCAGTCAAAACACTGAATCATTGTACCAAGTGTTGTGTGTACCATAAACTGTGCTAGTGATATCCCAGGACACATCCTCCTCCCACTACCAAATGGTAACATGTGAAAGAGTTGCCCTCTTACATCTAACTCGTTCTCTTTTTCTAGGAATCTTTCAGGCCGAAATTCATGTGGGATTTCCCAATGGTTTGGGTCTCTACCTAGCGCCCACACATTGATAAAAATTTGAGTTTTTTCTGGAATATGGTAACCCGCCACCATGAAATCTTCTGTTGAATGTCTTGCTAACACTGGAACAGCTGGATGGAGACGTAACGTTTCCTTCACAACTGCTTGGAGGTATGGAAGGTTTGGTATGTCTGATTCTTGCAAAAGTCTATTTTCGCCAACAACTTGATGGATTTCTTCAAGAGCCTTTTTCATGACATTTGGGTGGTTGATTAGTTGTGATAAACCCCATTCCATGGTACTCGCTGAAGTATCTGTTGCGGCAAGAAAGATGTCCTAAAGTAAAAACAACATAATTTTGCTAAGGGTGAGCCTTTTGGAAGTGAATGCACATTTGAATGATTAGGATAAACAAAAACCAGTTGTCGCTAAACATAGTGTGTTATATACTTGGATAGTTCAATAATCTCACACCAAATTTATAAGCATTTTGACTAATCCACTCTCAAAGTCATTATCCACAACACCAAACCTATTTATCTAATCAATAAGTAATCAGATCATGTGAATTACTCTTGTTTCTATCCAAACACTTAAATAAATGTTTGCAATTCCAAAATGAATTGTTAGATAATGTTACCAGAATGAAGGCCTTGATGTTTTCTCTGCTCAATTTAATCTCCATGCTCTCATCTTGTTGTATATCAAGTAATTCTCCACCACGCTTTCTTGCCTCTTCATGCTCTATCATGATCCTCTCAATCATTACATCAAATCTTGCTCGAAGCTTCTTTGCCTTTTTCCCTAATCCCTGCAAGTCTAGATTCTTAAACAACCATATGTAATCGGAAAGGTTAAAGAATGCAGATGCCTGAAACATTTCAGTAACTAAGTTTATTAAATCGTCTGCAAATTTTTCACCCATCAACATTCTTGATATCACGTTATTAGACAACTTCATCAACTTCTTGCCATGATTCACAGCCTCACCAACTTTAGCGTTTTTTGATATTGAATTTATAAAACCATATATCTCTTGGTGCCTAACTGAACTAAGCATGTCAAGTGTTTTTCCATTTAGGAGATTTGACATAACTATTTTTTTCATGAACTTCCAGTGCGGTCCATAAGGAGTGACCACCAAATCTTTCGATCCATAAGTTATGTAATTTGCGGTTGAGCTTCGAGCTCTATCTAAATACACATGTTCATGTGTTTTAAGGAATTCTTTTGCCATTTCCGGTGAACAAACAACAATACCGGGTTTAGAGCCCAAAAAGAGTCGAAAAATGGGCCCATATCATACGAATGTTGGAACCACGTTAGTGTGACCGTCACTGATCATCTATCCTTCCTGATATGATAATTGACGATAACTGAAATCCCTATGTCTAGTAAATATTCGATGGACGTATTTACTCTTAAAGACGTATTATAGGGTTTCCCATTAGGTGATTGGACTTAAGAGGACTAATGAGGCACGAATTAAACACCAGAGGGACTAAATGTGAAAATATGCTCCTTATATAAATGGAGAGTAATTAACCTAATTAAAAGGTTAATCACAAAAATAATCACAGCCTCCTAATCACAATTCGTCTCCTTCCTCTGAAGAATTCATCAATCAAGAATTCATCTTTCCATCCTAAATCAATCATCTTATTTTGGGAACCCGAATCAATGGCATCAATGTTTAATGCCCTCACAGGTTCCTCAGGATCAACCGGTACGTTATTATATGGATCGAATCATGTTTTATTCCAACAACCCAAGCTTTTGAAAAGTTTGATGTGGGATTGATGATAGAAGGTGGAGATGTCCAAAGTTAAATGGAAAAATGACCCCAGCCAGGGGCTCTGCCCCTTGGACCCCGCCAGGGGCTGCCGCCCCTTGGACCCCGCTTCCAGGGGCGCTGCCCCGGACCCCCGTAATGTGTGGGGGCTTCGCACTAATGTACATGGTTTCATCATTTGCGCCCAAAGGTCAAATGTGATTCTCATGTTGCGCTCTTTTCTCTTTTGCATAATTAACACTTAGTATATTAATTCTGCCCAAAGGTGATTTAATATGTTTTGTGTAGCAAAGGGATTCTTTTCATGCCTAAAATACACGATTCTTAATTTTGTGCCCAAAGGTCAAAGATAAGCGTTGTATTGCATGACCTAATGCTCATGTTTGCTTAGATCTTAGTTACTTCTGCCCAAAGGTGATGTAACATCTAAGTAGAGCCTTACTTTAGCTTATTGTTTTGGTGTTTACAATAGGCTTACTTATCACTAGCTTCATTACTATAATGGTCATAGTCTTATTACTCTAAGGAACAGTACTAATAGGCCTACTTATTTTAGTCATTACTTTAGTTCCATTACTCTAGAGACATTACTTAGGCTGCCTTAGATAACTTATCATCTCTCTATTACTATTGGGCCTACTTATTTTAGGCATTACTTTAGAAGAGATTACTTAGGCTGCCTTATATAACTTATCATCTCTCTATTATTATTGAGCCTACTTATTTTAGGCATTACTTTAGGAGAGATTACCTTGTCTGCATAACACGGCTGATAATGTCACTATTACTATTGGGCCTACTCATTTTAGGCATTACTATAATAATCTTCTATCGCTTATGCCCTAAATGTACATCCTTCTTATTTCCACAGTAGTACCTAACCTTGGCCTTATGACGCTCAATGGTACGAACTATGCTTCATGGAAAAGTCACTTAGATCTGACTTTGGGAATGTATGATCTTGACTACGCTATTCGTCATGATGAACCCGCTGCCCTTACTGCTGAATCCACTGCTGATCAGAAGGCGAACTTTGAAAAGTGGGAGAAGTCGAATCGCCTGTCGCTAATGTTAGTCAAGAATTCCATTGATCTGACTATTAGAGGAGCTATCCCTGACTCTGAAAAAGTCAAGGATTACCTCAAATCTGTTGAGGACCACTTCAAGGGATCGTCTAAAGCGCATGCAAGTGCCTTGATGTTGCAGATGCTTACATTGAAGTATGAAGGAACTAGCGGTGTCCGTGAGCATATTATGAAGATGACGGACATGGCCAATAAGCTTAAGACTCTAGAGATGGAAGTCTCCGATAACTTTCTGGTGCACTTCATCATGACCTCCCTGCCTGCTCGTTTTGACACCTTCAAGGTTAACTACAATGCTTTGAAGGATAAATGGTCAATGAGTGAACTTATTGGACACTGTGTTAATGAGGAGGAGCGTCTTAAGCTGGCTCAACCTGAAGCTGTTCACCTGACCACCACCGCTAACTCCAAGAAGAGGAAGGGAAACAACGGTAAACAAACTGCGAACAAAGTCCAAAAGACTAATCATGGTGCAGTTGCCTCTGGCTCTAATTCCTCGACTGGCAAACTTAAATGCAACTTCTGTCGTGACAAAGGACACCGTCAGAAGGATTGCCCTAAGTTCAAGGAGTGGCTAGCTAAGAAAGGTAACGTACTTTATGTAATATTTGATTCCTTTACTACTGAGGTACCTGTTAATACATGGTGGGGTGACTCTGGTTCTATGGTTCATGTAACCAACTCATTACAGGGTTCCTTACAATCCAGAAGCTACCAAAGGGCCAAAGAAAGCTTAGAGTTGGAAGTGGTGATCTCTTAAATGTCGAAGCCATTGGAACTTATGTCTTACATATGAGCACCGGAAAAGGCATTAGACTAATAGATACCTTATTTGTACCGAGAATTACTCGGAACCTTGTATCTATTTCTAGACTAGACCTTGAAGGTTATGTAACGATTCATGGTTTCGGCAAGATTGCCATAACTCGTAATAATGAATTGCTTGGTCGTGGTTTTTTGGATGGATTGCTGTATAAGTTAGAACTAGATCATAATTTCTCACATTCTTTGTTATCTCTTAATGTTGATGATATAACTAAAACAAAGACAAAATCACCTAAACGAGAGAATTCCTCCATGTTGTGGCATAAACGTCTTGGCCACATCTCACGAAATCGCATGACACGACTCGTAAAGGATGGAATCTTACCCTCTCTTGATTTTAGTGATTTTGAAACATGTATACAGTGCCTCAAAGGGAAGATGGCTAAAGGGAATAAGAAAGGAGCCACAAGAAGTTCCAACTTGTTGGAAATAATTCATACTGACATAAGTGGCCCCTATCCCGCATCCATCACGGGACATACATCATTTATTACATTCATTGACGATTATTCTCGTTACATGCACCTGTATTTGATCAAAGAAAAATCTGAATCCTTACAAACTTTTGCTGATTTTAAAACTTTGGTTGAAAACCAACTTAATCGTAAAATAAAAGTTGTGAGATCAGATAGAGGAGGTGAGTATTATGGTAGACATACTGACATTGGTCAAGCTCCTGGTCCTTTCCATAATTTTTGTAAGGAACATGGCATTATTAACCAATACACCATGCCTGGTTCTCCTCAACAAAATGGTGTTGCTGAAAGGAGAAACCGAACCTTAATGGATATGGTGAGAAGTATGCTTGCCAACACTAACCTACCTACCTTTCTTTGGACTGAGGCCTTAAAAACAGCCGTTCATATACTCAATAGGGTTCCATCAAAATCTGTCCCTAAAACTCCTCATGAGATCTGGACAGGTAAGAAACCGAGTCTAAAATATATGAAAGTATGGGGCTGCCCTGCCGAAGCAAAAGTCTATAACCCTAACTTAAAGAAACTGGATCCTAAAACGATTTCATGTTTCTTTATCGGTTATCCTGATAACTCAAAAGGTTATCGGTTTTACTGTCCTTCCCATACTACTACCATCGTTGACACGCAGCATGCGACGTTTCTCGAGAACTCAGAGATCAGTGGGAGCACAACAAATCCTAACTTCGATTTGCATGAAGTACAAGAAGCAGGGGGGAACCACTCGTCGATTTCTCCGATAATTCCTCTTGTACACGATGCTGCTCCTGATGTCACTGATCCAAATCCTCCTAATCAAAACCATGAAGAACCTCAAAACCAAGAAGCACCTCATGTTGCCGAGCCTCAAGTTGCCGAGCCTCACGTTGCTCAACCCCAAAATCAACTCAGGAGATCATCGAGGGAACGCAGGGCCACTAATTTTGATGATTTCATAACTTATCTGACTGAAGTTGAGGACATTGGAAAGCTTGTTGATCCCACCTCTTATCGAGAAGCCATTAATAGTGATCAGGCCACTCAATGGAATGAGGCTATGATTGAGGAGCTAAATTCCATGCAGCATAATGACGTTTGGGAATTGGTTGAACTTCCTGAAGGATCCACAACTGTCGGTTGTAAATGGGTCTTCAAAACCAAATTAGACCCAAAAGGAAACGTCGAACGCTATAAGGCCAGATTGGTTGCGAAAGGCTATACTCAAAAGGCTGGAATTGATTATCAAGAGACCTTTTCTCCTGTCTCTCGTAAAGATTCCCTAAGGATTGTTATGGCACTTGTAGCTCACTTTGATCTTGAGTTACATCAGATGGATGTCAAAACTGCTTTCTTAAATGGAGACTTGCATGAAGATGTATACATGCGGCAACCTGAAGGATTCATTCCTAAAGGTAAAGAGCACATGGTCTACAAGTTGAAGAAGTCCATATATGGGTTGAAGCAAGCCTCACGGCAATGGTACCTTAAGTTTGATGAAGTCATGAAAGAACAAGACTTCTTAAAGAATCAAGTGGATCAATGCACCTATCTCAAGATCAGTGGGAGTAACTTTATAATCCTTGTTTTGTATGTGGATGACATTCTGCTGCAAGTAACAACTTGGATATGCTGCATGAGTCGAAGCGAATGTTTTCGCAGAATTTTGACATGAAAGATCTCGGTGATGCCTCTTATGTCATAGGATCGAAATACACCGGGATAGGCGTAATGGTGTTCTGGGTCTTTCTCAAAGGGCCTACATTGACCGCATCTTAGAACGCTATAAAATGCAATCATGCGCACCCACTGTAGCTCCAGTAGTTAAAGGAGACGTGTTTGGTACTTTCCAAAGTCCAAGCACTGAAGTTGAGAAGGAGCAAATGAGGATGATACCTTACTCGTCTGTAGTTGGGAGCATTATGTACGCTCAGGTCTGTACTCGACCAGATATCGCTTATATCGCCGGTATGCTTGGGCGTTACTTATCTAACCCAGGATTAGCACACTGGAAAGCGGCTAAAAAGGTTCTACGATATCTGCAAGGGACCAAAGACTACAAACTAACGTATAGAAGAAGTGACAATCTAGAAGTAGTAGGTTACTCTGATTCCGACTTTGCTAAAAGCAAGGAAGATAAGAAATCTACTTCTGGGTATATTTTTATGTTAGCTGGCGGACCTATCTCTTGGCGGAGTCATAAGCAGAAACTGACTGCAACGTCCACCATGATGGCTGAATATATTGCTGTTTACAATGCCACTTGTCATGGGATGTTGATAAGGAACCTGGTCGGTGGACTCAAAATCGTCAACTCTATTTCTAGACCATTGAAGCTTTACTGTGATAATTCAGCTGCCGTAACTTTCTCGAACAGTAACAGTTCGACTGGCGCTGGTCTGTATCTCGATACAAAGTATCTGTTTGTACGCGAACGAGTTGAGGAAAATGTTCTTCGTATTGAGTACATAAGTACAAATGATATGCTAGCGGATCCAATGACCAAAGGTCTTCCTCCTAATGTCTTCGTAGGACACGTGTCGAAGATGGGGCTTACTAAGGACTTAATTTAATAGCATATTGTACTTTTACTGGTCATTATTATTATTATTATGTTAATGAAAATTTCCTCCTTATTCAGATTTTGTTTGTCTATTAGTTACACTTTGAGCTCATAATAGTGTAAAGACGTTATATAACAAAATTTGTCTTAGTCAATTGATCATTGCTTATTAGTTTTAAATTTGAGTCATAGTTTGACTAGTGGGGGTCCTGAGTTGATGTTCTTCTCTACGACTGTACTTATTGGCTATGATTTCGGTTTAAAACAAAATGAGTATTATCCCGGCCGGACTTATTAAATGCTCATAGATAAATGATCGCTTGGTCAAGTGGGAGAATGTTGGAACCACGTTAGTGTGACCGTCACTGATCATCTATCCTTCCTGATATGATAATTGACGATAACTGAAATCCCTATGTCTAGTAAATATTCGATGGACGTATTTACTCTTAAAGACGTATTATAGGGTTTCCCATTAGGTGATTGGACTTAAGAGGACTAATGAGGCACGAATTAAACACCAGAGGGACTAAATGTGAAAATATGCTCCTTATATAAATGGAGAGTAATTAACCTAATTAAAAGGTTAATCACAAAAATAATCACAGCCTCCTAATCACAATTCGTCTCCTTCCTCTGAAGAATTCATCAATCAAGAATTCATCTTTCCATCCTAAATCAATCATCTTATTTTGGGAACCCGAATCAATGGCATCAATGTTTAATGCCCTCACAGGTTCCTCAGGATCAACCGGTACGTTATTATATGGATCGAATCATGTTTTATTCCAACGAAAGCTTTTGAAAAGTTTGATGTGGGATTGATGATAGAAGGTGGAGATGTCCAATGATAGGAAGGGCAAATGGGGTCGGCAGATGGTGAGATTTAGCACAAATAGATTTGAAAAACGCCCAGACCAAAATGATGGATATGAGGCATGTAAAGAAGAAAGGAAAATAAGCTTCCAAGTCGGCCATTATTAAGTGAAGGTTTCAAAAATGATGTGCAAAAACAGGTAATACCATGCTAGAAAATTTATACAAATCAAACCTCATTTAGTCAACTGAATACTATTCCATAAAATTTAATACTTCATCATCTTTGATTTTTTTTAAACATGTTTTATCATTACTCTCATTTATTGAGCTATCCAAAGAAGGGTTATTACTATTATTGATCGCGGGAATTGGTTCGCGTAAAAATAAAGAACATCTGAACGATTTTTCTAATTTGAAAATTTAAAATGATTGTCAAGGTAAAATGATTATTATCAAGGAAAAAATGTTACGAGCTTGAACAAAATGAGAATACTTCTAGTTGTAGACATTAATTTTGGTTTTTCCAGTGAAGAACTTTGGTTCTTATATTAGCTGTATTTCTAAAGCTTTTGTAATTATGTTTCGTGTTTCTGATTCTTGTAATCATCTCACCATATGAACACTAGTTGTGATAATTAAAAAGATTACCTTTCAAATATAACTAATTAGTTAACCTAGCTTTAAGTTTCTCTAACTAGGAAACTTGGCTCGTACGATGCACAGACTTTATTGATGTACAAAAAAATTAAATAATACATACTGTAATACTTAATTCATTCATGTTATACACTTATTTGTCAATTATTTGAAAATTTCATGTTTCTTAAGATAAAAATTATAATAACTTGAATATTATGTGGGTAAAAGATCCTAATATATAAGGGGAAGCATATGTTTTTTATGGGCTTATTACTTTAAAAGGTATCGTAGTTGGCCATTTATACTTTAGCAGGGGGCATACTAAATTTTCATATAATATGGGGTGTACCGTCAAAAACACCGTTTATAGAAGGACCAGTTTTACAAGATGGTGGTTTTAATGTCACGTAACCCGGTTTTTGACTTTTTTTGTTGACCCGTCGATCCCCCCCCCCCCCCCCCCCCACCCCCCCCCCCCCCCCCCCCCCACCCCCCCCCCCCCCCCCACACACTATAAATACGCCCCTTCCCCAAATAAACCCTTCATTTACAGGGAAAAAAATTCATCCCCAAATTTATGCCCTAATCGATCCATCTCACTAATTCGATGTCGTCATCTTCTTCCATCCGATCAAAATACCGTGGTGGGCATCTTGGTGTATGTGATTGTGGGTACAAACTGTACTCTCGTACGTCATGGACATTGAAGAACCCAGGAAGAAGGTTCATATCTTGTCCTGAAAAGGTAAGTATCAATTACAGAATTAACGTTATTATATATTTATTATTCCACTAATTAAATGATATGGGTTTATTTTATACTTGTATTTGATAAAGGATCCAAATAAGAAGTGCGGAGTTTATAGATTCTTAGATCGAGAACTACCAAGTGATTACTATAAGCTGTTGTTATACGACCTCCATGAAAATATGCAATCAGATAAACTGAAGGAAAATGTGGTTGATTGTGAAGAAGATGGAGACTCCAGCATGAATGTGGTGCAACTCGTTGAAGATATGAAAATGAAGAATTGCCAGCTAAAATTATATCAAAAAATTTGTTGTTTTTTACTAGTAGTCATTATGTGTTTGTGTATTTGCATTGGAGCATATGTGTTGTAGAATTGGCTGAATGAATGACCAGCAGATGTTTGATCGTTTGAATGAATGAATTTTTGGTTACTTACATGGATTGTTTAATTTTTTTACGTTTTGCAATGCTCATCTGTATCAATATCCTCTAACCCTGCATTCTGACCATCATCACCACCATTTGCATCTACCATAACATCATCCTGTTGATCACCATCTGATTCATCTACAGCAATAGGATCCTCTACAGCTTCTTCATCTTGATCATCATTACCATTTCCCCTAGCATTTCTAGCAACCCTATTTCTACCCACATTCCTATGTTCAGCCACTTCATCTAATTCACCAGGGGCATTTGGGGTTCTTAATGTCAGGTTATCCTCTATGGCCTCATCATGAGTTTGCAAATGGTTCACATAAATGTCAATTTTTCCATAACAATAAGCCAAATCAAACAAACACTTGAGATCATAATCATCAGTTATTTTAAGCAACCCCTCCCTAATATTATTCCCTGGTATGAGATAATAGACACCGACAACAATGGACAAAGTGTTTCTTTCTAGATATTCAACTAACTCATCATACGATTCAAATTGAGATACATAAACACCCAACACTTGTCCGTCAACATACCTTAAAGGTCCAAAATAGAACACACCATCATAGTGAATATCCAACTCAAAATTCCCCCCAACCATGACGAACCTAAAAAAAAAATTATATTAAAATATTTACGTCAAATCAGCAGTACTCACGTACTTCAAGACATATTCCCATGCAAAAAGCAACAATTAATTTTAAAAAAATATATATGAAACCCTAATTTGTAGAAACCAGATTATTACTGACAAGAAATTTAAATCCATACAGTTTTTTATACATCTTTCAAATCAAATGTTTTAAATTTGTGACTATAATCAATGGATCTTTTCAACCCAAGAACCCTAGATTTTAAATATCGCGAGATACTAAAAAAACATACCTGAACCTGCGAAATATCGGAATACGCAGTTACCAAAGATAATAACCCATAGCAGATGAAGAGATATACTTATAAATTTTAGGGTTTGTTAGATCCGATGATGATCGAGAGAGAGATGGAAAGCGAAGTAATGGAAGGAAGTGGGGGACCAAAAGGAGTGTGTGTTTTTTTCTAAGTGTTTGGAAATAAATAAAATAAAACTGATATAGATTTTCATATATATATGTCGATATTATATATGTATGTATGTATAAAGTTTAACAAACGACAAAAGTTATTGACTTTTTATCCCGCCCACGCGTTTCTTTATCCCGCCCATTTTGGGGTCATCTGGCAGTCAACAAAAATAATACGGGGCCCACACACACAAAACCACTTTTCCAAAACCAGGAGGCTGTTTTCGTCCCTCGTTATGTCAACTTCACCATTATCCACCCCACATTATATGAAAATTTAGTATGCCCCCTGCTAAAGTATAAATGGCCAACTACGATACCTTTTAAAGTAATAAGCCCGTTTTTTTATCCTTGTATAAAAGCTAAACAAAGCGACCACTATATTTATACCAATACCATGTTCTTTATACTCCATCAATCTCACAGTACATGTTCTTGTCATCCGTTTTAATTTCTTTCTAGTTAAGATTCATTCGGCCGAAAGAGTATTTTGATCTTAATTTGGAGATCTTTTCCTAAATGTTTTTTGTCGTACTTGTATGTAAACACCCGTGAATTTTGACCGTTGACTTTTGTGTAATTTGACTAACAATCTTGTTGAATGAAATAATTTGGGTTCGATTGGTGATTATATGACTATGTGGTATGTTAGTCGGGTCGTTAATATGTTTATTCGGCGTTTAAATTGTGTAAATGGTTGTGTTGTGGCTTGAGAAGCGAAACGGGTCGACCCGTACCCGCGACCCGCCAGCCATATGACCCGTACTTTCCCCCCCTTATCCTTCTCATTCACCACACACTCCTTATTCTCCTATCTTTCTCTCAAGTAAAAGCAAAACCACCCAAACCCATCTCATTTCTCCATCTTCTCTTGCATCTAAATTGTGTTTTGGACTTGCTTTAATACAAGAATCATCATCATTGTCATAACTTAATTCCATTGAATCATAACCTTGGAGTTCATAGTTCAAGCATTATCCTTTTGACCTAAATTCGGGTTCTAGCTCGTGAAAGGAGTTTTGGTAAGTCTAAATTACCCCATTTACTTCTATTTATGTTTAGTAATGCATTTCTGGTCATTTCGAGTATTTACAAGTCCTAAATCGACTTAAAACCAAAATTAGGTCAAATTAGGGTTTATGTAGAGTTTGAGCGATTTGGAAGATTCGGTGATGTTATGAACGGATTTGGGGTTTGGGTTATGTGTATTTATGGTTAATGATGTTTATTTATGCTTCAAAATGAGTTACAAGTCCCTACAAGTCGTTTTGGATCGATTTGGGTCGAGTTTCAGGGTTTTGGTTCATGGAAGAGCTGCAGCTGCTGTTCTGATGGGCTGTAACGGCCGTTACATTGTGTAACGCCCGTTACACTTTGTGACGGCAGTAACATGGGCCGTTACAGTGAGTTGGCTTGTGATGGAGTTAACGGCCGTTACATTGTGTAACGCCCGTTACACTTTGTGACGGCAGTAACATGGGCCGTTACAGTGAGTTGGCTTGTGATGGAGTTAACGGCCGTTACCTTTGTGACGCCCGTTATGGACTAGTTTTGTCGAACATTTTCAAACGTCAATAACTTTTGAACCGTAAGTCCGTTTTAGACGTATGACCTATCCTTGGAATCGTGAGAGAGTCTACTTTCTTATAGTAACATTCATTTCGTATGAAACTTCTTTCATTTCTAAAAATGTCGAGTCTAATGCGCATTGTTCATACTCGTTTAAGTTGTAAGTACATTTAGGGTTTGCAAATTGACTTAACCCTTCTAAATCAACTTGTTTGAGATTGTTGAGTTGACCTTATGTTATTATGATGAATATATATATAGGTTGTGGACGTGTGGATCCCATTACTCGTTTGTAATCCTTTACTAGCTTCTTTGCCAATCAAGGTGAGTTTCGTATCTCCCTACTCGCTTGAGATTCGGGCTGAAAAGTGTAAACCTGGCGTGTTTACTTGTATTTATTGATGTATTGGTTGTTTGACATTATTGTGGGATCGATGTGACGTATCTTTTCGTTTGATTGACTTGGGTTGTGTTTTCGTTAAGTATTACTTATACATTAGGATAGACGTACATACATGGAAGTCGGTTATGCCTTCATTGGGTTTTAGATGTGGTGGGAAGGCTGCGGGTGACCCTATATATAAGCATCTGGGACTTGAAGAGAGTAGAATCCTCTGAAGTATATGTACGTATAGTTGGTTTAAATTGATTGTTGGCTTATGTTTGTCGTATATTGACTATTGATTCACGTTTGACGAATATTGATTGTTGGCTCAGGATTGGCGAATATTGATTATTGATTCATATTCATCGTATATCGATCGTTGGTTTATGATTTTATGCACTTACATTCGATTGTAAGCATTGCATACACTATTGCTGGACCCTCGGCAGGGGATTTGCCGGCATCCTGGTGCATAGATGTATGCACCCATTTTGGATGTAGTCATGACCCCGAGTATATAGACATATATAACTCGATGATTTTGAGATACAGCCTTGTTCATTTCGATGACAGAAGGGTATCGTTGCATATGTGACCGGCGTTCACGCATAGGATAAGCATGTTGACTTATTCATGCATTTGGCATCTGCATTGCTTCATATATCATTTGTGCATTCTCATTACACATTGTTGTCTTGTGTGATCTTGTTGTTAGACGATATTGTATTGCTTAGAGGCTCGCTGTAAGTCATGCCTAGCCTCTACTCGTTTATTGTGATTATTGATGTTAGTTCTTTACGAACCATTACTACGAACTCACCAACCTTGTGTTGACTATGCTTAGTACACTTTTCAGGTAACCAGGTTCTCCCCGGACGTGGTGTTTAGTTGCTTGCTTGCGGTCTAACCCGGACTTGGACCTCATGGATCAAGGATTCATTGACCCTCCTTTTGCATTATACTTAGGATCGTTTGCCATCTTTGGATGTGTTATGTTAACTTTGATGGCTATTTGCTCCTGTTGTATTTTATTACTTGTTTTGCTATGTTTTGGATTCACCGAATCTATATTTGCATTTAGATGGTTCTATTGTAATTCCACCGGGTGCTATGTGTTTTCCGTGACATTTCGAGCTCCGGCTTAGGGTGTTACAGAATGGTGGCTTATGTTTGTCGTATATTGACTATTGATTCACGTTTGACGAATATTGATTGTTAGCTCAGGATTGGCGAATATTGATTGTTGGCTCAGGATTGGCGAATATTGATTATTGGCTTATGTTTGTCGTATATTGACTATTGATTCACGTTTGACGAATATTGATTGTTAGCTCAGGATTGGCGAATAT
Source organism: Erigeron breviscapus (assembly GCA_034093135.1). NCBI lineage: Eukaryota > Viridiplantae > Streptophyta > Magnoliopsida > Asterales > Asteraceae > Erigeron > Erigeron breviscapus. The sequence goes on from CM067167.1 coordinate 181,115,947, forward strand.
TGATTGTTGGCTCAGGATTGGCGAATATTGATTATTGCTCAGGATTGGCGAATATTGATTGTTGCTCAGGATTGGCGAATATTGATTGTTGCTCAGGATTGGCGAATATTGATTGTTGCTCAGGATTGGCGAATATTGATTGTTGCTCAGGATTGGCGAATATTGATTGTTGCTCAGGATTGGCGAATATTGATTGTTGCTCAGGATTGGCGAATATTGATTGTTGCTCAGGATTGGCGAATATTGATTGTTGCTCAGGATTGGCGAATATTGATTGTTGCTCAGGATTGGCGAATATTGATTGTTGGCTCAGGATTGGCGAATATTGATAGTTGGTTTATATTGATTGTTGGCTTATGTTTGTCGTATATTGACTATTGATTCACGTTTGACGAATATTGATTGTTGGCTCAGGATTGGCGAATATTGATTGTTGGCTTATGTTTGTCGTATATTGACTATTGATTCACGTTTGACGAATATTGATTGTTAGCTCAGGATTGGCGAATATTGATTGTTGGCTCAGGATTGGCGAATATTGATTATTGCTCAGGATTGGCGACTATTGATTCACGTTTGACGAATATTGATTGTTAGCTCAGGATTGGCGAATATTGATTGTTGGCTCAGGATTGGCGAATATTGATTATTGATTCATATTCATCGTATATCGATCGTTGGTTTATGATTTTATGCACTTACATTCGATTGTAAGCATTGCATACACTATTGCTGGACCCTCGGCAGGGGATTTGCCGGCATCCTGGTGCATAGATGTATGCACCCATTTTGGATGTAGTCATGACCCCGAGTATATAGACATATATAACTCGATGATTTTGAGATACAGCCTTGTTCATTTCGATGACAGAAGGGTATCGTTGCATATGTGACCGGCGTTCACGCATAGGATAAGCATGTTGACTTATTCATGCATTTGGCATCTGCATTGCTTCATATATCATTTGTGCATTCTCATTACACATTGTTGTCTTGTGTGATCTTGTTGTTAGACGATATTGTATTGCTTAGAGGCTCGCTGTAAGTCATGCCTAGCCTCTACTCGTTTATTGTGATTATTGATGTTAGTTCTTTACGAACCATTACTACGAACTCACCAACCTTGTGTTGACTATGCTTAGTACACTTTTCAGGTAACCAGGTTCTCCCCGGACGTGGTGTTTAGTTGCTTGCTTGCGGTCTAACCCGGACTTGGACCTCATGGATCAAGGATTCATTGACCCTCCTTTTGCATTATACTTAGGATCGTTTGCCATCTTTGGATGTGTTATGTTAACTTTGATGGCTATTTGCTCCTGTTGTATTTTATTACTTGTTTTGCTATGTTTTGGATTCACCGAATCTATATTTGCATTTAGATGGTTCTATTGTAATTCCACCGGGTGCTATGTGTTTTCCGTGACATTTCGAGCTCCGGCTTAGGGTGTTACAGAATGGTGGCCCATGCGTGGTCGTAGAGAATTAGGCGGTTTGACCTAGACTACGGCTTAAGTTAAAACTCTTCATATAGCATGCATGGTTAGGAAATTCGTGTGCAATATGAATTTTGTGAATCCCCGTGTGAGTTCGTAGTTAAGACCATTTGTGTGATAGCTTGAATTCAACGTGATGAATATGGTTACTATGATTTGTTGTTGCTAATTGTTGGAACTAATGTGATGATTTAGGGCAAAATGAAGGGATGCCATTAACTTAGTATAATATTGTGGCAACCCTAAAAGAACCCGATCAACTCTTTTATGGTTACCCGATACTATAGCAAGTTCATGACATCGTGGATTGCGCACGTGTGGCTTAAAGTATAATAAGGAACCGATATGCTTAATGGAAGTTAATTGGGTGGAAGGTTAGCCGTTGGTACACCTTGTATACATACCCGGTTGATAACTAGAGAGCATATCGAATTCGGATTATACTTTGAATCATTCGTGTTAGTTGTTTAATTACATGATGAAATGAACATGAGTACTTAATTTAATGATAAAATACGGCAATAAATGCAACGTGATGATATGATATGTAAACCCCCTTACGATTTTAACACTGTTGCCTTAGCATAATGTTATGAAATGAATATGTGGTATCGGTATGCCCATGAATAATCAATATGGTGGGTACCGTCAAGGTTGTATATTCAAAGATTTTAAAAGTTGTGGGGCACCGGAGTTTGATGGGAAAGGTGGTCCCACGGAATGTATAAGATGGTTTGAGGCAATAGAAGCAGTGATTGAAAGGAGTCATTGCACCTACGATGATCGGATTCCCTATGCATCCGGCATGTTTAGGCATGACGCCTTGAGTTGGTGGAATCAGGAAATAACGTTGGGGCGGACTCAAAATTTGGAATGGATTGACTTCAAGGACAAAGTAAAAGCAAAGTTTTGTCCCGCGTATGAACTACAAAACTTAACCATCGAGTTCGCGAACCTCAACATGGAAGGAGCCGATTTCAAGGGCTACGTTAGACGATTTCAAGAGTTGTCTACCCTCATTCCCCACTTGGTGGGTACCGAGTTACAGGCTATCCAGAAGTTTGTTTTGGGCTTGAATCCTCACGTCCGATCATATGTAAACTCCAATATGCCTACTTCTTTGGCAAACGCGGTTAACCAAGCCGGGAGTGTGACTGAAGACTTATTGAGAAGGGGCGTTTTGAGCAAATCCTCGTCAAGCAAGAGGAAAGAAGTGGGAGAGCCGAGCGGGGTAAGGAAAATGGGGAGGTTTGACCCCAAAAATGCAAATAGGGGTAGAATAATGGCGGCGGTGGAACCGGCTAGGAGGGCTTATACTGGGCCTCATCCTTTCTGTGGAAGATGCAACAGGCACCATCCCGCCACTGCTCCATGTGAAGTATGCTATAATTGCAACCAAGTTGGACACGCATCCAGAAATTGTAGAGCTCCAAGAGCGGGCCCAATGAATGCGGCTCCTATTCGGGCCGTTCCTCCTCAAGGTAACCAAAGGAGAGGTGAATGTTTTGTATGTGGTAGCCGTGACCACTACCGTGATAATTGTCCTCGATGGGTGGGACAACAAGTCCAAGTAGCCGTCCACCCCAATCAACTACAAATGGTCGGGCCTAATCAAAACCGGGGACAACAAGGCCACCAAGTGCAACCACGCGGCCGAGCCTTTGCGGCCAATGTAAATGAAGCCCGAAATGATCCCAACGTTGTAGCAGGTACTTTTCTCCTTAATGGTCTCTATGCCACCGTTTTATTTGATTCCGGGGCCGATTATAGCCTCGTGTCTTCTAATTTTGTTCCTTTGATTGATGTGCATCCTTGTGCTCTAAACTATGTGCTTGACATTGAAATGGTGAACGGGTCACTAACTAGAATTAGCCAAATACTCCGTGATTGTGTTTTGACCTTGGAAGACGTTGACTTCTTCATTGACCTTATGCCTCTTGACATTGGTAGTTTTGATATTATAGTGGGTATGGATTGGTTAGCGGCGGTTAATGCGACGATTGATTGTGGTGAGAGAGTTGTAAAGATACCTTTGGCCAACGGTAAAATTCTTAGGGTTCAAGGTGAAACCTCCGATTCTTCAACTTCTAAAGTCTTTAGTGCTACCATCTCAAAGGTAGAATTGAAGACCGTTCCTATTGTTTGTGATTTTTCCGATGTTTTTCCGGACGACTTACCGGGGTTACCTCCGCCCCGTGAACTTGATTTTCGTATCAATCTTATTCCCGAAGCCGCGCCCATAGCAAAAGCCCCTTATAGACTAGCCTTAACTGAAATGCAGGAGCTACAAACTCAACTCAAGGAACTCCAAGAGAAGGGTTTCATTCGCCCTAGTCAATCTCCTTGGGGTGCTCCTGTTCTCTTCGTCAAAAAGAAAGACGGATCCTTCCGAATGTGTATTGATTATCGGGAATTGAACAAGCTCACCGTGAAGAACCGATATCCTCTCCCTAGAATTGATGACTTGTTTGATCAACTACAAGGAGCTAAGCACTTCTCAAAGATCGATCTTCGCTCGGGTTATCATCAACTCCGGGTACATGAAGATGACATCCCCAAAACGGCTTTTCGCACAAGGTATGGCCATTTTGAATTCACCGTGATGCCATTTGGGTTGACCAATGCACCGGCGGTGTTCATGGACTTGATGAACCGAGTGTGTCAACCATATTTAGACAAGTCCGTTATTGTGTTCATTGATGACATACTTGTATACTCGAAGACAAAGGAGGAGCATGTTAAGCACTTGCGCGAGGTGCTTGAATTACTAAGGAAGGAGAAGTTGTATGCAAAATTTTCCAAGTGTGAGTTTTGGTTGGAAGAGGTCCACTTCCTTGGTCACGTAGTGAGCAAGGATGGTATTCATGTGGACCCAAGCAAGATTGAAGCGGTTAAGAATTGGAGAAGACCCGAAACGCCATCCGAGATCCGCCAATTCCTTGGATTGGCGGGTTACTATAGAAGATTTATTGAAAATTTCTCCCGTATTGCACAACCACTCACCCTCTTGACTCAAAAAGATAGAAACTTCGAATGGGGCGAAAAACAAGAGAACGCCTTCCAAACCCTTAAGGATATGCTATGTGATGCTCCTATTTTGACATTACCGGATGGGATAGAAGATTTTGTGGTTTATTGTGATGCTCCTATTTTGACATTACCGGATGGGATAGAAGATTTTGTGGTTTATTGTGATGCTTCGGGGCAAGGGTTGGGTTGTGTCCTTATGCAAAGGGGTAAAGTCATCGCTTATGCCTCTCGGCAATTGAAGGTGCATGAGAAGAACTACCCGACACATGATTTGGAATTGGGGGCGGTTGTGTTTGCTTTGAAGTGTTGGAGGCATTACCTCTATGGCACCAAATGTGTGATTTATACCGATCACAAAAGTCTCCAACACATCTTCAACCAAAGTGAATTGAATATGAGGCAAAGGCGTTGGCTTGAACTATTTAGTGATTACGATTGTGACATCCGTTATCACCCGGGCAAGGCAAATGTAGTAGCCGATGCCTTAAGCCGAAAGGAGAGAGTGAAACCAAGACGGGCTCGAGCTATGAGCCTCACGGTAGGGCCAAGTATTCGTGATCGGATTATTGAAGCCCAAATTCAAGCGACCCTACCGGAAAACTTTGGAAACGAAAACCTAGATGGCATGGAGCAACTATTTGACCGAAAGAATGATAACGGGCTTTACATGGTGGAAAGACTTTGGATTCCTATATTCGGCGATTTAAGAACGCTTATTATGAATGAAGCCCACCTATCACCTTATTCGGTCCATCCCGGGTCGGATAAGATGTACTTTGACTTGAAGGAATTGTATTGGTGGCCGGGCATGAAGCGGGATGTGGCAAGGTATGTGAGTGAGTGTCTTACTTGCTTACAAGTCAAAGCCGATCACAAGAAGCCACCCGGATTGTTGGTGCAACCGGTGATGCCCGAATGGAAGTGGGAACATATCTCAATGGACTTCATCACCAAACTACCGAAGACGAGAAGCGGCCGAGACACGATTTGGGTGATAGTAGATCGGTTAACGAAATCGGCTCACTTTCTAGCCATTCGTGAAACCGATAAATTTGACACTTTAGCTCGTTTGTACATCAAGGAAATAATATCTAAGCATGGAGTGCCGGTTTCTATCATTTCCGATAGAGATGCCCGTTTCAAATCAAAATTTTGGGAAGCCTTTCAAAAAGCCATGGGTACTCGACTTGACATGAGCACGGCATTTCACCCTCAAACGGATGGGCAAACCGAGAGAACCATTCAAACACTCGAAGATATGTTGAGGGCGTGTGCAATTGATTTTGGTGGAAGTTGGGAAGACCATTTGCCGTTAGTTGAGTTTTCATACAACAATAGTTACCATGCTACCATTCAAATGGCACCCTTTAAAGCATTGTATGGTAGAGTATGCCGTTCTCCTCTAGCTTGGGCGGAAATTGGAGAGAGTCAACTCATCGGGCCAGAAATTGTGATTGAAACAACCAAGGTAATATCTCAAATTAAGGAGAAGTTGCAATTGGCCCGTGAGCGTCAAAAGAAGTATGCCGATGTGAGGCGGAGACCGCTAGAGTTTGAAGTTGGTGATTTTGTACTTTTGAAAGTGTCGCCTTGGAAGGGCGTTGTACGATTTGTGAAGCGGGGAAAACTTGCCCCAAGGTATGTTGGTCCTTTCAAGATTCTTGAACGGGTTGGGAAAGTTGCTTATCGGCTAGAATTGCCTCAAGAGCTTAGCGGCGTGCATGATGTGTTTCATATTTGTAATTTGCGCAAGTGTTTGGCGGATCCTACACATCATGTGCCTATGGACGAAATTAGGGTTGATTCGAGCCTAAACTTTGTTGAAGAGCCGGTAGAGATCATGGACCGTCAAGAAAAGAAACTCAAGAAGAAACGCTACACAATTGTCAAAGTTAGATGGAGTGCTAGACGTGGAGCCGAGTTCACTTGGGAGAGAGAGGATCATATGAGGTCGAAGTATCCGCATTTATTTGTTAAGTAGGGTTTTGTTGAATTTCGGGACGAAATTCTTTTAACGGGGGAATAATGTAACACCCGTGAATTTTGACCGTTGACTTTTGTGTAATTTGACTAACAATCTTGTTGAATGAAATAATTTGGGTTCGATTGGTGATTATATGACTATGTGGTATGTTAGTCGGGTCGTTAATATGTTTATTCGGCGTTTAAATTGTGTAAATGGTTGTGTTGTGGCTTGAGAAGCGAAACGGGTCGACCCGTACCCGCGACCCGCCAGCCATATGACCCGTACTTTCCCCCCCTTATCCTTCTCATTCACCACACACTCCTTATTCTCCTATCTTTCTCTCAAGTAAAAGCAAAACCACCCAAACCCATCTCATTTCTCCATCTTCTCTTGCATCTAAATTGTGTTTTGGACTTGCTTTAATACAAGAATCATCATCATTGTCATAACTTAATTCCATTGAATCATAACCTTGGAGTTCATAGTTCAAGCATTATCCTTTTGACCTAAATTCGGGTTCTAGCTCGTGAAAGGAGTTTTGGTAAGTCTAAATTACCCCATTTACTTCTATTTATGTTTAGTAATGCATTTCTGGTCATTTCGAGTATTTACAAGTCCTAAATCGACTTAAAACCAAAATTAGGTCAAATTAGGGTTTATGTAGAGTTTGAGCGATTTGGAAGATTCGGTGATGTTATGAACGGATTTGGGGTTTGGGTTCTGATGGTTAACGGCCGTTACATTGTGTAACGCCCGTTACACTTTGTGACGGCAGTAACATGGGCCGTTACAGTGAGTTGGCTTGTGATGGAGTTAACGGCCGTTACATTGTGTAACGCCCGTTACACTTTGTGACGGCAGTAACATGGGCCGTTACAGTGAGTTGGCTTGTGATGGAGTTAACGGCCGTTACATTGTGTAACGCCCGTTACACTTTGTGACGGCAGTAACATGGGCCGTTACAGTGAGTTGGCTTGTGATGGAGTTAACGGCCGTTACATTGTGTAACGCCCGTTACACTTTGTGACGGCAGTAACATGGGCCGTTACAGTGAGTTGGCTTGTGATGGAGTTAACGGCCGTTACATTGTGTAACGCCCGTTACACTTTGTGACGGCAGTAACATGGGCCGTTACAGTGAGTTGGCTTGTGATGGAGTTAACGGCCGTTACATTGTGTAACGCCCGTTACACTTTGTGACGGCAGTAACATGGGCCGTTACAGTGAGTTGGCTTGTGATGGAGTTAACGGCCGTTACATTGTGTAACGCCCGTTACACTTTGTGACGGCAGTAACATGGGCCGTTACAGTGAGTTGGCTTGTGATGGAGTTAACGGCCGTTACATTGTGTAACGCCCGTTACACTTTGTGACGGCAGTAACATGGGCCGTTACAGTGAGTTGGCTTGTGATGGAGTTAACGGCCGTTACATTGTGTAACGCCCGTTACACTTTGTGACGGCAGTAACATGGGCCGTTACAGTGAGTTGGCTTGTGATGGAGTTAACGGCCGTTACATTGTGTAACGCCCGTTACACTTTGTGACGGCAGTAACATGGGCCGTTACAGTGAGTTGGCTTGTGATGGAGTTAACGGCCGTTACATTGTGTAACGCCCGTTACACTTTGTGACGGCAGTAACATGGGCCGTTACAGTGAGTTGGCTTGTGATGGAGTTAACGGCCGTTACATTGTGTAACGCCCGTTACACTTTGTGACGGCAGTAACATGGGCCGTTACAGTGAGTTGGCTTGTGATGGAGTTAACGGCCGTTACATTGTGTAACGCCCGTTACACTTTGTGACGGCAGTAACATGGGCCGTTACAGTGAGTTGGCTTGTGATGGAGTTAACGGCCGTTACATTGTGTAACGCCCGTTACACTTTGTGACGGCAGTAACATGGGCCGTTACAGTGAGTTGGCTTGTGATGGAGTTAACGGCCGTTACATTGTGTAACGCCCGTTACACTTTGTGACGGCAGTAACATGGGCCGTTACAGTGAGTTGGCTTGTGATGGAGTTAACGGCCGTTACATTGTGTAACGCCCGTTACACTTTGTGACGGCAGTAACATGGGCCGTTACAGTGAGTTGGCTTGTGATGGAGTTAACGGCCGTTACCTTTGTGACGCCCGTTATGGACTAGTTTTGTCGAACATTTTCAAACGTCAATAACTTTTGAACCGTAAGTCCGTTTTAGACGTATGACCTATCCTTGGAATCGTGAGAGAGTCTACTTTCTTATAGTAACATTCATTTCGTATGAAACTTCTTTCATTTCTAAAAATGTCGAGTCTAATGCGCATTGTTCATACTCGTTTAAGTTGTAAGTACATTTAGGGTTTGCAAATTGACTTAACCCTTCTAAATCAACTTGTTTGAGATTGTTGAGTTGACCTTATGTTATTATGATGAATATATATATAGGTTGTGGACGTGTGGATCCCATTACTCGTTTGTAATCCTTTACTAGCTTCTTTGCCAATCAAGGTGAGTTTCGTATCTCCCTACTCGCTTGAGATTCGGGCTGAAAAGTGTAAACCTGGCGTGTTTACTTGTATTTATTGATGTATTGGTTGTTTGACATTATTGTGGGATCGATGTGACGTATCTTTTCGTTTGATTGACTTGGGTTGTGTTTTCGTTAAGTATTACTTATACATTAGGATAGACGTACATACATGGAAGTCGGTTATGCCTTCATTGGGTTTTAGATGTGGTGGGAAGGCTGCGGGTGACCCTATATATAAGCATCTGGGACTTGAAGAGAGTAGAATCCTCTGAAGTATATGTACGTATAGTTGGTTTAAATTGATTGTTGGCTTATGTTTGTCGTATATTGACTATTGATTCACGTTTGACGAATATTGATTGTTGGCTCAGGATTGGCGAATATTGATTATTGATTCATATTCATCGTATATCGATCGTTGGTTTATGATTTATGCACTTACATTCGATTGTAAGCATTGCATACACTATTGTTGGACCCTCGGCAGGGGATTTGCCGGCATCCTGGTGCATAGATGTATGCACCCATTTTGGATGTAGTCATGACCCCGAGTATATAGACATATATAACTCGATGATTTTGAGATACAGCCTTGTTCATTTCGATGACAGAAGGGTATCGTTGCATATGTGACCGGCGTTCACGCATAGGATAAGCATGTTGACTTATTCATGCATTTGGCATCTGCATTGCTTCATATATCATTTGTGCATTCTCATTACACATTGTTGTCTTGTGTGATCTTGTTGTTAGACGATATTGTATTGCTTAGAGGCTCGCTGTAAGTCATGCCTAGCCTCTACTCGTTTATTGTGATTATTGATGTTAGTTCTTTACGAACCATTACTACGAACTCACCAACCTTGTGTTGACTATGCTTAGTACACTTTTCAGGTAACCAGGTTCTCCCCGGACGTGGTGTTTAGTTGCTTGCTTGCGGTCTAACCCGGACTTGGACCTCATGGATCAAGGATTCATTGACCCTCCTTTTGCATTATACTTAGGATCGTTTGCCATCTTTGGATGTGTTATGTTAACTTTGATGGCTATTTGCTCCTGTTGTATTTTATTACTTGTTTTGCTATGTTTTGGATTCACCGAATCTATATTTGCATTTAGATGGTTCTATTGTAATTCCACCGGGTGCTATGTGTTTTCCGTGACATTTCGAGCTCCGGCTTAGGGTGTTACAATATATTACATCTCTCAGTTTTTTATTAAAAAAAAATGTCGTTGAATTTTATTTTATTTTTTCTTTGATGGCCTTTTATGACATCAAAGAAACCACATGTGGTGAAGGACCTACACGTGTGTGTGATTGGCTGATTGCAAAGACTTGAATGTTACATAATGCATACGTTTGTCAATATTCTTCAATATATACATATATATATATATATATATATATATAGTCAAAAGTTAAAATGAGAACCATATAAATGTCGAGAAATAACTAATATATTATATATATAATATATATATAAGGGTAATATATATATATATATATATATATATATATATATATATATATATATATATATATATATATATATATATATATATATATATATATATATATATATATATATATATATATATATATATATATATATATATATATATATATATATATATATATATATATATATATATATATATATATATATATATATATATATATATATATATATATATATATATATATATATATATATATATATATATATATATATATATATATATATATATATATATATATATATATATATATATATATATATATATATATATATATATATATATATATATATATATATATATATATATATATATATATATATATATATATATATATATATATATATATATATATATATATATATATATATATATATATATATATATATATATATATATATATATATATATATATATATATATATATATATATATATATATATATATATATATATATATATATATATATATATATATATATATATATATATATATATATATATATATATATATATATATATATATATATATATATATATATATATATATATATATATATATATATATATATATATATATATATATATATATATATATATATATATATATATATATATATATATATATATATATATATATATATATATATATATATATATATATATATATATATATATATATATATATATATATATATATATATATATATATATATATATATATATATATATATATATATATATATATATATATATATATATATATATATATATATATATATATATATATATATATATATATATATATATATATATATATATATATATATATATATATATATATATATATATATATATATATATATATATATATATATATATATATATATATATATATATATATATATATATATATATATATATATATATATATATATATATATATATATATATATATATATATATATATATATATATATATATATATATATATATATATATATATATATATATATATATATATATATATATATATATATATATATATATATATATATATATATATATATATATATATATATATATATATATATATATATATATATATATATATATATATATATATATATATATATATATATATATATATATATATATATATATATATATATATATATATATATATATATATATATATATATATATATATATATATATATATATATATATATATATATATATATATATATATATATATATATATATATATATATATATATATATATATATATATATATATATATATATATATATATATATATATATATTTATATATACATATACATATACACACGTTTATATATAATAATCATTTATATATACAATAAATATATATATCACTTTCCATATACATATAGTTTATATATATACATCTGAAACATCACTTTCTCTCACTTTCTCCTTTATACTTCTTTAAACAAAACACCCACATAACACTCACTTTGTCTCCAAGTACAATATCATCATCGGAATCAACGAAAAAACCCTAATTTTTCGGTTGTAACCCTAAATCGATGGATTGATCTGAAACACTTTCCAGTGATTGTGAGAGTCTACAGGTAAGTATTTTCTTCTTTATCAACTTAAAATTAGGGTTTTTAATGGGTGGTTATGACATGGGGGTTTCATCGAATATAGGGTTCTTATTTGTATCAGATACTTCACAATGGGGAGGGTTTCATCGAATATAGGGTTCTTATTTGTATCAGATACTTCAAATCCCCAATTTTGAACATTGTTTTTTATGTGTTAACCTGCATCTGGCAAAATGGGGCAAAATTTAACCCAAAATTAGGGTTTTTTATGGGTGGTTAAAACATGGGGGTTTCATCGAATATAGGTTGGAGATGTCTATTAGTTAATTAAAATTTCCAATTTTGAACTTATTTTTTTATGTTTTAACCTAAATCTGGCAAAATCTGGGAAAAATTAAATTAAATAATATACGTCACGATGAGCAGATAATCTTGCATGGGGGTTTAGGTTGAACAACGTATGTACATATATAAAAAAACCCAGATATATTTTTTATTTTATAATACTTAAATAATTTTTTTTTTAAGTGCGAAATGTAATCAACTAAGGCCGAAAAGTTATTGTGTACATGAACTTACAAAAGGTTTATTGTATACATGAACCCTGCTATTTTTCTATTGTATAACGAAACCGGCTAAAGTCTTGATGTGGGCCGGTTAAGTGCATGAAAATGTAATAAACTATGCCCAAAAAGTTATTGTGTACATGAACTTACAAAAAGTTATTGTGTGCATGAACTTACAAAACTTCTATTATTGTGTGCGGTGGTTTGACATCGTTTTTCATCAGTGATTGTGTTTGTTATTCATTTATTTGACATCATCATCATCGAGATATGGAGATCCGATTTTATTTTTTTTTAAATTCTTATGGTTCTAAATTCTGATGAATGTGTGTAGTTAGGACTAGTTTTTTGACCCCAGGGGGACGTTGTCCGGGATCGACACTGCGTCATGCAAGCATTTATACATACAACGGTACCTAAAAGTTTGGACACATAAAATTTACTATAGTTTAGTTAGAAACCTTAATGTAAGAGATAGAGAGTAAAGAAAAAAAAGATTTGATGATTAAAGTTAGAAACCCAAAGTTAATTGATAAAAATTAAAAACTTTAAAACTAAACTATAATTAAGTTTGTATACAAAAAGTTAGACTAAAGTTAAAAACCAATAAGTTAAGTGGTACAAATAAGTTAAAAGCGTTAAATTAAGAGATAGAAAGTAGAAAAAAAAATAAAAAAAGTTGATGATTAAAGTTAAAATCCAAAGTTAATTGATAAAAATTAAAAAAAAAAAAAAAAAAAAAAAAAAAAAAAAAAAAAAAAAAAAAAAAAAAAAAAAAAAAAAACACAACTGCAGAAAATGACAAAATAAGAATAAGACAAAATTGCTGACGTCATGCTGACGTCAGCAATTTTGTAAGAATTCACAAGGGTTACCGGCTAAGGGAATAGCAGGTAAAACGTGTACTCTATAACCATTTTTTAAGGGTTCATGTATACAATAAACCTTTTGTAAGTTCATGTATACAATAACTTTTCGGCCTTAGTCTTAAAAAATTATTTTGTTTTTGTTTTTTGTTTTAGGATGACTTATAGAGGTTATGACTTCCAAGTAAATTTCGACGGGGTCTTTTATTATCATCCATTGAGGTATGTAAGTGGGATAGACATAGAGTTATCTACTGGAAAGATTACTTCATTTGAAGAATTTTGTGATTATTTAGAAGAACAAACTAAGTCAATAATTGTTGGTTTGTACTATTTAATTCCTGGGAATGATTTTGAATCTGGGTTGATAAAGGTAGCTGATGATTATGACTTGCACTGTTTGTTTGATCTTGCCTACTGCTATGGTAAGATTCAAATTTACTTGAATCATGTGGAGGATGATTATATGAATCAATATTGTGCTATAAAGCCCAAAGAACCAATAAACCCAGGAGAAATAGAAGACAGTGTGGAAAGGGAAGTAGGTCAGTCTAGTAAGTGCAAGTCTGCAGATAGGACACGTAATGTGTTTCTACATGGTGATGTAGATGATGCTATTGTAAAGGATGCAAATAGGGATGTAGATGATGTAGTTGAGGATTTAACTCTTAATGATGAACCTAGTAACATTAACATGGATGAAGGGTCCAATACTGTTGTGAGAAGGTTGTTCCAAGATAAATGTAAAGGCAAACATGTTGTCATGGATGATGTTCAGGCAGATGATGAATGTCATGACAACCAAGTGGTTGCTGACACTGACAGTGATGATAGTGATTTTGAAGTTGAAGTTGAAGATGAAAGTGATAGTAGTAGTGAGGCAGCATCTGTAGATTTTTTGTCAGAGGGTGAAGATGAATTGAGGGAGGTCAGGCTCAGGAAACTTCAGGCTAAAAGGTCACCCAAAATGAAGAAGCTTCCAAAATTGGGGGGTCATAACATGCCAGATAGACAAATGGAAGATCATGATATAATTGTTGAGCATGATGAGTTCATACAAGAACTACTCAGGAAAATGAAGAGTGATGAAGATGAAGACCTGCAAGACCCATTCAAAATGGTTGAAAAGATGGAGAAATGGCCAGTTCACAATCCTGCCATGCCCTGGAGACAGAAGAAACCAATAGTGGGTGAAAAGTTTCCCAGCTATTTGGAGTTTAAAGAGTGTCTGACTTACTATGGTCTAGCCAATGGGTTTAGCATATGGTATGAGAAAAGTACACAGAACAAGGTTATTGCTAGATGTGGCCAAAGACCTCCTACCCTCAAAGACCCAACTGTGGGAAAACAAAGAAAGCAGCATATGTACCCAGCTACTATCAAGGGTGAAGAGCCCAAGTGTCCATGGAGGTGTTTTGCTAGAAAGATGAATACTGGGAACTCTTTCCAAGTTGCTTCTTTACTTGATAACCATACATGTGCCAGGAACTTTAGGTTTGGCTCTTTGATCAACTATAAGTGGCTTGGGAAACAAATTGGCAACAAGATAAGGGCACACCCAAGTATTAAATTATGTGAAATAGCTGATCTGGTGATGAAGAAATATAAGTGTTTTGTTTCTGCAAACCAATGTAGGGCAGCCAAGAACTATGCACTGAATGAGTACACAAAATCTTTAGAAGCCCACTATGGTATGCTGAGGTCTTATGCTGATGAGTTGTTGGCTTCAAACCCAGGATCAACTGTCAATCTTCAGGTGACAAGGAACCCAGATAAGAAGGTATACTTTGACAGGATGTATATATGCTTACAAGGGTTAAAACAAGGTTGGAAGGTAGGCTGTAGGAAGGTCATTGCTCTAGATGGCTGTTTTCTCAAGAGTCCTAACACTGGTGAGCTTTTGACTGCAATTGGAAGAGATGGGAACAACCATATATATCCTATAGCATGGGCATTGGTCAGTGTGGAGAATACTGATAACTGGACCTGGTTTCTGGAATTGCTGGCAGCTGACTTGGAAATTCAAGCTGGTGTGGGTATCACAATTATGTCTGATCAGCACAAGGTGTGTTTGCAATATACCCATATACATATTTTACTAAGTATTTAATTATTTACATTTGTATACTTATACACACATTTATTTATTTTTGTACTCAAATAGGGGTTAAGTATTTACATTTGTATAGTCATACACACATTTTTTGTTGTTGTACTGAAATAGGGGTTAATTCAAGCTGTGAAAACTGTAATGCCTTATGCTGAACACAGACAATGTGCAAGACACATATATGAGTCTTTTAGAAAGAAGTTAGTGGAGTCCATTTTAGAAGTCTATTCTGGCAAGCCTCTAAGGCAAGTTATCCACAACTTTTTGAGAGAGTCATGAAAGAAATAAGGGCTTGTGACAACAAAAGCTGCAAGTGAAGGTATTGGTATGGGAAAGAAAAGATTGTTTCAAGTTGATGCAAGCTCAAGTGTACAGGAAGGTCAAAAGAAGCAAGCAGTTGAAGGTATCCATGTCTATGCATTGCCAATTGCAGAAGAGACTCAGAAGAGGAGGGCAATTGCAGATGTTAGAAAGCAGTTAGCAAAAGAGGCACTTCAGGCAAGTAAACAAGTTGGTGTAACCAAAACTTCACAGGAAGCTCAAAGGAGTAGGGCAATTCAAGCAGTTAGAAAGAAGTTAGCTGCAGATGAGGCAAGCAAGGCACTTAAGCAAGTGGGTGTAACCACAAGGAAGGTTGCCTCAAGGGATGTTGGCAAAACTGCTAGTGAAGGGAAATGCAAACCAAACTCAATAGAGAACACCAAGAAGGCAAATAAAACAACTTCAGAAGTGATGGGGAAATCTGTTGCAAGAACAACCACTTTGAAGAAGGAAGCAGTACCCTTGAAACTCAGACCACCAAGCCAAAGGATTCTGCTTAAGAAGTTATCTCAACATGTTGAAGGCCCAGGGAACACAATTGAAATTGCTGTTGAACTCTAAACCCATGGTCATCTTTGAAGCCATGTCTTTTGATCCCATTATGTAATCTATTTCACCTGTGTACCATTTGGTGATAAAACTCTAACCAATTATGGGATGTTTGTGGTATGTATTAAGTAATGTAGCATGGATGGACTAGTAGGTTTTAGTATGGTCTATGTACCATATATGGCAGGAGAAACTGATAACCCAGGCTTATATGCCTTCTTTTGTTTGTAAAATATGTGTAATGAATATGCTTCTGCCAGTATTTGTACTAGTTATGCTTCTGCCTTCTTATGTTTGTAAAATTTGTGAAATGAATATGTTTGTAAAACTGCCAATATTTGATCCCATTATGTAATATATTTGTGTACACTTTTGGTTAAATAACTTGAATATGGGATGTATCTGGTATGTATTAACAAACAAATGTTGCATGAATGTTTAGGGTGGTCTATGTACCATATATGGCAGCAAAACTGATAACCAACAGGCTTATATGCCTTCTTTTGTTTGTAAAATATGTGTAATGAATATGCTTCTGCCAGTATTTGTACTAGTTATGCTTCTGCCTTCTTATGTTTGTAAAATTTGTGAAATGAATATGTTTGTAAAACTGCCAATATTTGATCCCATTATGTAATATATTTGTGTACACTTTTGGTTAAATAACTTGAATATGGGATGTATCTGGTATGTATTAACAAACAAATGTTGCATGAATGTTTAGGGTGGTCTATGTACCATATATGGCAGCAAAACTGATAACCAACAGGCTTATATGCCTTGTTTTGTTTGTAAGGAATGTGAAATGAATATGATTCTGCCGGTATTTCTACTTGTTATACTAGAATGTCAACAAAATATTTGGTTGATCGTTTATGCAATTTATCAAAAAATATAGTACAAAATAAATGGACAATCTGTTTAACAAAAGAACTTGGCATTGCATATGATGAAATTCGTTACAATACTAGGCCACCAAGGCACCAATGACAATACACAAGAACATCACAACTAGTTACAAGCAGAAACAAATTGTTTGAAAGATTTTGTTTTTTGATTTGGTAATGGTGACCACTTCCATTAACTTCAAAACCTCCCTTTGTGAACTTGCAGATTCCCCATCCATCTCAGCTGTATCCTTGTCTTTCAACCTTTGCAAATTCATGTGCATTCCATAAATCAACTCCTTGTAATACTCACATGGTAGTTCATCATCCAAGAATTTGTACATTCCACACTTCTTCTTCGAATCCTAACCGAAATAAAGTTTATATTCAAATTTACCTTCGTTTTCATTTACCAGAATCAAACTTAAATATACTTGTTATATTAGTTGGATTCACTTACCAAAATCGGGCATGCAAGGAATCTCCTTCCTGGGTTCTTCATAGTCCACGAAGTGCGAGGAAATATTTTGTACCCACAGTCACAATAACATACAGGGGTTTGATGCTTCGATCGAATTGAAGATGATGAACTCATAATTTAACTGAATCGATTGAATATGGGTCGTTTTAGGGTTCTGGGTTCGTAAGGGGGAAAACCCGATTGGGATTATTTGGGTATTTACGAAATTAGGGTTTTTTGATTTTTTTGGGATATATAATTGAGTATATATAGGGTTGAGAGGGTAGTGGATTAGTGATTTGGCATGCCACGGTGGACAATACCGCTTCAAATTTTAAGTGGTATTCTTAATCCCCTAATTAAGATTAAATTACACTGTTTATCATTAGATTAGACGGTTTTTACGGAAGATACCTTACATAGGAAAAGTCGACGAGTATGATACATTTACAACCAATTAGCCCATTAATAACAAAGAAAAAAACTATTATTTTTTTCCCATCAATTAGAAAAGTTTTGTTCTTGAACGCATTGATTTATGAGACTAAAGTGACATTTTCCTTTTTTTTTCAAAAACATTAATGTTCTCCTGATTAGGGAATTTATGTAAATATGTTATATTTTATTGTAACTTTTGCTAATAAGGATGCTAGCTATAATTATTGTAACTTTTGCTAATAAGGATGCTAGCTATAATTATTGTAACTTTTGCTAATAAGGATGCTAGCTATAATCAATGCTGTTTGTTCAACCAATGCCCATTTTGATATTAACAAATTATACATATTTTGCATATATTTTTTATGGCTAATATACTTCGTTTGATTATCTTTCGTAGCTTTTTTGTTACGTCTAATGTTTATTATTCCTTCGGAAGAATTTTGTACCTCAAATATGTGACGAGAAAGCTTTTGGATCCTATTCGGAGCTAAAACAAATGAAAAGACCTCCCAATTTAGTGAATACATGAAAAAAATGGTGTTCGGGTATGGTTAATACTTAATAGCAAACCAACTATAATAAGATTATTATAAGACAAGGAACATGGCAAAATGATCCAGAAATATAATCAATTAGGAACAGCTCGGAATCTCGGATTGACCAAAAAATACTCCAGTTTTAAGTGGGCCTCCATCTTGGGCTTGAAGGCTAGATCACCGCTCTCTGTTGAGCCGAAATTAAAGCCCAAAAGTCACTTTGGGCTGTTTCTTTTCTTTTGCATGCCACTATATGCCAGTATGCCACTACTTCGTTATTTTCATTTCTTTGATTTTGTCTTGGCAGCATACTCACTTGGCACTTCTCAATTTTCCAGTTGACTTCTTTTTGGGAATGGCTTGCCCGAGACAACACACATAAGTTGACATAACCAACACGCCATTTTATCTTTAGAGATTTTTATGAAACATCTCATTTTAAATGTGATCAGAATATGTTTACATCATACATTGATACTGACCATTGAAATGCTAGATATTCAAGATTTTATATATAAATGATAATACATGAATATTGCTAGGAAAGTGTTACATATATAGAAATGGGGATTGGATCAAGACGAGCCACCGGGAGACATACCAAATGGTTAGCTCGAACAAGTGTGAGCCCAAATCCCTCCTCCATATCAACACTTGGCATATTTCCGTCTTTCCCTGCCTTCCAGTCGAAGCATTGAATCATTGCACCAAGCGTTGTGTGTACCATAAACTGTGCAAGTGATATCCCGGGACACATCCTCCTCCCACTACCAAATGGTAACATCTGAAAGTGTTGCCCTCTCACATCTAACTCCTTCTCATTTTCTTGGAATCTTTCAGGCCGGAATTCATGTGGGTTTTCCCAATGGTTTGGGTCTCTACCAAGGGCCCACACGTTGACAAATATATGAGTTCTTGCTGGAATGTGGTAACTAGCTACCATGGAGTCTTCTGTTGATTCTCTTGCAATCACCGGGCCAGCAGGATGGAGACGTAATGTTTCTTTCACAATGGCTTGGAGATAAGGAAGGTTTGGTATGTCCGATTCTTGTAAAAGTCTATTTTCACCAATAGTTTGATGGATTTCTTCAATTGCCTTTTTTATTATATTTGGATGATTGATTAGTTCTGATAAACCCCATTCTATGGTACTGGCTGTAGTGTCTGTTCCGGCAAGAAAGATGTCCTAAAATGCAAAGAAAGGAGCATAAATTCGTTAAGGTAGAACGTTTGAAAGTGATTATACATTTTGAATGATTATATAATCAAAAAAAGAGCAATAAGAAAACACACCATGTTAGATCTGACAATCAGTTACTTTGTATTATAGTGTTTGATAATTATGATTACATTTAAGAGGTAAACTAAATAGTTACACGAGAACCAATCCATCAATGAATGGAGTTGTACCCGTTACTAATGCTGATTGGGCCCACATGTGAAGTTCGATCCTGAGGGAAGGATGCCCAAATTATTTGGGTATTAAGTGAAAGAATATCACGGGCATAAAAAACCTTACGGGATTTAGTTTTTGTGTTTCTCCAAACAGTTAGAAAGACTGATGCAATTTCTAAATGAATATTTAGATAACGAGTTTGGAAATGAAATCTGATTAATGTTACCAGGATAAAGGCTTTGATGTTTTCTCTACTTAGCTTTATCTCCATGCTCTCATCTTGTTGTATATCGAGTAAAATATGGAGCAAGTCTTTCGTTTCTCCACCATACTTTCTTGCCTCTTCATGCTCTTTAATGATCCTCTCTATCATTATATCAAATCTTGCACGAAGCTTCTTTGCCTTTTTCCCTAATCCCTGCAAGTCTAGACTCTTAAACAACCATATGTAATCCGAAAGATTAAAGTTACCAGCTGCCTCAACCATATCCGCAACCAATTTCATCACATCGTCTGAACCCTTATCCTCTGTTTCTGTACATCTTTCACCCATAAGCATTATTGATATCACGTTGTTAGTCAACTTCATTAGCTCCTTGCCAAGATCCATTGCCTCCCCAACTTTGGCATTTTTCGATATTGAATTTATGAAGTCATTAATCTCTTGATGTCTAACTGAACTAAGCATGTCAAGTGTTTTTCCATTTAGTAGCTTTGACATAACTATCTTTTTCATGAACTTCCAATAGGGTCCATAAGGACTAAACACCAAGTCTTTTGATCCATAAGCTAGGTAATCTGCGGTTGAGTTTTGGGCTCTATCTAAATACACATGTTCGTGTGTTTTAAGGAATTCTTTTGCTATTTCTGGTGAACAAACAACAATACAGGGTTTAGACCCCAAAAAGACACGAAAAATGGGCCCATATCGAGACGAAAGCTTGTGAAAAGCTTGATGTGGGAGTGGAGACAGAAGGTGGAGATGTCCAATGATTGGAAGCGCAAACGGGGTTGGCGGAATATGAGATTTAGGACGAGTAGGTTTCAAAAATGCCCAGACCAAGATGGTGGATATGAGGCATGTAAGAAAGAAAGGTAAGTAGGCGTCAAAGTCAGCCATAATTGGGTGAAGTTTTAAGTCATGATTTGCTAAAACCATGCTAACATATATATATATACAGATAAATCAAACCTCATTTCGATGAACATATATATATATAGGGTAGGGTTAACGTGAGAACAACAAATATGGAGAGAACCGTGAGAACCACTAGTTTCCCTCCCTTTTTCTCCTTTTTTGTGTGGTTTTTTATTTTTTTTATTTTTATTTTTCATTTTTTGAAACTTTTTTTTGTTTTTTATTTTCTTTTAACAAAAACCCATTCCAAAAAAAAAAAAAAAAAATTTTTTTTTGTAAAAAATCATATGGGTTACGCGTTGAAAACGTATGGATACGGTACGGGCGTTGCCCTCATCCGTTCTAAAGGGGTTGTCACTGGACGCATATGGGAATGGTATGGATTTGATGGGCGGCGATCAAGAGATGGTGACGGTTGTATACGGTACGGGCGTAGCCCTTAACTCTAAGGGCAAAGCCCTTAGAGATGGTTTTTTAGTGGTTCTCACGGTTCTCACCATATATGTTGGTTCTCATTTGATCCCTCCACTATATATATATATATATATATATATATATATATATAATTATAAATATAAGTTCAAAGTCAACGAAAAGGATGATATAATTAACATAGTACCGTTCTATATACTTTTAAATGGTCGGGATCCTCCGGGCGTTAATATTTTCGCAGTTGGTGTTTTACGGTTCCTTTATGGCCTTTTCTTTATATCCTCATTGTTGGTATATTCCCGCGTAATACGCGAGCAATACTTATAATTGTACTAAATTGTTAATACGTGATAAACTAATATTTTGACAAATATAAATAAGAGATGTTAAAATGACAATGATATCAATTTTAAATAAGTTATGTTGAAACGAACGAATCTGTTACTAAATATTCTGGCAAGGCACCCTAGTAAGAGAAAATTACGTCAAATGACTTAGGCTAATTTGCTACACAGTCCAAGAAAAAAATAGTTACAACATGTGCTAATCCAAATAAACGAAACAGATACAATATAAAATAGGTCATCATTTGGTGCATTGTTATCCCGAAACTGTACATTGTTGCGCTGTTTCTACAATGACGACCACCAAGTAAATAATCGTATAAAATACAATTTTACTAACTAATTTTTAACCAATTAAAATATTTGTTTGAAATGTTATTAATATTATAAACTAAAGTCAGTCATGACATTTACATAATTTCATAGTTTTTAATTTAATAACTATTTAGATTTAGTTTTATCAACTGATAATAATCATATGTTTAAGACCATCTATCTGGTGCATTACACGGACACAATCCAACTTGATTTATAAACACGATTTACGACCAAAAAAATTTGGGTGATTTAAAAAAAATATAAACTTATTAAATCAATCTGAAAAAAATAATCCAATGATTAAAATTGTATATAATGTTACTATAAATATCATATGTATAAGATCGTTTATCTAGTGCATTACATGAACACGTAAACAATGTTAAAGGTTGTAACCAAAGTCTTCAATTTTTATAATCTTTATATATACTAAAAGACAGCTGACCTAATAACTTATTAACCAATCATATCTCTCGATTTTATCAAATTGGAAATTGATGATGTCATATTAATTTAATTATAAATTAAAAATCCTAATAATCATTATCCAAATATATTAGTATATTATATTTATATTAATATTTGTAGAAAAAATCTCACTAATTTACATTTTTTTGTTTTCCATCAATAATTTACACTTTTTACCCTCACTAAATACTTAATTTATAATTATTACAATTTGTAGTTATCAACTTGAGAAATTTGTTTTAGATTTTCATCATTTAATTAATTAAAAAAATTTCAACATTTTATTTCTAATTTTTTTCTTCCATAAAATATTTTCTTTTAATATACTAAAAGGCAGTTGCTCTAAAACCTTATTGACCAATAACAACTCTCGATTCTTAAAGTTGATTTTTGTTTTCAATTTTGATTTTAATTTACACTTTTTTGTTTTCAATCACAAATTTACACTTTTTAACCATTAATTCCAATATAATAGATAAAGAATAATAGTTAATATATATCTAATAGAATAATAGCTAATTTATATTCAATAGAATAATAGCAATTATATATCTTATCTATACGTTCTATCATATAAATATAAAATTAATTACTAAAAAATAAATAAAATTAATTACTAAAAAATAAATAAAATTTAATGTAAATAAATTCAGATTTTAAAAGTAATTGTACTATTATCCTTTTTTTAAGTTTTTTTAGTAATTGTCATGACACATATACGAAAAATAAACCATGTAAAAATATAATCTTTACATAAAACACATATAACATTGTCATATTCTAATTGAAATATTTTGAATATGTTTCATCTAAAAATAAAGTATTATTCTTAAAAGTGTAAAATAAGAATGTAATTCACCTTGTGTAACAATAAATCAAATAAAATGATAGTGACCTATTATGATTTTTTAATATTCAAATATCGCTAACTATGTCACAATCTACAACTTTGCTGGACATATTATGATTTTGTAATATTCAAATATCGTTATGTATGTCACAGTAAACAAATTCGATGAACATATTTTAAAAAATAAATAAAATAAAAAAACCCTTGTTGAATGACTAAATCGTTAATTAGAAAAACAATAAATATTATAATTATGATTTTTTAATATTCAAATATCGCTAACTATGTCACAATCTACAACTTTGCTGGACATATTATGATTTTGTAATATTCAAATATCGTTATGTATGTCACAATCTACAACTTTGCTGGACATATTATGATTTTGTAATATTCAAATATCGTTACTATGTCACAATCTACAACTTTGCTGGACATATTATGATTTTGTAATATTCAAATATCGTTAACTATGTCACAATCTACAACTTTGCTGGACATATTATGATTTTGTAATATTCAAATATCGTTAACTATGTCACAATCTACAACTTTGCTGGACATATTATGATTTTGTAATATTCAAATATCGTTAACTATGTCACAATCTACAACTTTGCTGACATATTATGATTTTGTAATATTCAAATATCGTTAACTATGTCACAATCTACAACTTTGCTGGACATATTATGATTTTGTAATATTCAAATATCGTTAACTATGTCACAATCTACAACTTTGCTGGACATATTATGATTTTGTAATATTCAAATATCGTTAACTATGTCACAATCTACAACTTTGCTGGACATATTATGATTTTGTAATATTCAAATATCGTTACTATGTCACAATCTACAACTTTGCTGGACATATTATGATTTTGTAATATTCAAATATCGTTACTATGTCACAATCTACAACTTTGCTGGACATATTATGATTTTGTAATATTCAAATATCGTTAACTATGTCACAATCTACAACTTTGCTGGACATATTATGATTTTGTAATATTCAAATATCGTTAACTATGTCACAATCTACAACTTTGCTGACATATTATGATTTTGTAATATTCAAATATCGTTAACTATGTCACAATCTACAACTTTGCTGGACATATTATGATTTTGTAATATTCAAATATCGTTAACTATGTCACAATCTACAACTTTGCTGGACATATTATGATTTTGTAATATTCAAATATCGCTAACTATGTCACAATCTACAACTTTGCTGGACATATTATGATTTTGTAATATTCAAATATCGTTACTATGTCACAATCTACAACTTTGCTGGACATATTATGATTTTGTAATATTCAAATATCGTTAACTATGTCACAATCTACAACTTTGCTGGACATATTATGATTTTGTAATATTCAAATATCGCTAACTATGTCACAATCTACAACTTTGCTGGACCTATTATGATTTTTTAATATTCAAATATCGCTAACTATGTCACAATCTACAACTTTGCTGGACATATTATGATTTTGTAATATTCAAATATCGTTATGTATGTCACAGTAAACAAATTCGATGAACATATTTTAAAAAATAAATAAATTACACATTGAAAATTACATATTGTCTCATCAAGTTATCTTACAAGTATTTTGTATTATTGCATTGTTCTTTACTTATTGTCATTTATATAAGTAATCTATCTAGAACTTGGTATATACACACTGCAACTGGTCGTCTCCAGTTCAGTGCATATATTGCAAAGTAACTCCACCATCGACATAGAGGTGTCTTCAGGTAGTGCCATCTATTGAGTTGGGACTTACAAGTGATGCACTCCAAAACAAAGCATATTGACATCAGGTATCATTTCATTCGTGATCATGTTATGAAAGGAGACATTGAAATTCATTTCATCCCCACTGACATACAGTTAGCTGATGTTTTTACAAAACCTCTCGATGAGAAAACCTTTAAACATCTCATCAGCGAACTGGGAATGTTAAATCCTTAAAACTGGAGATTTCTTTGTTATTGAACGCGTCAGTGACACTGATGAAGTTCTCCAGTTGAGGAGGTCCATATAATCTTTGCTCGCCAGGCTATCGAACGCCTTTGTGATACTATCTTGGCACTAATTGATTTTGGATCATCATTTTAGGGGGAAAGACTCAAAATAATTTTCTGACTAAAATTCGTTTTTGTTTGAAAATGGAAACTGGAGAACTCTTCAGTTGGAAACTGGCACTGGACTGATCCTCCAGTGACCAGGTTCAGTCTTGTCTTGTTTTTATAACGTTAGAAATACTTGGTCAATATTTGTGACACGTGATGATACTCGAGTGTTTTAAACCACTTGATATCGTGATCTGACGTGTTTAGAGCCATTTTAGTACTTGACAACTGTTTGTATTGGGAAAATAAAAAGTGAGTGGGCGCGTGGGTAAGATAAGCCGTCGTAGCATTTAATGCTGACATGGTACCTTATCATGTTGACATGGCAAATTATTATTTTATTTCAAAATTCAAACTCAATTTGTGAAAATATCTACAAAAAGGATTTTGTTTAATAAAATATAGTTTTTGGTATTTCATTGGGATCTTGAATCCATTATAAATACCCTTATTTACTCCGAACTCATTACTTCTCTTCTACATTCTTTCATTTACTTCCAATCATCAAAATTGCTTCATTTCTCTCTCTGCTTCACAAATCAAGAACCCTAATTCCCAAATTTCAATTTCATTTTCAAATGGCTCCTAGATCATCCCGTTCAAGAGATGTAAATCTCTTGACTGTTCCATATGCTCCTTCACCAGATGTCAAACCGGCACCTGGTGCTCCTAGTAATGCCTCTGTCATCAAACTCAATCCAAATAATACGATGGCAAGCTTACAAGGATCTCAAGGGTCCAATACCCTTATTGGTAGAATCCAAAAGTTTTTGAAGGATTCTCCAATAGGACCCTCATTCTCTCTAAACCCACGCAAGTTGTTTCACAACTACTTGTGTGAGTTTTGGTACACTGCCGTTCTTTCTTCCGATTGTTCCTCCATCAGTTTCACATTAAAGGATGGAACAATCCAGTGTACCTTGTCCGCCGACGTATTGAGGGATGCCTTACACCTCAATTACTGGAGAGAGGGTGAATCTCCAGTCGTCTTGCCCCCAAATATTAATTTTCGCCAAGTCCTTCTTGAAATGGGACACAAGGAGTGTTTGGAGAATGGGGTGTTGAAGACTAAATGTGCGATGACCATGAAGGGTCTTACACCTTCATGGAGGTATTTTTTCATCCACCTGGTGGAGAGTATGGGTGGGAGTTCTGGTGGACTTGACCAGATCAACTCCTCACAAGCAGAAATGGCTTACTTCTTGTGGAATGGATTGAGAGTGGACTTTGCAGATATTCTGTTTAGAAGCCTAGTTCAAAAGCTGAATGGCACCAGGGGTGTGTGTATCCCCTTTTCAAGGTTCCTCTCTCTCTGTTTTAAACATATTCTGGGCAGAGAAGCATATTTAAGTACATATTCACCGTACACTGCTCCAGATATGTTAAGGAATTTAGACTCTCTGGTATCTGAAGCTGGAGAGGTCGAGATTCCAGAACGAATGCAACTGGCATTCGCTTCAACTGATGCACCTATTGAAGGTGACTCAGAAAGGCAACTGGGCGGGCCTCAAAATAATGAGGGACCCTCCAGTTCGTCTAATGTTGTGGTTGAGGATAGAGCAACCATAACTGAAGCAACTCCAATTACATCTATCCCTGGTGAAGATACTTCGGTATCTGATCCACCAACAGATGCACCCATCCAGGAAACTGGGGAAGGTCATCTGGAGACTGACCCTTCTGGTCAGCCCTCAGTTACGTTCATGGATCTGGACATGAATGTTAATGACGAGGAAATCCTTATAGAATCTTCGGATTCTGAAGGTACTGAAACAGACCTGGAGAATTTTGACTCTGCTGTACCAGATCAAAACCCTTCATCTCCAGTCTCACTTCCAGACGCATCAATTTCACTTTCACCACCTCAAGAAAATGTGCCTACTGATATATCTTTCCAAACTTATACCGCTCCTTCACCAACTGGGCAATTCTCATTTGCTCGAGAAATGCCACCCCCACCGACGCCGTTGTTCACACCTGAGCATTCTCAGCATGAACAACACATTGATTTTCCAGTCCTCTCTTCATCCACCACTCCTATTATATCTTCAACTGCTGGCATGACAACTGGGGAGACTTCTTTAAGTTTGCCTCCTCCAGTTGCTCCAGTAGTAACTGCTGCTGGTCCAGTGACACCTTCTCCTTCGTCACTGGACAGTCAAGTTGTCTCATTACAAGCCGATCTCCAAAACCTTCTTACCAGGGTGGAGGAGATTCAGAAGACACTTGACAAAAACACCAAGTCCTTCTCCAGATACCACAAGGATCACTTAACCAACATCAAAGTGGTTGATCTGGGGATTAACAAGTTTTCATCTAATGAAGACTTGGTGTTTAAAAAGCTAAATAAGTTGGTCACTGGCTGCAACAATCTGGCTGGTACTTTAAAGGAAGCCTTTGACCTAACTCAGTCCAAGGTCACCAGTTCATTCTCCAATCTGCTTGGCAACACTGTAAGAACATCTGAAGTAGATTTTAGGGAGATTGAAAGGCAGGTAAAGGAATTGATTGAAAAACCTGGCCTAAATGTGACTGAACTTGGAGAGCAGTTGATGACTTCAGTTGGTCAGAAGATAGAGGATACGCTGGGTGCTAGAGAAGCACAATTGATTGAAAGGGTGATGTCTGAGATCACCAAGCTGGCCACTCCTCAGATTGATCTGGCCCCACTCACCAGTGAGATCAACCAGTTGAGAGGCAGCATTGAGAATTTGAACACCCAGGTATCTCTACATGCTCAATCTTTAGATAAACTGACAACTGAAGTAGAGAATTTGAAGAAGAAGGATGATGAAGTGAAGGAAAAGGTTGTCTCTGGTTTGGATGAAGACTCCAAGATCCTAAATGAACTAAAAACTGGTCAAGAACAAGTTACTGCCAATGTCTTGACTCAGTCAAAGGAGACCAACCATTTGTGGAGGTCTTTCAGGATGATGTGTGGGATTTTCAAGGAGTGTAAGGACATGCAATCATGGCAGCCTCTTGACCAGTTGCCATCTCACCCTTCTGAATGGGAAGGTATTAGGGCAGGTCTAGATGCTGCCAAGGGGAAAGAAGTGCAGTCCTTCCACCAGTTGCACCTGGAAGAACTTCATCTGGAAGTCAAGTTGGAAGAGAAATGGTTGTAGCTACCAGTACTGAAGCTGGTGAGCAAGATGTTAGGGGGAATGTGTTGGATAAAGGAAAAGGTTTAGCTGGTGATGCATCTGCCCAGCCGGCCACTGATGTAATGTTAGAAACTGGCAATGCTGATATACTACCTCCAGTTTCAGATAGTGATAGCAGAAGACTGGCTAGACTTGGCAATGATATTAAAGAAAGAAAGAATATGAAACAAAAAAAACAAGTTGAAGCCAGGGCACATCTTGCACAGATCAAGTTGCTTGATATGAGTGATGCCAATCTTTTGGGTATCACTATGGAGGAGTATGCCAGGGTTAAGAATGATCCCAGGATAGTTGACCAGTTGAAAGAAATGCTGGATGTAGAACTGGACAGACACTATCCTGAGGATGAAGCTGAATTCGATGCCAGAAGTTTGAACATTTCAGTGGAGAAGGCTAAGGAGATTAGGGCCAGTAGGATTCTTAAACGAATTGCAAATGTTAAGAAGGTTGTGAAGAAGGTTTTGAATCCACCAAGAAGGATTCCACAACCAAGAAGACCACTGTCAAGAGATGCTGACCTTAGCACATTTGTTGAACCAACCGGCGAGGTATCTAATGAAGACATCAAGTCCGCTGTACTGGCTGCTGGTGCTGGGAGTACAAAAATAACAAATGAATCTGAAGCAAGAAGCTATTACTCCCAGGTCATGTCAACCAGAAGACATAGTGGTACTATCAATGGTGTAAATGTAACAATCAAGCCAGGCACCAAAGTCTTTCAAGTTGAAGTTAGTTATACCAGAGGGCCACTGGTTAAAACTGACAATCCTGGTGCTATGCAGTTTGGGTTCAGCGAATGGGTGGAAATGGTGAATGTGTTGGATGCGAAGGCACAAAAGAATAGGTTTGAGAAGGCATGGGTGAACTTCTTAAGGGGCAAGATTCAACATAAAGAAAATCTTGAGCAAAAGTTGAATATTGATCCTGAATACTCTCAGGCTATTTCTTCAGTGGCCAAAAGAAGAAGAACTGGCGAAGGGTCATCTCATTAAGTTCTTTTTTCAGTTATCTACTTGTATTTTGTTTTACATTCTGTAACTTGTATAAATTTCATTTCCTTGTATAAATGAAGTTACCAGTTTGTAACCACAATGTAGATAATAGATTAAAATCTAACAAACCTAAAAGAAAAACCTAAGGCATTTATTGATCTATAAAAATGCCTTAGAAAACTTAGATAGATTTAAATCGAACAAGTCTCTACAGCTCACACTTGTACAGATACAAGAACTGAAAAAGACTTGCCTATATTTCTAGACAAATAGGGGGAATTTGTTAGGACCAGTTCACCTGGTAAACTGGCCAGTCTCCAGTTGCATCTGGAGACCCAGTGAAACTGTCCAGTGAACTGGAGACCCAGAAGATTTGTCCAGAAATATATTGAAGTCCAGTTGCACCGTACAGTCAACGCAACTGAAGACTTCCTCCAGTTGAGAACTGACCAGTTGAAGAATCCTTCCAGTTGAAGTCGAAAACAACAAATGGAAGATAGAGAATGGAAATGGCAGCGAAGCCCAGTTGACATTCTAGTCAGTTACAAACTGGAGACCATCAGTGGAAAGCTCTTACAAAGCTTTACACTGATTACGAGGAATTGACTTTTATGCTTTATGTACCTTTACCCGGATAATAAGCCTTATTTTATTATTTAAGTAATAAAAGGTACATAAAGGTGGTTGAGTAAAGTTGCTTTAACATGCGACTTTACACTGCCTTTTAAGGAATTAAATGCTATTCCTTAAATGATCTCAACCACATTTGTACGGCCAAAGTTAACATCTCAATGTTAACTTTGCCTATAAATACAAGTCATTGCACAACAAGAATATTCAAGTAAATCACATAAGTTGAATACTTCACACTTTGCATACCTGCAATATTCTTGGTGAACTTGTGCAATATTCTCTCAATCGCTAAAAGGAACATTTCACAACTTTAAGTGTTTCGATTGTCTTGAGAAATTCCGAGTGTAGATCAATTGTATTTCATAGGTTGTTAGGATATTTACATTCTTGTATTATCTTGGTTCCGCAACAACCTTGTAATTTATTTAACATCAATAAATAAATTACACATTGAAAATTACATATTGTCTCATCAAGTTATCTTACAAGTATTTTGTATTATTGCATTGTTCTTTACTTATTGTCATTTATATAAGTAATCTATCCAGAACTTGGTATATACACACTGCAACTGGTCGTCTCCAGTTCAGTGCATATATTGCAAAGTAACTCCACCATCGACATAGAGGTGTCTTCAGGTAGTGCCATCTATTGAGTTGGGACTTACAATTTTGACAAATTATATAAAGTATAAGTATTAATATTGTCATTTAATAAAGATGAAATAATTAAATTTGATCTAATGGTTCTAAATTAAAGATAGATATCATCCAAGGGTTCCTATTTGTTTAGGAATGAATTTAGGACCTTGTTATATATATTGGTAGATTAGCACCTGCTGACTTTTGGTGATTTATAAAAGTTTGATTGCTTTTATATAGTTAATTACATAAATCGTGATTTAGTCATTTTTCCATTATCTATCCTCATCCAATATTCCAATATGTTGGCAATATCGTCCTGCAGCCATTAGAAATTCATTATGCGGCAATGAAACGAACCTTTGAACTTCTATCGGAAAATGTTAAGTTTGTACACTTGTATGGATAATTGTCATTATGAATATATATATATATATATAATATATATATATATATATATATATATATTATATATATATATTGATTGTTAGGACTACCAAAAGAGAATGCACATGCTAGCTACTTCTTATTGTCTTGAATTAATTAATGAAACATCCATTGGACTAGTCATGGATAAATTTGTTGATATCAATTGTATCGGGTGTTGTTAGTATTTGTCTTCCGATAAATATTTTATACATTCTAAGTTTAGAAATATTTTTACCCGAACCAAAAGGATCGAACCCGGAGAATATTACTTTACGCATGTGGATCCATGCATGGGATCGCAAGTTGGCTGTGGGGGCGGTGACCTCTTGATCTATAATCTAGAAAACATATATTATTTATAAATGAAAATATCTATAACTCCTTATAAAGCATATTGACCTCTCCTATTTTAGGAAATTCAGCACTTTTTTATACCCAAAATACCCTTATTTCTTAATCCTAATTCCCCTAAACACCTAATTTATACTTTTATACTATTTAATAAATAAAACAACCCTCTCTTTAAAAGTTATGAAGAAATTATTTAAAATACCATTAATGATTAAATTAAAATATCAGTCATTTATCCAAAATATCTTCATTAACCTTTTATATCAATTACCTTTACATCAATTATCTACACCACTTGACGCCGCCTCCACAACCAACAGTCGCCCCCACCACCACACCGTTGTCGCCACAATCACCGCCGCATTGCGCGGGTACCGTGCTAGTAATCTAGAAAACATATATTATTTACAAATGAAAATTTTGAATATGCATTCAATACTAAAAAACATTATTTTTATTTTCCTTACTAAAAAAGATGTTATAATATATTTGGTTAAGTGGAAGGTTTGGGGTGGGTGGGGGCAGGGGTGATGGGGGTGGGGGCACGGGGTAACGGGTGGCATGGAAGGGGGCACAAAGGAAGAGTTAATATAATTTGAGGTTTTAAAAATTTTAAAAATAGAAAATGAAAATTGAAAAACAGTAAGAAAATGTTTTCAAATTTTTCATAGAAAAGTGAAAAACAATATTGTGTTTTATTGGAAAATATTTTTAAAAACTATGATTTGAACGCATTTTCTGTTTTCTTAGAAAACAAAAATGGAAAACGAGTGTTTTTTCTTACCAATTGTTGAGTCATGGATTCGCTGAAAATTACTTGCTGAGTCAAGTACTCGCTGAAAGACTCAGCGAGAGGCTTCTTCAGCGAGCTCTCAGCGATCATTATCTTCGAGTTAAAGGATAAGTTCAATGACTCGCCGCCATGTCTTGTAAGTCAAATATGGGCGGAAAAATGAAGATAAGAAGGCTGGTCCCCAAGGACACGTGTTGATAGATCAAGATGAAGACATGTGACCTTGTACCGTTTTGGTACTAAGGTGTTTCTCTTTCATGCCGTTTTGGAAAAGAAACAAGATGGCAAACAGAGATGTCTGAAGACCAGTCTTACACACCAATAGATTGTTGACAACCATCATGTGTCAACATCTATTGGGTTGACATGTGATGTCTTTTCTCCCCTATATAAAGCATCACTTGACCTAGCCGCAAAGTTGTTGGTTCATTCTACAATAGTCACTTAGTGTGTTTTTCTCTCATTGTAGAATTGTATAATTGTTAAGTTTTCGTGTGTGCAAAATCTTAACAATATTTCTTTCTTTCTTCCTTTGTAAACCAACCATGTATTCACCGTTTAATTAATACTACTTATGATTAAACGTGTTTACCTCTTGTCTTGCTTTCTTAGTGTAATTTACATTAGTTGTTTAATTACATAATCGTTGCAAACTTGGGACTTTCAGTTGGTATCAGAGCGGTGGTTCGACACACCGAATCTGATCTGAGTAAAAGTTTGCAAGATTATATTTCTTTCTTTCTGTACTTAATTTTCTGCATCTAAAAACTTTTCTTTTCTTACTATTATGTCTTCTGTTCCTTCTCTGGTTAATACCAGAGATTTTGGGTATGTCTCCATCCCACCCAAATTCGATTCACATGATTTCGGATCTTGGAAGGAGAGAATGCTCCTACACATCGTAGGAGTTGAACCCTATCTTATGACCATTCTAACCAGAGGGCCATATGTACCGGTTCTGGTTACCAGGACACTAGGAGCCACTGCTGATGCTCCTGAAGTTGTCACTGAGCTCATAAAACCAGAAGTACAATGGACAGATGACGAGCGTAGGCATGTCAATCTGGATGCTCGGTTGAGAAATCTCATTATTACTACCCTTCCTGATGATATAATGAAATCTGTCATCAAACTTTCTTCTTCTAAATTGGTGTGGGATAATCTGTGTACCAGATTCGATGGTACGGCAGATGTTCTTGCTACCAAGAAATAGATCTGAAACGTGCCTATGAAGGATTCTTCTCTCTCCCTAATGAGAGTCTGGATGGCACGTATAATCGCTTTAAGTGCCTTTTGAATGATATGACAAATGTGGGCATAGAGCATAATACGCTTGAAATATGCTACAAGTTCATTGACGTCTTGCCCATCAAATGGCAAGGCTTAAGGCAAATTCTTAGAACAACTAAGCAACTGAAGGAGCATGACTTAGAGTCACTCTGTGGCACTCTTCAATTTGAAGAGAGAGCCCTCGCTCAAACTTTGAGAGCTGAGGCTGAGTCTAAGAGGCATGCTGGTTCATATGCTTCAACCTCTTCCTCTTCTTTATCTAGTGTCTCTAATGTTCATGACCCTCTTGCCCTGGTCTCTGCTGAAGTTAGTCCTGTCCATCTTGACATGGACATCAGCAATTCTACCCCCTACAACGTCCAAGATCTTGTCAATGACCTCGATTTCGAGGAGAGACAAGAGATGTTCTCGGACTTCATGAACTTTGCTCTTATCGCTGGTAAACGATATTCTAAAAAATGGAATGGTCGTAGGTCGACTCATTTCCAAAAACCAGTGGTAGACAAGTCTCAAGAAGAATGTTGGAGGTGTGGTCGTAAAGGCCATTACCAAAAGGAATGCAAAGTTTCTATTCCTTCTTTGCAGGCAGCGAAGCCCTCTTCATCATCAGCGAGGCCCTCTTCAGTCAAGCCTGCTGATGAGTACAAAAAGAAGTATTATGAGCTTCGTGCCAAGATGGCTGATGTTGAAGAAGCCAAACCTCCCGCCAAAGGTCTTGTTGCTGAAGAACATGACTGGGCTGATTCCGACGTTTCTGACAGCGAGGACTTTGTTGATGCCATCTGCTTTATGGCACTCGCTGATGACCAGGCGCTGACAAAAGATCAAGTGTGCTCCAGTCAGTGGTCAATGTCACAATCAAGAAGGTATGCACTTTTTCCTCTGCTTCTGAAGAGGATAAACCTAAAATTCTTGAATCTCTTACTTGTGATATTCAGTACGTCGAATCTATTCGTGCTGATCTTCAGTCTAAACTTAACTCAGTAAGTGCTGAGCTAAGTGATAAGACTGACAAGCTCAAGGATTTGAGAAATGTCCATGTTGAGCTTGAATCCCAAAAGCTTCTCAACCAAACTCTTCAAATCTCAAATGAGAAGCTGAAAAATCAGGTCACTGACCTTGAAAAGATAGTCACCTCCTGGTCTAAAGCCTCTAGGCTTCACGACCAAATCTTCAGCTTGCAGGTTCCTGCTCAAATGAAAGCCATAATCGGTGGTGATTATGAGACAGCTGCTGTCATCACCAATATGTTCAGCGAGAAACCTGCTGCTGAAGAGAGGATTCCTTCAAGTGCTCTTACTTCTCGTGAGGAATTGCTTAAAAACTACTTTGTTAAAGGCATGAATGACTATCATTCTGAACTGAATGATGAGTCTCCCTCACCCAGCACTTCCACTTCCTCGTCACAAGCAGAAACTAGCTCATCAGCTAGCTTTGCTAAGACTGTCTTTCCAAACCATCCCATTATTGACATGATGCCAAATGAGGGTCGTGTTCAATATTCCTCTTCCCAAACATTTGAAGGGAATATTTCAAGTGATGGTTTCAAGCCTCTTGCTCCTAAGGTTTTCACTGTTAAGCCCAATGGTGGGTTCATTGTTGAACCCTTTAGAAGGAGCAAGGTCGCTATCCCATATGACTACAGCACCCCTCAGCGAGCTGTGTCTGTTAGTCAACCCGCTGAGAATTCCGTTCCCTCAGCAGTCGCTGAACGCCCTGCGTCTCAGCCCTCATCTTTTTCTAATACTTCTCCTGCTGGCAGAAAGGCTGTCATGCATGAGCACTTAATGAATAGACGAGCTAAGTTTGCTGATGCTCGTTATCAGCAACCTAACTCTGTCTATGTCCCAAAGGGAACTTTTGTCCCTCGACAAACAAAACCTGTTCAGCAGGTTAGACCTCCTCATCCAGGAGGTTAGCAAGTTGCTCTAAGTCGTCATACCTCTCAGCAACCCAGACCCATTCAATAAGTCAGACCTCCTCAGCAAGAAGGTCAGCGAGTTGTTCTGAATAATCATGCCCCTTTTTCTTCAAATACTCAATCTAAGGGCAAGTCCATTCTTGGCTCTGTTCCCAAAACTCTTCCTGTTCGGTTCAGGAAGAAAAAGGGCCCTTCAGTAGCATCAACTTCTTCCTCCAATCATGAGATTTGTGAGTTGAATAAGCGTGTCAACGACTTATCCTCACAACTCAAGGAATTTCTGATTCAAAATCAGAAGGCTGGAAGAAAATGCTATTTATGTGGCGAAAGAGGACACATCGCTGCTGACTGCAATGACAATGACTCTAGGAATCCTCCTGAAGTAGTCATTCAGCCAAATCTACCCTCAGCTTCCGCCGCTCATCCCTCCTCTGAAATCGCTGAGCGAACTCCCCCAGCTGAATCTGATATCAGCTTGGGTGAAGATGTTGTTCTCACCGATGACAACATTGCTGAATACATTGCCGCTCAGCGAATCTCCTTTCCCCAGTCTCATGAAATCATTACCAATGGTAGTGATAGTATACTGGCTGAATATGGAGAAAACAACCAAGTCACTAACATGGTTGTTCTAAACACTGGAAGCTCTGTCACTTTTACCTCTGAAGATCAATTCTTCACACGAGAGATTACTCATGATATGCTTCCTGCTCATCAGCTAGTTGATTTCCCAGTTAATCCAAATGCTGATCCTAGAGCCCCTCTTCCTCTCGTTTCAAATGATGGTGACTTTGCTCATCTTCCTCTCACATCCTCTGCTGACGATACTATCAGCGAGGATGCTCATGATTCTTCCTAAATCCTTCTTATGTTATCCTGCAGGCCTCACTAAGAAAAGAAGTGTGGTATTTGGACAATGGCTGTTCAAAACACATGACTGGATCCAAGGACCTGCTGGATAACTTCGTGGAGACCGATGGTCCCACAGTTGTGTTTGGTGACAATTCTACTGGCCAAACTGAAGGATATGGGTCTCTCTCCCATGGGCTGATCAAATTCACTAAGATTGCTTATGTGAATGGATTGAAAAACAATCTGATCAGCATCAGTAAATTGTGCGATGCAGACTACAAGGTTATCCTTGATAAGCATCAAGGCACAGTGATCAATGTCAATAAAGAAGTGGTCTTGGTTGCTCCAAGAAAAAGGGATATCTACTTGGTAGATTTCACTCCTTTCAAAACTGACAGCGAGACCTGCTTCTTCTCAAAATCTGCTTCTCAAATCAACTGGTTATGGCACAAGCGTATGTCGCATGTGAACTTCAAAACCATAAACTCTTTGGCCAAGAAAAATCTAGTTCGAGGCCTTCCTCCTCTCACTTATGAGAAGGACAGGCTCTGTGGTGCTTGAAAAAAAGGTAAAAGCCACTGAGCCACCTTCAAAACCAAACAGGCCAACTCTATCAGTGGTTGTTTCCATCTCCTTCACATGGACCTTTTTGGTCCAGTAAATGTCCAAAGTCTAAGGGGTAGCAGATACACCTTACTTGGACAATCTTTCTTCATTCTAAGAGTGATGCTGCTGAGGAAATAATTAATTTCATTAAAAAGATGGAAAACCTCAACAGCATACGTGTTAAAGAACTCAGAAGCGATCATGACACTGAGTTCAGAAACCACACTCTTGAGACTTTTTGTGCTGATCAAGGGATTAGACAAAATTTCTCTTCTGTTCGCACTCCTGAGCAAAATGGGGTAGCTGAAAGGAGAAATAGAACTCTCATTGAAGCTGCAAGAACCATGCTCAGTGAGTCCTCTCTTCCTAGTAAATTCTAGGCTGAAGCAGTCAGTAGTGCTTGCCACACTCAAAATAGGTGTCTTATTGTCAAGCGAGATGATAAGACTGCCTATGAAGTTCTCAAGGGCAAGAAACCTCAAATTGGATACTTCCATGTTTTTGGTTGCCCAGTTTTCATCCTAAATGATAAGGATCATTTAGGAAAGTTTGATCCCAAAGCTGATGATGGCTACTTTCTGGGATATTCTTCTATAAGCAAAGCTTTCAGAGTTTTCAATACTCGCATTCAAAAAGTAGATGAATCAATTCATGTTACTTTTGATGAAAGCTGTTCAGCTTTAGGTGATCTCTCAAATGAGTCATCTGCTGAAGTAATTCTCAGCGATCTATCTGACTCGTCTGAGGTATCAGCGACACATCATGATGTTGCTGAACAACCTATCGCTGAGTCTCCAAGTCCTTCACCAAATGATGAGTACATTGCTGCTCACATTTATTCTATAGATCCAGTTGAGCCTTTTCTTTGAACAGTTAATGCCACTTCCATTAATTTTCCTCTCTCAACTGAACCTCAAGATGCTGACGGTGCCACTGAGGAAACATTTCATGATGCCTCACCGAATCCTCTCTCAGGAGACACTGAGGATGACACTCCTCAGCAAGAGGTACCCACTGTTCTCAGTGACCCTCCTGTCAGCAACCCTGAACCCTTGCTAACCATTGATCTCTCCTCTATACTCCCACTCCTAGTGAAACTACCACCACAGTATCCGCTATGAATCATTCTTCTATTCACACACCAGCACTCAAATGGACTGCTGATCACCCTCTTGACCATGTGATTGGTAATCCACACAATGGTGTCCAAACTCGCTCAGCGACAAGTAATACTTGTCTCTATGACAATTTTCTATCTCAAATTGTGCCTGCCAATATTGGTGAAGCCATGGCTGATCCCTCATGGGTGGAAGCCATGCAAGAAGAACTAACACAATTTGAAAGACAACATGTTTGGTTCCTTATTCCTCTTCCCTATAAAGAACCCATTGGCACTCGATGGGTTTATAGGAATAAGATGGATGAAACTGGTGTGGTCATCAGAAACAAGGCAAGATTGGTTGCTCAAGGTTATACTCAAGCTGAAGGCATTGATTATGACGAGACCTTTGCTCCAGTCGCTTGTCTTGAAGCCATTCGTCTCTTTCTCGCTCATGCTGCTTACAAAGGCTTCATTGTCTATCAAATGGACGTCAAGAGTGCCTTCTTAAAAGGTGATCTTGATGAAGAAGTCTATGTTAAGCAGCCTCCTGGCTTTGAGGATCCAAAGCATCCTCACTATGTCTACAAGCTAAATAAAGCCTTATATGGTCTTAAACAAGCTCTTAGAGCTTGGTATGACACTTTGTCTACCTTCCTTCTTGACCATGGCTTTCGTAGGGGAACCATTGACAGCACCCTCTTTATCTACAAGCATAAAGCGGTTATACTCAAGCTGAAGGCATTGATTATGATGAGACCTTTGCTCCAGTCGCTTGTCTTGAAGCCATTCGTCTCTTTCTCGCTCATGCTGCTTACAAAGGCTTCATTGTCTATCAAATGGACGTCAAGAGTGCCTTCTTAAATGGTGATCTTGATGAAGAAGTCCATGTTAAGCAGCCTCCTGGCTTTGAGGATCCAAAGCATCCTCACTATGTCTACAAGCTAAATAAAGCCTTATATGGTCTTAAACAAGCTCTTAGAGCTTGGTATGACACTTTGTCTACCTTCCTTCTTGACCATGGCTTTCGTAGGGGAACCATTGACAGCACCCTCTTTATCTACAAGCATAAGGGTGATGTTCTGTATGTGCAGATTTATGTCGATGACATTATCTTTGGTTCCCTATCCACCAAACTCTGTCGAAAGTTCAGTTCTCTTATGTCTAGCACTTTCGAAATGAGTATGATGGGTGAATTAACCTTCTTTTTGGGGTTACAAATCAAGCAGCTTCCCACTGGAATATTTATCAATCAAGAAAAATATATTCGGGATATGTTGCATAAATTTGACTTCACCCATGTCACTCCAAAGGGAACTCCAATGTCCCCTCCTAATAATCTTCATGCTGACCCTGATGGTAAGTATGTGAATCCTACTTACTATCGTGGCATGATTGGGTCGCTCATGTATCTCACAGCGAGTCGCCCAGACATCATGTTTGCAACATGTCTCTGTGCTCGCTATCAAGCTTCTCCTAGAGAATCTCATCTCCTCGCTGTGAAGCGTATCTTCAAATATCTCAAGGGTACACCCACGCTGGGTCTTTGGTACCCAAAAGACTCCAACTTCGAGTTAGTTGGATATTCTGACTCCGACTATGCTGGTTGCATGCTTGATCGCAAAAGCACCAGTGGAGGATGTCAACTGTTGGGGGGGGGGGAAGCTGACTAGTTGGACTAGTAAAAAGCAACACACAGTTTCCATCTCCACAGCTGAGGCAGAATATGTCTCTGCAGCGAGCTGTTGTGCCCAAATGCTATGGATGAAACATCAGCTTGCTGACTATGATTTGGAATACTCTAAAATTCCAATCATGTGTGATAATACAAGTGCTATTGCTATTACACACAACCCAGTTCAACATTCCAAAACTAAGCATATTGATATTCGATATCACTTTATTCGTGATCATGTCATGAAAGGTGACATTGAGATCTACTTCATTCCAACTGATGATCAACTAGCTGACATCTTTACTAAACCATTGGATGAAACTAGATTCAAACTGCTTGTTAGCAAGTTAGGAATGTTGAATGGGGAATCACCGACATGACTTGTCATGTATGCTAATTCAACGAGCTTAAGTCAGTCTTACTCGATGATCTCAAAGCAATGAAGAGTTTAAAGTCTTCATCTAGTCCAATAGCAAACGGCTATTGGTAAAGACTTATAAAATACGTTGATCCCTGTTGCTTTGGGAAAAAGCAAATAATAGCAATGAAGAGCTAAAAGTCTTCATCTAGTCCAATAGCAAACGGTTATTGGTAAAGACTCATAAAATCCGTTGATCCCTGTTGCTTTGGGAAAAAGCAAAATAAAAGCAATGGAGAGCTAAAAGTCTTCATCTAGTCCACTAGAAAACGGCTAGTGGTAAAGACTTATCAAATCCGTTGATGGCTGACAGTTTGCCAAAAACTGTAGTCAGCGACCAACGTTAGTTGTGAAGTCGCTGACAAAAACTTTAAACATACTGAGCACCCTTCAGCATGTAATCTTTCCAAATATCCTTCTTAAGAAATTAAAATTCTCATTTAATAAAACATAGGATATTTTCAAAACTAAGTGTTTTCAAAGTAACTATGTGGGTGACATGGCAAAATCTTGAACCACATGTTTTATATATTCAAACTGAAAGGTCACCTCGATTTTTGCCCTGATCACGTCATTTGTCTGTATGTGACAGTCTGACTGACAGGTTACGACTGCTCAATACGACGCACACTCAAGTATTTTTTATTGGATAAAGTTTCTTTTCCTTTATTTAAACGTTACTCTCAAAATCTTTTTATATTATACATATGTACGAAACAGTTGTTGGTTACAACTGTTCCACAGCTTGAAAAAGAGGAGAGA
The DNA here is from genome assembly GCA_034093135.1 of Erigeron breviscapus. Classification (NCBI taxonomy): domain Eukaryota; kingdom Viridiplantae; phylum Streptophyta; class Magnoliopsida; order Asterales; family Asteraceae; genus Erigeron; species Erigeron breviscapus. The sequence continues at coordinate 181,157,526 of CM067167.1, forward strand.
GAAATTATGTTGTAAAATCGTGGCCCACCACCATACCTTATATATACAACCTCATTCTCACAACCCTATTTTCATGCTTCCATAACTATTCACTTTCTCTCAAACCAAATATCTCTCTCCATCTGTTCATCTTCCTTCATAGATCTCTTTCATCTTCTTTTCAACCAAATCAATGGATTCTTCATCTCAAATCCCTCAACAACAAGAAAATGTTGAGATCCCCTCTTCTTCTTCCCCCGCTGTACAAAATCCACCTGTTCCTGAACCCCAAGTTCAGGAACAAACTCTTATTACCTATTTAAATTCTCCAGTTTATACTCCGGTTAATGTAAATAAATCCTCAAAAGTTTCCTTTTCTCCCTCGAAGATGATTGTTAAACCCAACAATCATCTTGGCTCGCTTAACGTACCAAAAGGTACAAAAGGGTATAAGCCAATGCTGGATTTCATCCATGCATCTCCTGCAAATAATTGCATCATGGCGGACCCAGAAAATATTTTTGTCCATCTTCTTAGAGAATTCTGGTGGACTTGTGATTATGATGATGTAGACAAGTCCATCACTGGGTCTGTCCGCCAGGGGGAGAAGACAATCACCATCACTCCTGCTTCTCTTCGTCTCACCCTTGGGTTTCCACAAGAAACCGATGATAACAAATTTGTGGCACCATCAAGTGAAAGTGAATGGAAGGCATGGTTGCCCTCAATAGGATACAATTATAACTTGATAAACCCTCCAGCGATTCCAAGCAATCCATTAAAGCACAATCTTCCCAGAATCTGGAGAGTTCTGTTCACTCATGTGATTCAATGCATGGGTGGAAATTCTGGGTCTTACAATCAGGCATCATCTACATCGATTCCCATAATCCACGCTCTTGCTGAAGGACAACTTGTGGATTATGCCCAACTGATCTTCAATGATATGAAGAATAAGATCAGCATGAACAATAGGTCACACACTGTGCCCTTTACAAGATTCTTCTCCCTTATTTTCAAGGAGGCGCTGGGTGATGAGTATGTGCTACCAAATGCTTCAACAATTCCAACAGCAAGGGTTGGAAACAATATTTACAAGCAACCAGTTGAACACTTGGTTGCTCGCCTCACTCCACATATAAAAGAGGTACTTTTCTCCCTTAACTCTTCTTTATACATATATATATATATATATATATATATATATATATATATATATATATATATATATATATATATATATATATATATATATATATATATATATATATATATATATATATATATATATATATATATATATATATATATATATATATATATATATATATATATATATATATATATATATATATATATATATATATATATATATATATATATATATATATATATATATATATATATATATATATATATATATATATATATATATATATATATATATATATATATATATATATATATATATATATATATATATATATATATATATATATATATATATATATATATATATATATATATATATATATATATATATATATATATATATATATATATATATATATATATATATATATATATATATATATATATATATATATATATATATATATATATATATATATATATATATATATATATATATATATATATATATATATATATATATATATATATATATATATATATATATATATATATATATATATATATATATATATATATATATATATATATATATATATATATATATATATATATATATATATATATATATATATATATATATATATATATATATATATATATATATATATATATATATATATATATATATATATATATATATATATATATATATATATATATATATATATATATATATAATATCTTTCATTTCAATTTAATCTTTGTATATGTATATATTAAATTAATTCTTATATATATATATTTATATTATAAAGTTTCTTTTCCTTTATTTAAACGTTACTCTCAATCTTTTTATATATTATACATATGTACGAAACAGTTGTTGGTTACAACTGTTCCACAGCTTGAAAAAGAGGAGAGAGAAATTATGTTGTAAAATCGTGGCCCACCACCATACCTTATATATACAACCTCATTCTCACAACCCTATTTTCATGCTTCCATAACTATTCACTTTCTCTCAAACCAAATATCTCTCTCCATCTGTTCATCTTCCTTCATAGATCTCTTTCATCTTCTTTTCAACCAAATCAATGGCTTCTTCATCTCAAATCCCTCAACAACAAGAAAATGTTGAGATCCCCTCTTCTTCTTCCCCCGCTGTACAAAATCCACCTGTTCCTGAACCCCAAGTTCAGGAACAAACTCTTATTACCTATTTAAATTCTCCAGTTTATACTCCGGTTAATGTAAATAAATCCTCAAAAGTTTCCTTTTCTCCCTTAACTCTTTTTTATACCCCAAAAACAGCGACTGGGAGGCAGCACTTCCTACTGATGAAGTGGCTGATACGGTCGCTGTGGATGCTCAAATGCCTTTAGAGGCTGGCTCGCTGGCAAACCCCCCAGCGACCTCCAAAGCCTCCAAAAAGACCAAAGCTAAATCCAAGGCAGCATCCTCAACCCAAAATTTACAATCTTCACCCTCCGCTGACGTCCCAAAACGTAAGCGGAGTGTATCAAAGGGCAACCCCAAGGTTAGGAAGTACACAACGCCCATGGACATTAGTACCCAAGCCACCCCATCAGCAGCCTCCCAACAGGCTGTTGACGAGATAAATGGGAACAGCAGGCAGCCACCTCAAACTTCTGTAGGAGAGGTTGGTGAAGATATTGGGTCACCCCAACCCACTAGAGGTCAAAGTCCAACTCCACCCCCAAATAATTCCCCTTCTTCTCAATTACCCTCTGAGTCGTTGACAGCAGCCAGATCACAGGTGATGCTAGAGTCAACACATTCTACGGCCGATGATGTCTTAGTGGAACAACACACTGAGACTGAGGCACAAGGTTCCCTCACCCCTCCTTCTTCTATTGTCTTGGAAACTGTCTGTGCAGGGACTGAGACAAATATATTATCAAGTGAAATGGAAACTGATGAAGATCTGGGCAGTGAGTTTGACATCCAAGATGATGATGCTGAAATCACACTCGCTGCCGCAGAAGAAAGTGAAGAAGAGGCCAATGTTAGTGGCTTCTTGGCAGAAGACTTGGGATATTTGTTAATCTCCTCTCCTCCTACTGAATTTGAGGATATCCCAGAGTCGTTGGCTGATATGCCTCCTCCACCAAGCTACTCTCCAAGGCCCACAGCTGCCTTTGAACAAGTTGGTTTTTATGAAGACTATGTGCCTGAAGTGAATGATGCTGAGCTTCAGCGAAGGGTGGAATTATGTCACCTTCAAAGAATAAGGCCAGCTGTTTATGTTGAGGTGGAAGAAGTTGATGATGAAATAATCATGGAAGTGCCACCATTGCACCACCCAAATTTTTTCAGGGTTCCTTGCTCCAAGTATCCTGTCTCTCTAAAGGATCTCAAGGTCCCTTCTGCTGATGAAGAACTCACCACTGCTTTTACTGCTGTCAATATACCTGGTTTGGATTATGTTGAAACTCGTCAGCTACAAGAATTGTTGAGAAGGGTGCAAATCTGCCAAAGTCAAGGGAATAGACATGGATACTTGTATGCTTGGCTGGTAGACCAAGTAGCTCAGGTTCATATTGAGGCTCATGACAACTTTCTAAAGTTGATAGCTGGAAATGATGATGTGAAAGATGAGCTGACCACTCTTCAAGGTATGGTGTCTGGGATCACCAAGAATCAAGTCACCCACACCAAGTCCAATGAGCAGCTGTTCAGACGAAATCAATCCTTGCTGAATGAAAGCATGAAGAGGGTTAGCACCTCTAACTCCGCCATCTCCGCCTCGCTGGACAAATTAAAAGCTGAAGTCCATTCAGCGAAGGTCACCGAACAGCCTGGTCTCTTATCATCTCTTTGGCAACTCTCTCAATCCAACATTCTTTTCACCGCCCACCTCCATCAACTACAAAACACTGTCTCATCCTTCTCCGCTCACCAAGATAATTTTCGCACTTCCATCACCCAAGAAATCCACTCTCTCAAAAATAAACTCTTCTCTCAAACTCCTTTCCAAATAGCTGTTGACAAAAAGCTACTTGACGAATCTGTCAACCGTACCAAGAAGCTTGAAAAAGAGGTTGGAAATCTGAAGGGTATGATGGTTGAAATGCTGGGCCTCCTCAAGAAAGATAAAGTGGAAGCAACTAGTTCCTCAGCTACTTCCAAGGGGGAGAAAAATATTGAGAAGGATCCAGCATCTAATCTTCCCCAAGCTCCCCTCACTGAAAACATTGGTAATGCTGAGATGGTTGATGAACCGGTAGCAAACGTTGAGGGGGAGCAAACAACAATTGCTGAGAAGGTTGTTAAACCGGCAGCAGGTATTCAGGGGGAGCAAGCTGAGAAGGTTATTGAACCGACAGCTGAGAAGGTTGTTGCTGAGAATGTGCCAGCAAAACCAATAAATGTTTCTATCTTCAAGCCTACTGCTGAGTTCCACGCTGCCCTTGAAAAGAGATATGCTGATAAGGGTAAAGCAGCAATGGTTACTCAAAGCAAGCCACCAAAGGTTCCCATTTCAGCAAGGGAACAACAAGAAAAGTTAATGTCTGGAGCCTTTCCCAAATCCACAACTTCTACTGCTGAACTGTCTCCTGAGGAAGTTGTTCGTCAACATGAACGGTTAAGTAAGAAGAAAGAAGAGGAGCTGTCTCAGAAGTTTATAAGTGAGCAAGTTGTTGGTGATGAACTTAAAGATGCTGATGATGAGACAAAGAGGTTGGCTCAGCAATCTGGTGGATTGGCAGTCTTGAAAAAGAATGAAGAAAAGTTCTTTGCCAAAAGAACAAAAACTTTTGAAGAAGGACAGGCGACCTACCTCGAATCAAGAGAGGTAAGGCAAAGGAAAGAAGAGATCACGTCGGTCAGGGTCTCGCTAACCCAACAAGGGATGAATCTTTCCCTACAAAGAAAAGGAGTGCCCAAGTTGTATACGCTGAAAAATGTTACTAAGGATACACTTGGGCCAACTGAATGGATCGAAATTTACAAGCTGATCAAGGATAAGACAGCTGTAAGTTATGAACCGCTGATCAAGATGGCAGGTGAGCAGATAAAGCTTATTCGCAAAAAGGAACAAAAATACAAAGTCAAAGACTCTCTGCTCAGCGCTGCAAGACATCCCTTCCCTCCTCCTCAGCAACCCAGAGTTGGATCAAAGAGATCACGTCGGTCAGGGTCTCGCTAACCCAACAAGAGATGAATCTTTCCCTACAAAGAAAAGGAGTGCCCAAGTTGTATACGCTGAAAAATGTTACTAAGGATACACTTGGGCCAACTGAATGGATCGAAATTTACAAGCTGATCAAGGATAAGACAGCTGTAAGTTATGAACCGCTGATCAAGATGGCAGGTGAGCAGATAAAGCTTATTCGCAAAATGGAACAAAAATACAAAGTCAAAGACTCTCTGCTCAACGCTGCAAGACATCCCTTCCCTCCTCCTCAGCAACCCAGAGTTGGATCAAAGAGATCACGTCGGTCAGGGTCTCGCTAACCCAACAAGGGATGAATCTTTCCCTACAAAGAAAAGGAGTGCCCAAGTTGTATACGCTGAAAAATGTTACTAAGGATACACTTGGGCCAACTGAATGGATCGAAATTTACAAGCTGATCAAGGATAAGACAGCTGTAAGTTATGAACCGCTGATCAAGATGGCAGGTGAGCAGATAAAGCTTATTCGCAAAATGGAACAAAAATACAAAGTCAAAGACTCTCTGCTCAACGCTGCAAGACATCCCTTCCCTCCTCCTCAGCAACCCAGAGTTGGATCAAAGAGATCACGTCGGTCAGGGTCTCGCTAACCCAACAAGGGATGAATCTTTCCCTACAAAGAAAAGGAGTGCCCAAGTTGTATACGCTGAAAAATGTTACTAAGGATACACTTGGGCCAACTGAATGGATCGAAATTTACAAGCTGATCAAGGATAAGACAGCTGTAAGTTATGAACCGCTGATCAAGATGGCAGGTGAGCAGATAAAGCTTATTCGCAAAATGGAACAAAAATACAAAGTCAAAGACTCTCTGCTCAGCGCTGCAAGACATCCCTTCCCTCCTCCTCAGCAACCCAGAGTTGGATCAAAGAGATCAGCGTCTGGATCCCAAGTCTCTCGTCTCCCCGCTGTACTCAGAATGGTTCCCAAAACTGATATAGATGAGGAGCCGCTGCTAAACTTGAAAATGCCTTCCAGAACTCTTTTCATGGAAGGTACATATGATGAGAAGCTAGGAGGTTTCTGTTTTTGCAATGTCCATGGTCATGAACTCTTCTTCAGGACCAATGAAATTGGAATTGCTCCTTCTGCCTTTCTTTTGAAAATAAGGAAGTATTGTGCTCAGTCTTCCAATGATCCAGAGTTTATAAGACTGATTGATCAAGAGTTGCTGAAGCCTGAAAGACAACAAGATAGAGCATTTATCGAGGCCAAGCAAGAATCCCAATGGGATTAAGTAGTCTTGTAATCTTTGTAATGCTGCTTATTGTAAAGGTGTTTGTCATATATATAATATCAGCATTCCCTCATCTCAATTTCTAAATTCTTGTGAAGCGACTTTACTCAGCAAAGTCTCCTCAGCGAATAGGGGGAGATTGTTGAGTCATGGATTCGCTGAAGATTACTTGCTGAGTCAAGTACTCGCTGAAAGACTCAGCGAGAGGCTTCTTCAGCGAGCTCTCAGCGATCATTATCTTCGAGTTAAAGGATAAGTTCAATGACTCACCGCCATGTCTTGTAAGTCAAATATGGGCGGGAAAATGAAGATAAGAAGGTTGGTCCCCAAGGACACGTGTTGATAGATCAAGATGAAGACATGTGACCTTATACCGTTTTCACTACTAGAAAACTGGGCTTCACCGACGGCCAGTTCCGTCGGTAATCACTATCACCAACGGATTAGCAACGGCAAAAATCCGTCGGTAAAAACCTCGTAGGTAATTTATTCCGACAGATTTGCCGACGGAAATGAAAAGTTGCCTACGGAAATCGCCGTCGGTAATCCGACGCTATTAATTTTTTTTATTCTTTATTTAATTAAATATTTTAATATCACCGACGGATGTCTGTCGGAACTAGCGACAGAATAGCGACGGATCTAGCGACAGATGTCTGTCGGAATATATATTACTTTTACCGACGGAAAACTGTATACCGACGGAAATCCGTCGGTAATCCGTCGCTTTATATATTTAGCATAATTGTATATTATAATACGCAACGACGGATTTCGGTCGGAAATCTGTCGGTAATTTATTAAATTAAATTAATTCTAAATTTATATATTTTACGAAAAACCTGAACAAAAACATTTAAAAGCTATATAGATAGTATTAAAATCCGAACATCAACCCCATATATATATTATTCACCAAAATGGGCATAATTCATGTAAGGATATTACAAAGTACCTAATAGTTTTAGATTCCTAAATTCAACCCCAAATACACATCCAAAAATTATATGAAATACCATTGGAGAGAAGTATCACAAAATAACCAATACTCATTCATGGGGAGTACTATCACTAAACATACAAAGATCATGGAGCGGGAGTAGTTGGTGGAAGTTTTGCAAGCATTTGCTCAATTGAAGCCATCCTATCAAGCATCATCTTTTCCTGAGTTGCTGCTGCTGCCGCCTCTTCTGCCGCCGCTTTTGCTGCTTCCCTTTCTAGTCTGCGCTCTTCCAAAAGATTTGCAAGTCGTTCTTTCAACATGTCTACCTGCAATTTAAGTTAACTTTACAACCCAACCATTCTAGATTATATAAACAGGATGTCAAATGCCTAAGACCACCATATATAACATTCACTTATGTACCTTTTTCTTTCCACCAACTAAGTTAATGGCCAGTCTTGTACAGAAGTTTGTTGCATCATTTAAAGAAAAGGTTAACATTTGCTTCTATTTACAGTGGACATTTTAATGAGTAAGACTACACTAGGATCTATAAATAAGTTGAAATTCACCTAAAACCCGATGTGCTCATATAGCAGATTCATATATCAACAGAAGTGGTAATCTAACATAAATTTCAAGCTTTCTAACTCAAAGGGCAAATACTAGTTGAAACAAAAGTACATATGGCTGGGTGGTAAATAAGAAAGGATAAAATACAAGATTATTTATACCTCCGCAATACATGCAGAACTGGAAGTAGTTGATAACTGACTAGCACTTTGTGTACTCGGTATACCAGTCACAATAAATCCCGGATCAGACGGGGCACCCTTTATTCTCCCTTTTTTCATCCCTCCGAACAGCACGTTCCCAAGCCTCGAGATCTCCCAATGGGTGTGTGTTATTATCAGGCCCAAACTTCTCAATCATGTACTCCTTATACTTCTCCTATCATTTATAATAGCAATATAATGTTATATCATATATTAAAGTTCATGTAAGTTGCTTAATCAAAAGTAATTCTGGTGGTTTTACAAATTTCAGCTTGCCAGTACGGGTTTCTTAAGTTCCTCATCAGGTCACTAGTTTGGGTTTCACACAAATGTAGTTCGGGTTTACAAGCATTAATATATAGTTCAGGATTTTGTACAAAAAACACATACAAATGCTTACTTTAGCCCTGAAAAGTCAAACTAGACAATACATTCCAAGTGCAAAAACAAATGCTAGTTAGATCACAAGTAGCCTAAAACAAATACATACATACACAAACTAAGGGAGCCAACTGGTCATCCTTTCAAAAACACTTGAGATTAAATCCCGCTAAGACGACTTAATAACCAAAAGAGCTAACTGATTCAATTCACAATAAACGCTAGTTATATCAAAAGTAGCCTAAAACAAATACATACATACACAAACTAAGGGAGCCAACTGGTCATCCTTTCAAAAACACTTGAGATTAAATCCCGCTAAGACGACTTAATAACCAAAAGAGCTAACTGATTCAATTCACAATAAACGCTAGTTATATCAAAAGTAGCCTAAAACCGAGTTCAAACTTAATCGAAACACCACTTATCACTTTCAAACATATTAATTATCAAACTTAGAGCAAAAACATTCTAATGCACTACTTTAGTATCAATGTATTAAATATCGAGCAGCATATTATTAACTTACTAGGTCTTCTTTTGCAGTTGGTGTAATGAACTCCCGTGGCCCGCTTTTTGACTTATTTGACTTTGGGATTTTCTTGGTCCGACATTCAGTATACAACTCAGCATAAGTCGGGGGGCGCTTTAAGTCCTTTTCCTAAAATAGTGATTTCCAAATGTATCATAAAAAAACAAATTAGTATTTCCAAAGTTATAATGTTAATAAATGCTTTCAAATATCTAGTTCTTACCATTCTACGTCGTATTACACTCATTTTGACTGAACCACCAGTGTGCTTTGCTATCACTCCATTTTTTAGAGTGTTTTTGTTCTTTTTATTCTTCTTGGACTTGTTTTTCCACTGGGGAGTATTCCATTTATCAACCATCTTATCCCAAAACTCTTGATGGATCCAGACTGGTTTGAAGGGCTTTAAAAGAGCAAGATTAGTTCCAACTACAACATCTGCCTTCTCCGCCTCCTTTTTGGCTTCAGCTCGAACATATATCATCATATCACCATACCTGCCTTTGTGCACATTCTTCCAGGCTGCATGAACTTGGTTATCGATCTCATCATTCCATTGGTATAGTTGCTGCACATAAAGAAAATATGATATCAAATTAATAAATATAAAAACACTTTATAAATGAGAACACACGGTAGAACATATGACAACCATATTAAAACTAGTGTCTACCTACCTTGAAATGACTCCACAGCTTATCTTGATGACTTTTGGGTACCTCTGTCCATTGGATCCAAGGACCACGAAACATGTTCTTAAAAATGGAAACGATTTGACGGGTAACACTAGGTTCAGCAAAACTACAAGACAGACAAAAACTTGGTATATTGTTGGCACACACACATACACACACATATATATATACATACATATATATATACATATATTTATATACATATATATATATATATATATATTTACATACTCATTGCCCAGGAGTTCAACAAAAATCCTATTTGAAGGATTGGTTGGCACTTGATCCATGGTAATTGACCCCCGAGGTTCATTTGAACCAATCTCAACGTCCTCGAAATGACCATCATGTGATGCTTCGAGGCTCTCGCTATCTTCATGAAAATCAGCATCCATATCTTCATGCAAATCAACATCCATACTTGTATTAGAACCAGTAATTCCATGTCTACCTCTACCTCCACTTACACTCGAGGGACTACCTATACCTTCACCTCCAGCCAAAGGGTTACCTCGACCTCCACCTCTACTTACACTTGGAGGACTACCATTACCTCCTCCCGCTGAAGGAGGACTACCTGTACCTCCACCTCTACTTACACTCGAAGGACTACCTCTACCCCCGCCCCCACTTCTACTCAAGGGACTACCTCTACCGCCACCAGAGTGGCTACCTCTGCCTACACTCGAGGGGTTGCCTCTGCCTAAACTCGAGTGGATGCCTTTGCTGCCTCTTCCGACACTCGAGGGGATGCTTCTGCCTCCAACTGAAGAGCTGGTACGCTTGAATGAACCTCTAGCTGATTTGTGCGTCATGACTTCTGAAAAAGAATATGTAAATGGTTAAAAATGTATACAAAAAAAGACATGAATTTAAAACAGGTGAAAATAAATTACCGTATTTAAACATACAAATAAGGAAAAACACGTTGATAATATAGAATTTATGATACATAGAACAGACATTATAAGAAACAGAAACACTAAAGTGGGGTAAAAAAATCAAAAATAACTATGCCACTACTCCTCGTCCTCCTCCTCCTCCTCCTCCTCCTCATCATCATCATCATCATCATCATCATCATCATCAAGCTCCAAATCATCAGCTGAATCCTCATCAATGTCTTCAAAGCCTTGCTGCTCGTTATCATTATCATCTAAATTGTCACCATCATTGACACCAGGTTCTTCTATAGCCCCTTCTCCTGGTGTTACAAGATTAACAGGTTCAACAACCTCATTTGTTGTAGCTGTACAATTTAATCTTTCATCTTCCCAAGTTGTGTAGTTGGGCATGAACCCTTTAGATAATAAGTGTAACTTAACATCCTCTCTATTTCTATAAGGAGTGTTCTTGCATTTAGAACAAGGACATTTAATCTGAAATACTATTCCACCACCTTGAGTCAACTTTCTTTCAACAAATTCTTCATTAGAATAGGCAAAATCTAAAAACTCGTATACTTTGTTGCAATAACTAGGACATAAATATCCCTGGTTGTCGTTCATCTTATACATCCAACTTTTATCACTATTTGACGACATGGTTAATATCTATATACCAAAAGTCAAGATTTCAATAAGTACATATTATGTAAAGAAACATTTCTACAATCAAACATACCAAAAGCTATGTGACACAAAAGACTAAAAGAGTTGATAAAAAATAAAAGAAATCACACTTAAAAAAGCTACCTTATCTAAACATAACACTAGAAAACATCATCCATCTTTGCTGACTAACTTGATTTTGTTGTATCACTTTTCTACATCCCTTATAAATACATAAGTTTTTACATATAAACAATTTTATTAGCTAAAGTGGGCTGCTTATTCTCCTGACATGTCGAAATCGTTTTGCTCCTTTTCCAAATTTATTTTTTGACCTGTGGAACACAAAAGCACTAACTCCCTAATTCTATTATTTTAATTTGTGGATGTCAAAAAAATAAATTATAACAAGTGAGCATTTCAAACTAAAAAAAAAAATTGTATATATATATATATATATATATATATATATATATATATATATATATATATATATATATATATATATATATATATATATATATATATATATATATATATATATATATATATATATATATATATATATATATATATATATATATATATATATATATATATATATATATATATATATATATATATATATATATATATATATATATATATATATATATATATATATATATATATATATATATATATATATATATATATATATATATATATATATATATATATATATATATATATATATATATATATATATATATATATATATATATATATATATATATATATATATATATATATATATATATATATATATATATATATATATATATATATATATATATATATATATATATATATATATATATATATATATATATATATATATATATATATATATATATATATATATATATATATATATATATATATATATATATATATATATATATATATATATATATATATATATATATATATATATATATATATATATATATATATATATATATATATATATATATATATATATATATATATATATATATATATATATATATATATATATATATATATATATATATATATATATATATATATATATATATATATATATATATATATATATATATATATATATATATATATATATATATATATATATATATATATATATATATATATATATATATATATATATATATATATATATATATATATATATATATATATATATATATATATATATATATATATATATATATATATATATATATATATATTAAATATATACTTATATATATATATATATATATAATATATATATATATATATATATATATATATATATATATATATGTATATATATATATATATATATATATTTAATTTATAATAAATAAGATTTATTAATTATTGTATTTAATTTAATAAATATTAAAAAAAATAGCCAAAGACAACAAATTATAAGTTTTTTCATGTCTAAAGGTGTTATATAAATGTATCTAAGTGATTGCAAGTCTAAAAAGTGATAAAATAATACTTAGCCGTCGGTGATCCGTCGGTGATAGCGACGGATTACCGACGGAATAATTATTTTATTTTATTTTTAATTAAATCCGTCGGTAATCCGTCGGTGATATTAATTATTAGCGACGGATTACCGACGGGTATATAATTTTTATAACTTTTTAGACTTTTAATCACATAAATACATTTATGTAACTTGTTTAAACATTAATATATCTTCCAATTTGTTATCTTTGGTATTAAAGGCGTATGCATTTTGTTTATGTAATACAATACTTGAGATAGTTAGCACAAATGACGAATGACAAGAAACAAACATGAAGGTGAATTAATAATTTTAGTCGTATATGGTTTTTAAGTATGTATGAAGTTAAATGAGCTTGATATTTGGGTTTTAATGTTATAAAACTAGAAGTATATCAAGTATCGTATTTTATAAAGAAAATACAAATGTAGTTTAATACGCATGTAATACCAAAGACAACAAATTATAAGTTTTTTCATGTCTAAAGGTGTTATATAAATGTATCTAAGTGATTGCAAGTCTAAAAAGTGATAAAATAATACTTAGCCGTCGGTGATCCGTCGGTGATAGCGACGGATTACCGACGGAATAATTATTTTATTTTATTTTTAATTAAATCCGTCGGTAATCCGTCGGTGATATTAATTATTAGCGACGGATTACCGACGGGTATATAATTTTTTATAACTTTTTAGACTTTTAATCACATAAATACATTTATGTAACTTGTTTAAACATTAATATATCTTCCAATTTGTTATCTTTGGTATTAAAGGCGTATGCATTTTGTTTATGTAATACAATACTTGAGATAGTTAGCACAAATGACGAATGACAAGAAACAAACATGAAGGTGAATTAATAATTTTAGTCGTATATGCTTTTTAAGTATGTATGAAGTTAAATGAGCTTGATATTTGGGTTTTAATGTTATATGTAACATCCGTGAATTTTGACCGTTTGACTTCACGTGCAATTTGACTAACAATTTAAGTTAATGAAGTTTTGGGGTCGTTTTGTGAGTTAAATGACAATGTGGTATATTCGGATCGATAATATGTGTTGCTCGGTATTTAAATGTGTAGCTACTGTGTAGTGACTTGTGAAGGGAAGCGGGTCGGCCCGTGGGTAGTCCAGGACCCACCAGCCACCCAAGACCCAAATCCCCCTCCTTATCCCCTCCTCTTCCTTTCATTTCTTATCTATCCATCTCTTTCTCTCTTCCTCTCAAGAACATAGCAAGACCATCTCCTCCTCTTCTATCTACCATCTACTTAGTGTTTAGAAAGATTATAACACTAGATTCATCGCCCTCTATACCGCATTATCGTCATATCGAAGAATCAAAGGTGGAAGTCTAGCATTTTTACCCATTTGACCTAATTTCGGGTTCTAGCTCAAAAGGAAGTTTTGGTAAGTCAAATTCATCCCATTTACACCTACTTATGTTTGTTTAAGCATTTCTAGTCATCTTGAACATTTACAAGTCCTAAATCGGCTTAAATCTCGTTTTAGGTCAACTAGGGTTTCAATTAGGGTTGGAGATTTTGGGTATGATTTTGATGTTTTGGGTCGAATTGTGGATTGGGTTATGTTTATTTATGGTCAATGATGTTTATTTATGCTTCAAATTAAGTTACAAGTTCCTACAAAAAAAAAAAAAAAAAAAAAAAAAAAAAAAAAAAAAAAAAAAAAAACTTCCTACAAATCGATTTGGGTTGGTTTGGGTCGAGTTTAAGGGTTTTTGGTTTAGGTTTCCTGCGTGTGCTGCTGCTGCTGCTGCCTATGTTCTGGTCCAGTAAGGAGCCACTGCGGCGCAGTGGCTTGGGCCTAGCCCACTGCGGCGCAGTGGCTAGGGTCTGGTCTGTTGGGTCAGCCCACTGCGGCGCAGTGAGCTTGGCCAAGGCTCACTGCGGCGCAGTGGTTAGATGCTGGAATTTATGCGCGCCGATTTTGAAACGTTAATAACTTTTGATCCGTAAGTCCAATCGAGTCATATGACCTATCGTTGGAATCGTAAGAGAGTCTAGTTTCTTATAGTAACACTCGTTTTATATGAACCTTCTTCCATTTCTAAAAATGTCGAGTCAAAGTGTCTTGTTCTTGCCCGTTTAAGTTGTAAAGGCGTTTAGGGTTTGAGACTTGACCTAATTGTGCTAAACCCACTTGTTTATGAGTGTATAATTGACATTACGGTATTATGATGTATATTTATAGGTTGTGGCCGTGTGGATCCTACTACTCGCTATTAATCTTTATTAACTTGACTTAAGCTTCTTTGCCGATCAAGGTGAGTTTCGTATCTCCCTACTCACTTGAGATCCGGGCTGAAAAGTGTAAACCTGGTGTGTTTACTTGCATTTGATTGATTGATTGTTTGATTGATTGATTGTTTGATTGATTGATTGTTTGATTTATTGGTTAAATTGTGTTTGATTGATTGTTGAGACGATTATCATGTTTGAATGACTTAGTTTATATTTGTTAAGTATCTAGTAATAATAGGATAGATGTACATACATGAAAGTCGGTTATGCCTTCGTCGGGTTTAGATGTGGTGGGAAGGCTGCGGGTGACCCTATATATAAGCATCTGAAACTCGAAGGAAGTAGAATCCTCTGAAGTATATGTACGTATAGTTG
Organism: Erigeron breviscapus; assembly: GCA_034093135.1. Taxonomy (NCBI): domain Eukaryota; kingdom Viridiplantae; phylum Streptophyta; class Magnoliopsida; order Asterales; family Asteraceae; genus Erigeron; species Erigeron breviscapus. Next base: position 181,173,159 of record CM067167.1, read on the forward strand.
GTTTAAGTTGTGGTTGATGGCTTATGGTTGTCGAATGATGATTAGTGGGTTAAGATTGACGATTATTGATTATTAGTTATGGTTCATCATATGTCGATTGACTTGGTTAATATTTTGGTTAAGTAGTAATGGCTGATGTTGAGGAATGGTGATTATTGGTTTATGATTGACGATTATCGATTGATGGCTCAGATTTGGCGATTATTGATTATGGATTCATATTCATCGTATATCGATCGTTGGTTTATGATTTATGCATTTACATTTGATTGTAAGCATTGCATACATTATTGTTGGACCCTCGGCAGGGGATTGCCGGCATCCTGGTGCATAGATGTATACACCCATTTTGGATGTAGACCTGACCCCGAGTATATAGACATATATATCTCGATGTTTTTGAGATACAGCCTTGTCCATAGCGATGGCAGAAGGGTATCGTTGCATAGGTGACTGAAGGTCACGCTCAGGATAGGCATATTGGCTTATTCATGCATTTGCACTTACATTGATTCGCATAGCATTTGTGCATTCTCATTACACATTTACTTGTCTTGTGTAATCTTGTTGTTGGGCGATATTGTGTTATGTAGAGGCTCACTGTAAGTCATGTCTAGCCTCTATTCTTATACTGTGATTATAGATGTTGGTTCTTTATGGACCATTGCTACGAACTCACCAACCTTGTGTTGACTATGCTTAGTACACTTTTCAGGTAACCAGGTTATTCAGGACGCGGAGTTTAATTGTTTGCTTACTGTTGAACCCGGACCGGACTGATATGGATCAAGGATCCATTTGCCTTATGTTGCATTGTATTTAGGATTGATAGCCTTCTTTTGTTGTCGTTTGTAATCTTGATGTTTACTTGCTCCTGTTGTTTTTCGTGACTTGTTTATCGTTTGTATGGATTCACTGAATCCTCTTATTGCATTTAGTTGTTCTATTGTAATTCCACCTGGTGCTGTATGATTTCCGTGATATTCCGAGCCTCGGCTTGGGGTGTTACATTATAAAACTAGAAGTATATCAAGTATCGTATTTTATAAACAAAATACAAATGTAGTTTAATACGCATGTAATACCAAAGACAACAAATTATAAGTTTTTTCATGTCTAAAGGTGTTATATAAATGTATCTAAGTGATTGCAAGTCTAAAAAGTGATAAAATAATACTTAGCCGTCGGTGATCCGTCGGTGATAGCGACGGATTACCGACGGAATAATTATTTTATTTTATTTTTAATTAAATCCGTCGGTAATCCGTCGGTGATATTAATTATTTTATTTTATTTTGTTTATGTAATACAATTAAAAAAAATTGTTTATTATTTATGAATTAAATTGTTAAAACATAATTACTTAATTTATTTAATCCGTCGGTAATCCGTCGGTATATATATAATTTTATTTAAAATAAAAAATATTAAATAGTATTTAAATAATCTATCGCTAAACCGTCGGTAAAGTTTGTAGTTTTCCGACAGATTTCCTACAGATATTCCCCGTCGCTAAACCGTCGTAAATCCGTCGGTATTTGACTCGTTGTTTTTACTCGTATTTTTAAAAACGTTGCGACGGTAATCCGTCAGTAAATCAGTCGGTAATTGAGACGGATTTTTTCTGTCGGTAATTTCGTCGGTAAAGCCCAGTTTTCAAGTAGTGTTTGGTACTAAGGTGTTTCTCTTTCATGCCGTTTTGGGAAAGAAACAAGATGGCAAACAGAGATGTCTGAAGACCAGTCTTACACACCAATAGATTGTTGACAACCATCATGTGTCAACATCTATTGGGTTGACATGTGATGTCTTTTCTCCCCTATATAAAGCATCACTTGACCTAGCCGCAAAGTTGTTGGTTCATTCTACAATAGTCACTTAGTGTGTTTTTCTCTCATTGTAGAATTGTACAATTGTTAAGTTTTCGTGTGTGCAAAAACTTAACAATATTTCTTTCTTTCTTCCTTTGTAAACCAACCATGTATTCACCGTTTAATTAATACTACTTATGATTAAACGTGTTTACTTTCTTGTCTTGCTTTCTTAGTGTAATTTACATTAGTTGTTTAATTACATAATCGTTGCAAACTTGGGACTTTCACCAATTAAACACCCCCTTAAGTTTTGATAATTTGATTAATATGGAAATTGATGTGTGAATTTGAAAGAGCTTTGATGGCTCTGTTGGACCCCTTGGTATTCAACCTGTTTTCAGAAGTGTAAATTGCTACCTCTAGTTTTGTTTTACAGTATTAACTAGTGTATCATCAGAACTCATCCGAGTATACAGGTGGATAATTATATCGGAACACTCGTCTCTATTTTTGCTTAAAATGGGAACTTCAAGCAACAAATGAAAAAAACCTTCCCACATATACCGTAATAACTTTACTAGATTTTCATTATTCAACAAAAACTCCATCTATATAAATTATCTCAAGTTCAGAACTCTTTTTATATGCGAATTGTGAACCTAATATTGTAACTACTTAAAGATGTATATGGAGGTACGTGGTGATTAAGACCAAAAGAAGTTGAACTTGATTCATTGGGTTCTTCACATATATTGCTATTTTTCAACAATCAACATCGTGGTATATAGAGATGGTGCGCGAGACGAGGCGTAGCTAGAGCTATCAATGGCTCAGCCTTTGCTAAATCTCGAAAGTTTTCCATGAGATCAACATGTGGCCGGCTCTTTGATTGGCAACTTCCAGGTGAACCCTTGTATAAGTCTAGCCAGAAGCATAATAGTTATCGTGGATCCCAACAACACTCCGGGGCACCTGTGCCTACCAATGCTAAACGATAACATGCGAAGATTATTGTCTGTTAACACCACTTGATTATCACCCTTCATGTGACGATCTGGGTTAAAAGTTAATGGGTCATCCCAAATCTTAGGATTTCGTCCGAGCCCAATACGGCTTAGTATCACATGGCTACCCTTCGGTATAAGGTATCCTGCGATAGTGGTTTCTTCTAACGACACATGAGGGAGATTGAAAGGTGCAACAGGGTGCAACCGGAAAGCCTCCCTAACACATGCTTTAATATAATTTAGTCTAGGTATATCGGATTCTTCGACCAATCTATCTTTTCCTACAACATAACCAAGCTCTTGGATTGCTCTATCAAAAATCCTTGGCTGGTTAATCATTTCTGCCATTGCCCATTCGATTGCATTAGATGGGTTATCAAATGTTGCTAACACAAGTTCCTGTGATTAAGACACCAATATTAATGGACAGTTCATAAAAAAGGATCCACATATACTTTTTATGGTTAATAAAGACACCAGTACGTGTGTTTATCTTACAAGGATTTGGGATTTTATTTGATCTGTAGATAGTTGAGTACTTTGAATGTTGATGAAAACGTCAAGCAAGTCGTCTTCTTTTGTCCTAATTCCAGCTTTCCATTGATGTATCCTTTCATCAACCAAATAATCTTGATACTTACTTGCAGTACGAATAGTATCCCTCATGATTTTTTCATGCCCATCAAGATCACTTATCCATCTCAGCCATGGGAAATAATCCGTCACACTAAAAGCATAAAGGTAATTAAGAATAGTTAAAAGTGAACCAACATGCTCAATCTCTTCTTCACCGGGTCCACCATCTGCATCCCCTTTACCAAAATACCTACTCCCGAAGATGATATTTCTTATGACGTTGCTTGAGTAATGTTGCACCACGGTCCGTATGTTTACAACCCCATTGGTTGCGGCAATGTTAATATGGCATTGGTTGTAAATGTACCTGCAAAAATGCACGCCTTTAATATCAAATTGATAGATATGAAAGGATGTAAAGGCAGAGAGATGAGCATGTAATTTCTCTTCCATATATTATTATGAGTATTTAATAGTACTCGTATTATATTATATTTTGACGTGTTAATGTATCCTCGGACAAAGATATGACTGTCTATATCCACATATTTTCCGCATTTCTCATATGTTTGTTGGTATGTGATCACGTTATAATAAACGCATGTCCGGAAATAATTTAAGTCTACGGGGTCACACGAAATGACACGGTAACTCTATATTATTAATTAGTATATTAAAGTAATATATTGATTAATTTGATCACGATATGATTAATAAACATTTTTAAATGTTAAAATAAATAATGTTTATTAATTAAAAGAATTGATAGTTGGGTTTGGGCTAGGATTAAGGGAAGGGTGGGCCGAAAATTCTAAGGGGTTTTTTGGGCCCTAACTAAACTTGCCCATCAAGTTTAGTAACCCTAAACCTAAGCCTATAAATAGGAGATCAAAGTTAGGGGTTTCATATAAGTTTTCACAAGGTAAAACCCTAACTAAAAAAATCTCCCTCTCTCCCTCTTTTGTTCTATTCGGCCGAAGCAAAGAAAACCCCAAGGGGTTCGGGTTTTAGGGTTTCGGTTTCAAGGGTTTAAACAAAGGGTTGTTTGATCGTGATCGGGGTACTAGCATACGATATAAGAGGTGTCTAGTGTGCGATCGTAGAGGGGTTTTACTTTAAACCCTATAATAATAATAATCTTATTATTATTTATTTTATTGGAAGCTTTGCATAAGGTACACGTTTCGATTCTCTCTTTGTTAATTAATGTGATTACATATTCGATTCTTCCGTTGCGCTTATGTGAATATTTATATGATTTATGTTCGCATATTCTAACAGTGGTATCAGAGCCACATATGTGATCTATTAGTTACAAAGATCAAAACTTGAAGGGAGGTTAAGGGTTGGTTGATTTTTAATTAATTGTTAAATAATTAAAAGTTGTTTTCTTATTTTTTTTTTAATTAAAAATCGGATTAAATTAAATAAAAATAAGAGTTTTTTTGTTTAATTAAAATTAACCTAATTCAATGGAGATTGAAACCCTCATGGCAAGTTTTGAGCTAGTGAATTGACATGATTTATTTGTATAAATTGCATGTTTTGTGTATCTTAATTATTTAAAGTTGTTAAATAAAAGTAAAATCACAAGGATTCATGCAAAATTACTTGTGATTTTTACTGATATATAGAGATATATTTAGCAAAGCATGATGATCCAATAATTAGGGTTAATTATTAGATAATTGTGTGACTAAGTGAAATTTTTTCGTGTGATTTTTCTGATTTGCGACAGTTCACTAAAAAATTCATATCTTTTAATATGTAATGAGTTAGAAGTTGTGCTTTGGACAGTAGGTGCTTGACACATAGGGATACAACTTTGTAGTTCTGGTCGAAATCTGAATCGGACCAGAAACAGGGCTAAACAGGTCGTGAAGCTGCTGGAAATATCCAGTCAGCATGTTTATGTGAATTACTTGTTAATTAAGTTGTTTAAAGGCTTACGCAATCAAGGCAACTTGATGTATGTGGTCCTCTTCTTCGGAGGGGGGGAGCCGGCTTTAAACATATGCATGAACCATAGTGACCATGTTTAGGTGGCCTACCTTAACTTGTTACATGATTAAATTAGTTCGGTAATTAGTAAGTTTATTAATTTTTGCGTGTTTATAAAGAGCTATAAAGGTGATGCAAAAATTGTTTTGGAGAAAAGAATAAACTTGACTAAGAACTATCAAAATAGAGATTTCTTTAATAAAATTGGAGTCTTACAACCTTGAGATACACCGGCTCACCCATTTGAACAAACTCTAAGAGAGGTATAAGTCGGAGTGCGCTAACCTCCTAAAAGGGCGGGTTTTTAATTGCGTCCTTCGCAAACCTTTGCCATTGCGCTTCTTTGTGCGTTCAAATGGAGCTACCGAGCTCTCTTGTGTTACTAAGACTATAAAAATGATTTTATTAAACATTATGTTATGAAGATTTGCATGATTCTTCATACATAAACTTTTGATTCACATCAAATGCATTACCCATTTAAAGTTAAGTCATTGCCACCCACTTTGCTAAGAACACTTGCCAGTGCTTTTCGCTCCTACGTGAGACCGTAGGCGAATTGTATCTCTTCAAGGTAAATTACCACTCCACCGTGAGACCGGTGGTGGACTATTTACATGTTATTAATTGGGCGACTTAAAACGAGTTAAGAGGTGAGATCCTTGACCCGTGGCATAAGATGGGACAAAACATGTTTACAAAACACTTAATACCCTTTTAAAGTGTTGTTGTAAGTTCCATATCTCTAAGAATTGCATGAATGCAATTATTGATCGTCGATTACCATTTGAGTACCGTCATTTCTAGCTGATCAACAGATGAAATGATTGTATGTCAATTGGATCCTAGCCTTAATGAAATTAATTGTTAAATGAATTTAACAAAGGTAAATTACATTTCTTAAGGATTATTATCGAAAATACCGATAATTGAACTTTTGTCTGTTTTGTAGATGGCAACAACAAATCTTTCTCAAAACATACACCAATCGGCTTTCAGGTCGATGCTAGAAAGAGAAAAACTTTCTGGACCTAACTTCAATGATTGGTTTCGTCAGCTAAGAATAGTTCTAAGAGCTGAAAAGAAAATTGAAATCCTTGAAGAGCAGACACCCGTTGTTCCGGGAGCTAATGCTACAACTGAAGAGTTGGCTGCATACACTACTGCGTATGATAGACACAATGAGGTTGCTTGTCTGATGTTGGGAAGCATGAATGCTGATATTCAAAAGCAATTTGAAAATTATTTTCCTCGTGATATGATTAACGAGCTCAAGTCTTTGTACGAAAAGCAAGCGGGAGTGGAGTTGTTCGACCTAGTTGACACACTTCATGACTTGCGACACGAGCAAGGAACACCGATTAGTCCTCATATACTCAAGATGAAGAGGTATTTTGAGCAATTGGAAAGGTTGAATTATGCTTATCCTCAGCCTATTGCTATTGGCATGATTCTCAAGTCTTTATCTAAGGATTTTAAGGAATTTGTGCGCAATTACAATATGCATAGCATGAATAAAACCATTGCTGAACTTCATGCCATGGCGAATGAGTATGAAAAGAAGCTTCCAAAGAAGTCTGCCACACCCCAAGTTCTCACGATCAAAGGAGGAAATATCCAGAAAGGGAAGCAACCAAAAGGAAAGGGCAAGAATCAAGGTAAAGGAAAGCAAGTTGCTACTCCTAAACCTAAGAAGACCCCTCCAGCGAAAAAGGAACATCACGCTAAGGACCAAACATGTTATCACTGCAATGAAGTGGGACATTGGAAGCGGAATTGTTCCAAGTATCTAGCTGAGTTGAAGAAGAAGCAAACTGGTTTGACCAGTACTTCAGGTATCTTCACAATTGAATTATATTCCTTTTCTAAGCGTAATTCATGGGTTTACGACACCGGGTGTGGTACTCATATCTGTAATTGTTTACAGGGGCTTAGAAGGAGAAGGAAACTGAAACCAGGATCTTTACAACTGTTCGTGGGAAATGGCCTACCGGCAGCTGTAGAAGAAATAGGCGACTATCATTTAGTTTTACCTACTGGTTTAGTCATTGTTTTAGACAATTGTCATTATGCACCGTCTATTACTAGAGGTGTCATTTCAGTTTCTTTGTTGAAAAACAACGGATTCATTAATGTTTTTAATGATATTGGTATTTCAGTTTCACGGAATAATGTTCATTATTTTAATGCTATTGCTTGTGATGGTATTTATGAAATTGATATGCATGGTTGTGATTCAAAGGATAATTCAATGTATAATGTTAGCAAACGAGTCAAGACCAATTTGGACTCGACTTATCTTTGGCATTGTCGTCTTGCTCATGTTGGCAAGAAACGCATTGAAAGGCTTCAAAGAGATGGAATCTTACAAACAAATGATGAATCATTTGACGAATGCGTATCTTGTGTTTCCGGCAAAATGACAAGAAAACCTTTTCCAAATAAACCGGAGAGGGCAAAAGAACTACTTGGACTAATACATACGGATGTATGTGGCCCATTTAGACATGTGTCAAGGAAAGGTGTTAGCTACTTCGTCACTTTTACGGATGATTTCAGTCGTTATGGTTATGTTTACTTGCTTAAACATAAACATGAAGTCTTTGAAACATTCAAGGAATTTAAAAGTGAAGTAGAGAATCAACTCAGTAGAACCATCAAGATTCTTCGTTCGGATCGAGGTGGTGAATACTTAAGCCAAGAGTTTAAAGATTATCTTAAAGCTTGTGGAATAGTTCAACAGCTTACTCCTCCATATACTCCACGGCATAATGGTGTATCGGAGAGGAGAAATCGAACCTTGTTAGAAATGGTTCGATCAATGATGAATCATACAACCCTTCTTTTTTCGTTTTGGGATTATGCCCTAGAGACTGCTGTTCGCATTCTCAATATGGTTCCAACCAAGAAGGTTGACAAGACACCGCATGAATTGTGGCATGGGAGTGTTCCCAAGCTGTCTTACTTAAAGGTCTGGGGATGTGAGGCACTCGTGAAACGAGATACGCCTGACAAACTCGAATCTAGATCTGTTAAGTGCATCTTCGTAGGATACCCAAAGGAAACAATGGGTTACTACTTCTACTTTCCTACAGAAAACGCTGTTAAGGTATCTCGATTTGCTGAGTTCCTTGAAAGGAAACTCATATCTCAAGAAGACAGTGGGAGGATCGTTGAACTTGATGAGACTCAAGAAGATGCGTCAACTTCTGAAAATACTAGCAATCATCAACTTGGGGGGGGATGTTCAAAGAGATGAATCTCAAGATGAACTTCAAGTTGAAGATGAAGCGATTCCACTTCGTAGGTCCTCAAGGACAATACGTGCTCGTGAAAGATTAAATCTTATGATTGAGTCTGAAGAACACGTAGTAGGAGACTTAAATGAACCTCCTAATTTCAAAGCTGCATTATCAGATCCGGGATCTGAAAAATGGCTTGAAGCTGCGAATGTGGAAATGAAATCCATGAAAGATAATCAAGTCTGGAGCTTGGTTGATCTTCCGCCAAATGGTAGAACCGTTGGGTGTAAATGGATCTTCAAGAAGAAGACCGACATGGATGGAAATGTACACACCTATAAAGCTCGTCTTGTGGCAAAAGGTTATACTCAACTTTTCGGAGTTGATTATGAGGAAACATTTTCTCCCGTTGCGGACATTAGAGCTATTAGGATCATCTTAGCCATAGCAGCGTACTATGACTATGAGATATGGCAAATGGATGTCAAAACCGCTTTCTTAAATGGTTTTCTAGATGAGGAAGTCTATATGGTACAACCAGAAGGTTTTGTCGATCCAAAACATCCCGACAAGGTATGCAAACTTCAAAGGTCCATTTATGGATTGAAGCAAGCATCAAGGAGTTGGAATAAAAGGTTTGATGAGGAGATCAAAAAGTTTGGTTTTGCTCAAAATCCTGATGATCCATGTGTATATCGCAAAGCTAGTGGGAGTAATGTTACTTTCCTTGTCTTGTATGTAGATGACATATTGATAATAGGAAATCACATTCCAATGTTAAAAGATGTTAAAGCTCATCTTGGAAAGTGTTTTGCTATGAAAGACTTGGGAGAAGCGGCATTTATTCTTGGAATCAAGATCTATAGAGATAGAAGTAAACGGTTGATTGGATTAAGTCAAAGTGCTTATATAGATAAGATCTTGAAGAGATTCAAGATGGAAAATTCTAAGCGCGGTAATTTGCCGATGCAAGAAGGACTTAATTTATCTAGCAAGAATGGTGCTTCTACACCTGAAGAGGTGGAGCGTATGAAAAGAATTCCTTATGCTTCGGTTGTGGGATCTATCATGTATGCGGTAAGATGCACTAGACCTGATATTGCGTTCGCGCAAAATATAGTTAGCCGCTATCAGCAAAATCCTGGAGAGGATCATTGGACTGCTGTGAAGAACATTCTGAAGTACATGCGTGCTACTAAAGAATTATTCTTGGTGTATGGAGGAAATCCCGATGCAGAGCTCAAAGTAACTGGATACTGTGATGCTGGATTTCAGACTGATAAAGATGATACAAAATCTTAGTCAGGATATGTCTTCACTTTAAATGGAGGTGCAGTAGATTGGAAGAGCAAGAAACAATCTACAGTTGCTATGTCTGCTACAGAGTCTGAGTATATAGCTGCTTTCGGATGCAGCCATGGAAGCTGTCTGGATCAGAAAGTTTATTTCTGGGCTTGACGTGATGCCCTCAAATAACTCACCTATGGATCTGTACTGTGATAATTCGGGAGCAATTATCATTGCCAATGAACCTGGAGTTCAGAAAGGTGCCAGACATTACCAAAGAAGATATCACTATGTTCGTGAGCGAATCGAATCACGTGAAATCAATTTACTCAAAGTTCACACAGATTGTAACTTAGCAGATCCTTTTACAAAGTCTTTGTCAAAAGGAAAGCTCAATAAGCATGTCGAGGGCATAGGTCTTAGATTTTGCTAGTTATATCATGTAAATCTGTGATTGGTATTTGGATAATGGGATGTTAAACGATTGTTATTTTAATAAATGAATTATGATACTTGGTATGAATGTTTCATTTTATAATAATTGTGTCCTATATTTGCATGTGTTAAATCCATGAATATTTTTTGATATATTCTAAACGTCCATTGTCGATTAACTATATGGGAATATAGTTAAACTAAGACAAATGTGAGAGATTGGTTGAAATATTTAAGGAATATTTGGAGATGGTCTGCCAAACTCACATGGTATTCAAAGAGGTGAATATCGGACTTACCCCACTTAACGAATTGTCATTTTATGGATCGGCGTCATTAAGTGAAATTCGTGAAATGGTTGCTTTATTTATCCTTAGACTTGAGATACAAGCAGGTTATGCATATGTGGATTGCATTTTCTAGATATAGTTCTAACTGTCCTGAACAAGGTAGTAATAAAGGGCTATTTTCGGAAATGTAGTGAAACGACATGACTAACACGTGTAGTCAATATAGGATTTGTTCCTTCAATTTGCAACTGAAGTATGATACCATTTGGCGCCCTCATTGATTAATTAAGATGTTTGTATGCGCATACCCAAATGAACTCAAGAGGTGGTCTTGACTAATTTGGTAATCTTGATTAATTGTAGAAATGAGAAACAGAATCGTTAAATTATGAAATGACATTGATCCATATTCATAATTAACAAGGGTATCTAAAACAAAGGGATATTAAAGACTAAATCATTTCAAATGATAATTTAAGAAACTATCCTTAAATTTTTCCGGGAGCATTGGCGTGTTGCTAGACGCTAACCAATGTTATTGTCTTTATAAATAACATGCTCAAGTGGGAGCTGTTGGTATGTGATCACGTTATAATAAACGCATGTCCGGAAATAATTTAAGCCTACGGGGTCACACGAAATGACACGGTAACTCTATATTATTAATTAGTATATTAAAGTAATATATTGATTAATTTGATCACGATATGATTAATAAACATTTTAAATGTTAAAATAAATAATGTTTATTAATTAAAAGAATTGATAGTTGGGTTTGGGCTAGGATTAAGGGAAGGGTGGGCCGAAAATTCTAAGGGGTTTTTTGGGCCCTAACTAAACTTGCCCATCAAGTTTAGTAACCCTAAACCTAAGCCTATAAATAGGAGATCAAAGTTAGGGGTTTCATATAAGTTTTCACAAGGTAAAACCCTAACTAAAAAAATCTCTCTCTCTCCCTCTTTTGTTCTATTCGGCCGAAGCAAAGAAAACCCCAAGGGGTTCGGGTTTTAGGGTTTCGGTTTCAAGGGTTTAAACAAAGGGTTGTTTGATCGTGATCGGGGTACTAGCATACGATATAAGAGGTGTCTAGTGTGCGATCGTAGAGGGGTTTTACTTTAAACCCTATAATAATAATAATCTTATTATTATTTATTTTATTGGAAGCTTTGCATAAGGTACACGTTTCGATTCTCTCTTTGTTAATTAATGTGATTACATATTCGATTCTTCCGTTGCGCTTATGTGAATATTTATATGATTTATGTTCGCATATTCTAACAATGTTCACTAGCCTGATGGATGTGATTGTATTGTTGTTACTTGTTAATAATATCACAAATTAGCATTTTTTTGTGGTATTAAAATGTTCTTTAAGTAATCAAACACTACTAAAAAGTAGAGAAACAAGTAATCCACATTCTATATACATATACCTAAGTAGATTATCAGATTCTTGATCTCGCTTATTTTGTAGCCACTTATGCTTAGCCACCGAAAGAATGTCCATAGCTAGAGTTTTTCTCATTTTCTTCCAATGATCACTCATTGGAACAAGAGCAGTGGTCAAATAACCACCACTTGTTATATAACCAGACATGCAATCCGGTCTTGACGAGAAAATCCCATCTTTGTCCTTCAAGAACTCACAAGCTATCATTGGGTCGCTCACGGCTATAACATGGACATTTCCTAGGCGAATGCATAGGATGTTGGTGTTCATTTCATCCATCATCTTATGTATCCAACGGAATGTGGGCTTGTTTCGTAGCATGGAAATTATGCTTCCGATACAAGGCAATGGTTTTGGACCCGGAGGAAGTGATTTTCCAGGTAAAGAAATAAAGCACCTTATGAGCAAGAACAAGAACATGGACATGGTAAACACAATGAAGAAATTCATGATGAATAGTATAGTGTGTAAGAGTTCTGATAAATTAAAAGCTATGTTTTGGTGTATTTCGGATAGAGGTGGCAAAATGTACGGGTTGGATCGGGTTGGGTAACGGGTCCGGGTCAAAATGGGTTCGGGTCAATACGGGTTATTTTGAAAACGGGTATACACGGGCTAGGTCAAAATGGAATCCGGTTCAAAATGGACCCGGGTCAAAACGGGTCATTTCTAAAAATGAGTTTAATTATAAAATTACTTTTTATAATATAATTTATAATTATAATCATAATTCATATTCATAATTGTAACTATAATTATTATATACGAGTATCTTTTATAAAAAAATCCGTGATTATTATATAATATATGTAATATTTTATACTAGTGTTAGGTAGAGCTGTAAAAGTTATATTGTCTCTTTCATTTATAAAATCATATTTACAAAACCCAAAAAAAACTTGCAGGACGCATCACTCTTTCTATCCATATCACGTTTTCTTTTTTTCTTAGTCAAATCAGTCATCAGTTCAGTCCTCCTCATCTATGCTTTTGATGACTTTAATATTGTTAAACATCAATGGTTTCTCCGTCGAACTCCAACATTGCATTCTCCGTCGCCGGCCATGACATCTCCGTCATCACTTCTGATGTCAACAATCCCGGTAATCATCACCTTCTCCGTCGCACTCCAATATTTTCTCCATCCATGGTAAAAATATCGGTGGTGCGGGGTGGCTGTGACAGCAAGGTGGTGGTAGGTGGTGGTCGTAGATGAGAACATTTTTTTGAAACGGTCGTTTTTAAAGGGTGTTTTGTCAACAAGTTTTCAAAAAAAAAATTTATGGAACAAGGTAAACCGGTACTGGGAGTACCGGTTTGGAATTTTTGACCCGAACCCGGTTCTCCCAATACCGGTTTCAGAAAAAGGCCTTTGAACCCGGTAGTGCCATAACCGGTTTCAGAAAAAACTTACACTTGCAGGGAATCTTTTGACCAAAACAGTGCGATGTGACATTACGCCTGAAACCGGTTTTGCCAATACCGGTTTCGGCCGAAACCCTACACGTGGCAGATCGTGGTGAAACCCTAGTTATGTGTTGTCTAAACCTAATATATATATATAGTATCCATGTTATGATGTATCTTCAACCATTGTATGTGTTATATATAATATATATATATATTAGTATCCATGTGATGATGTATCTTCAACCATTATCAGTATTATAACAAATATTTTCAGATAATATTCAAACACTGAAACACTCAACTATATTTCCAAAAAAAATGGCATCTTCATCATTCAACCCAATTGTGGTTCAGTTAATATGGGATGATTGTGTATCATTCGTAAATGGGATCCTTCAAAATGCAGATCCATCAAAAAAAGAAGTTTTCCTCTTTTTCACGTAATGAGTTATGTTGAAATTTGTGATGCCACTTACAGTTGTTTTGGTGTTTCAAAACAAGCTTTCAAATTGCAATTATATTTATGGTATGAATTTAAGGGTGTTCCTTTCAGAAATTTAATTACGGATGATAATACTTTGGCAATGATTTATCAACTGGGTGAAGCGCAATTTGAAGTGAAGTTCGAGCCTACTTTTACAAACTTGTTAAGCTTGACTCAAAGTCAATGTTTTTTTCAAGCGGGTAACCAGTCACTAGATAACGAAAATGATGAAGACAATGACGATGATGAAGACAATGACGATGATGAAGACAATGAAGATGATGAAGACAATGACGATGATGAAGACAATGACGATGATGAAGACAATGAAGACGATGAAAACGATGAACATGTTGAAGATGATGAAATTGCACCAATGGTTAATGGATCTAGTGATGAGGCACCTTATACAAGCGATGATACCATCGACGGATATAGCGTTGATGGGGATGTATCTGGAGATGAAGATGATGAGGGGGCACATGTACAAGGTCCTTTGGAGCAGCAACAACATCTTAATCTTGACGATGATGATGAAGATCGTCTAATGCCATTCAATGAAGTTCAAGAAGATGTGGTATTTTGGTCGAAAGAAAGAAATGTGATAGAAAAAGGAATGGTTTTTCAAAGCAAGGCGAAACTTGTATACGCTGTTAGGCTTTGGAACATAAGAGAAAACAGAGAACTAATTGTTCAAGATACGAGGCCACAGTTTTGGAAAGCACAGTGCATGACCAGGGGGAAGAATTATCGTGGTGTTATGGACCGGGTCCCGTGTAGGTGGGTTGTAGTTGGATCTAGCATAAACAGTTTAGGATTGTTTCAGATCACAAAGTGGGTGGAGAGTCACAATTGCTATGGAGAAGTGACTAATAACAACAACCGATGTATGACAGCAAGTATGATAGCTTCTGAAAGTTTGGCCCAGGTGAGGGAGGATTTAACCTATAAAGTCAGACACATCCAGACGCAAGTAAAAACAACTTTCAATGTCGATGTGACCTACACCAAGGCGTGGAATGCAAGAAGGATAGCAATTGAAAGGTTGTATGGAACTTGGCCGAGTAACTTTGATGCATTGCCCAAGTATATTGCTGAATTACAACGTGCTAATCCAGACACTGTTGTAGAATGGCTCCATTCTCCAACCAGTTCAAGCCATATACAAACATTCAAGTTTGTATTTTGGGCATTTGGACCGGCAATTAAGGCATTCCAACGTTGTATTCCAGTGATCTTTGTCGATGGCACTCATTTGAAAGGCAGCTACAAGGGTAAGTTGCTAACTGTAGTGACGAAGAACGTCAATGGACAATTATTGCCTGTCGCTTTTGCCTTGGTTGATGAAGAGTCTAATGAAAGTTGGGGATGGTTTTTAAATCTCTTTCAAGAGCATGTCGGATTGCAGCGGCAGGGTGATTTGTGTATCATTTCAGACCGTCATCAAGGCATAATTAATGCAGTGAACGAAATTGGGTGGCATCATAGGTATTGTTTGAGGCACGTTTGTAGCAATGTCAACTCGCACTTCAAGGACAAGAAAATCAAAAACTTGGCTTGGGTTATCGGTTCCACATCCCAACAATCCAAGTATTCTTGGGCGGTGGATGAAGTCAGAGGTGAAGCAGAGGGGGTTTGGCCGTATTTGAGAAACATTGGTTTGGATAAGTGGACTCTAAAGCACGACTAGGGACTTCGTCATTGGGGTAACTTAACGACAAACATTGCCGAATGCCAAAACAATATCCTTGGAAAGGCTCGTATGCTACCTATTAGAGCTTTAATTGAGGAGACTTTTACTTGGACAAGAGACCATTTTGTCAAGCAATACCGGAAGGCCACCAATTGGAACCCACCACTAGCTCGCAAAATGTGGGAGGTTTATCAGATGCGTGAAAAAGCCTCAACAAGCCATAGGGTGGAAGTGTATGATGAACGAACAGGAAATTACACGGTCAGAACAAACCAAAGAAATGCACAAGGCGAGTACACATACAATGTTGTCATGGCGGAGAATAGGAAAAAATGCTCTTGTGGAGCTTGGCAGCATCAAAGGTTTCCATGTTCTCATGTCATTGCTGTTTGCGGATATAGAGAGGAGAGAGCTGCTAATCTTCCTAGTAAGAGGTACACAACTAGGACGTGGATAAATCAGTATAATGCTGCACTTGCCCCCCTCCGAGACGTGCATTACTGGGCGGAGGTAGATTGGAAGATCCAAGGAGACCCGGCAAAACTGGTCACGCATAGGGGTAGGAGACGCACCAGACGGTACCAGAACGAGATGGATGAGAGTTCTACCAGCAGATCTTCAACCTCAAGACAACAAGCTAGATGTGGCATTTGCAACGGATTGGGTCATAATAGGAAGACATGCACTCAACTTTGAATATGGCAATAATCTTGTTGCCTATCTGTTTCCGTTTTTGTGTGTTGTTTTTATCCGTTTTTTTCTGAATTTCTAGGTGTTTTCATGTAACATGGCCACTTTCAATATGGAATTTATGTTTGTTTTTTCTTATTAGGTATCCTTGTCACTTTAGAATAAAAAACATATAAAACAACATTAAAAACTAATTAAACAACTTATTTTATTTAAAACGAAAACGATTACATAAATCCTAACAATTAAAGGTTGCAATCGTTACGGTGAACCGAATAATATGGCGAACCAAATCGGGAATCAGAAGAGGACACGTCACTGTCACCATCATTACGGTGAATGTATTCACCGTACTCATAGCCAATCTCTGCAGTTTCGTGGTGTTGTGTTGCGTATTCCTCTCCAGGATCAGTCACGTAACCTTCAGGCCGCCTATCCACCGGGCGAAAATCGGGTTCAAAGCGCTGCGCTTCCTCCAGTTGATTCGTTATTGAGATATCGGCATGAGTAAGATTGTTAATGGTTAATTCCATCCATTGGACCTTCGACTGCAGATACATCAAGTACCTCCGATCTACTTGAGTAGGGCAGACGACTGTGTTACGTTCTGCAATTTCGGCCTCATAGGCCGACTTTCTCGCACTTAAAGCACCAATTATAGCTGCCACGTCCGATTTATCCTTGTTATCATCAACCATGTGAGACTCAATGGAGTTTCTAGCTCCAGCCCTAGTGATATTTGGGTATGCCATTTCTTTAGATATGTTTTTGTAAAAAAATTTACTTGCTTGTATTTTTTTAATGTTTTGAATGCCAGCTATGTTCGTATGTATATATATATATATCAAAGTTTGTATCAATAATAGATGCTGAACATGTTTTTGTCGTTTACCTCGAACCCGGTTTTCCCAATACCGGGTTCGCAGGCTAATGTCACATCAATCAATTAGGCTGTTGCATGTTACTGTACGTCTGAGAAGTGGGGTACTTTTTCTGAAACCGGTTATGGCACTACCGGGTTCAAATGCCTTTTTCTGAAACCGGTATTGGGAGAACCGGGTTCGGGTCAAAAATTCCAAACCGGTACTCCCAGTACCGGTTTACCTTGTTCCATAAATTTTTTTTTGAAAACTTGTTTGACAAAACACCCTTTAAAAACGACCGTTTCAAAAAATTATGCTCGTAGATGAGTAATCCATTGTTTCAATATGGACATATGGGCGAACAATAAACCGTTATGTTCTAACCTTTCCACCCATTTTGACCCGTTTCTAATCTGAAGGTGATATAACACCGTCCATTATCACCCGTTTCAATATAAAGAATAGGGCTAATTAGTTGTAATACCATACTGTCAACTTTTCTTATGTAAAGTATAAACCAAAAACTCCGTCTAATCTAAGCCCCTGTGTGTAAACGCGATCTATTTCGGGCATCAAAACCACCATCCAGTTTTTCCAAACACATTTGGCACTAGTTTTGTGTGTGTTTTACTTTGACCATGACTATTTTGCCATTTAACATTGCCACGTCGTCCAGTCTGACTTTGTTGAACAAAAATTGGGGGATAAAACTGATATTAAATAATAAATTAATAATAATAATCCTAATTTTAGTTTGAAACGAGGCCCATCTTTGACCAAATATATACATATACTGATGATGTATCTATCGCTAATATTTTTATTTATATCATATCTATCTAATATATACATATACACAGTTACATACACCTGTATATATCATCATCTTCGTTTCTTCATATACATATTCACACCCAGATCTTATACTATATCTATCTTCATTTCCATCTTTATATATATATATATATATATATATCTCTGTATATGTATCTTTGACTCTTCCAACAAATAATATTTCCAACTTTTAATTCTTCATAAAAATCTGAACTTTTTCTTGCAAGATCCATCTACATTACAAGGTCAACAAAACCCATAATATAATTATGGTGGGGTTTGTTTTAAAGTATGGGTTCCCATGAATCCGCCGCCGACGGTGCTCCAGTGCCACCACCAGCTGCCGCCTGGGATTTGTGTTTTAATGGGGTTTAGGATTTGTTACCGGAAATAGTGACGGTGGTTATGGTAATAGGCGTTCCGGAAAATAAAGATCCGGCTATTTCATCCCCACCACCATCAAGATTCCGACGATGGGGAAATCAGCGGCGGCGAAAGAAGCAAAGACAGTGGGGAGATCCGGGTAATGTGTTTTTATTAAGATATCTTTAACAAAACAACCCGTTATCCGGCGGCGCCCCATCACTTTCAGATTCCGGTGGATATCTGGCATCGCCTATCACCTCGAGATTCCGATGATACATTGATATTATTTAATATATGTGATTGATGTATGTATGTTTTAGTAGTGTGTAATGTGTTTGATTGATATTACACATGTTTGAAATATACATCCAAATTTGGGTATAATGATGTTGATGATGATCCGTTTTTTTTTTCTTCATTTTTTTCCTTTTTACCTCCTAATGGTGATGTTTATTGTGATAGAGAAAATGTTTGGTCAGATTTCATAAATCTGGATAGAAAAGATGATGCATCTGATATAGTATGTATAGTGGTTTGTTCATTTACATCCTTAATTTTCCATGGATCTCAAGGGCTTAATCTTAGCCCTTGGATCATTCCATCAATGGCTAGGATCAAAACTTATCTCCTAATTTAAAAAAAAACACGGAAGGGTATAATAGTAATTTGCACTAAAAAAAAACTCTACCCTATCTCCAGCCACTTCTCTTCCCCTTCCCCCTGACCAAAACACACACACTCCCTCTCTCCTCCTCCTCCTCCTCCTCCTCTACGGATGACGACCACCACAACCACCACCACCACCACCATCTCCGACCATCACCAACACACACACACACACAGTTGCTTTCTTTGTTAGGACCAGTTCACCTGGTAAACTGGCCAGTCTCCAGTTGCACCTGGAGACCCAGTGAAACTGTCCAGTGAAACTGGAGACCTAGATGATTTGTCGAGAAATATATTGAAGTCCAGTTGCACCGTA
>CM067167.1:181193582-181219072 GCA_034093135.1 Erigeron breviscapus
CTTGACTTCAGATCATTCCACAACTCTTCCATCATATGTCTATCAAGCGAACCAAAGGTTCTTCCTTGTTCTGGTAATGAAGCAGTCATACCAGTTTTGAGTGCCTGGACTTCCCTTTTAATACTTTCAATTGATCTGGCAAGTCCTTGGGCAGCTCAACTTCAACCATCTTTACAACTTCTGGCAACATAACCTCTTGAAATGATCTAAGGAGTGATCCAGATATTTCTTCAGATATCTCTTTCAGCATATCACCCTTGAATTTTCTAATATTTACATCAATTACTTTTACATTAATAATCTACACCACTCGACACCGCCTTTACCACCAATAGTCGCCCCCACCACTACATTGTAACCGCCATAACCACCACCACATTGCACGGTACCATGCTAGTTCCCTTATAATACATATTACTCTCCTACTTTATTGTCACAAGTAAGGCAAAAAACTAAAATACTTATGATTTATTATTACTTCACCTACTTCCTTAAAATGATGTCCCAAAAATATATCTTTAAAGGAATAATCTACAAAATAAATCTTTTAATTCATAAAATAACTAAACTACCTCATTTTACATTAATTACTTTTAAATCAATAACTTACGCTACCCGTCACCGCCACTGCCGCTTTGCACGGTTTCCCTCTAGTAGTTTTAAAAGTACCTTCTAAATCATAATCTTATTATTTGCATCAGTCGTAATCTGACAATTTTATAATATCATAAAGTACTAATAGTACTGTAACTATCAATTTATTTTTTATTTACGTTCTCGGTTAGCCACATACAACGTACGAGGAAGATGGAATAAATTAATGTTACTATATATGTACCTATAATGACACCGGAGGATAACTTTTTGGTTGGTGGATATGCATCATGATAATGAGTACAAGTGAAGTTCAAGCCGTATCTGTAACGACAGGAACCTCCATTAGCCCTGCATCTTGCGCATTCTTCCTTAACTAAATTGAAACCACGAAACAGAAAATTTCATCATGTTAAAACAAATATAAAAAACATATATATAGAGAGAGATATATACATTATACATACCAGCACATCCATCTCTTAAATAAATGTTTCCTTCAATATCCGGGGACTGGTAACACTCGGTTAAATACCCATAAGTACGATTAGCCATAAACTCGTAATAACCAGAATTAGCGAAATCACAACAACTTATTTGTTGGAAGTCAAGGTATGTAAGAGTCCAAACAAGTGTTACCGGAACAACCCCGTTTAAATGCCTTCCTTCAACATACAAATTTGCATCCACAAAGAAGGCAGATCCACAAGATGAACCTCCTGTGTACGTTGGAATATAAGCATATTAAACATGTAATAATTACGAGTAGTAAATGTAGCAGAAAAATAGATCACGTATAACATACAATTAATAAACATAAATAATACTCGTAAATAAATGATAAAACCTATACGTACCTCCTCTATCCAACCGGGCCGTGAGCTCCACTGTGTATGACGTTAGATAGTAATAGTTAGGAATCGTTGTTTCGCAACAAGTGATACCAAGGCAGTTGATTTTATCTCTAGCATCAATATCATTACGGCCGCAAATGGTGGAACAACCACTGAGGGCTTTCCCTTTGTGTGAAATGACGACATTGCCACAGCCCTCAAGCACTAGTTTGTTTCGTGATTGGGTATACCGGAAGGGGCTCCGATCATCAAGATCCACACTCTTTATCTCATGTAGACTACTACTACTACTACTACTACTGCTATTGACAACATATTGGCAATTAGAGATAGATGTTGGCGTGTTAACTGTGACTGTCCTATTTACCAAATCAATACTCACGACTTCAAGGTGGTGGAGTGCAGCTGATAGATGTGGTGTCGACGAGTTGCAATCAATAACGTACCATTCGTTGAGAGCACAATGTGCACCGACGCCGAATGGGAATGGTATGCTCACATTTCCACACGTATCACTGCAACCTGGCTTGGCAATGTGCGGTGCACTTCTTGCAGTTGATGATAGTACTAATATTAATGAAAGGATGATGATGATAAGCAAATCGTAATTAGCTTTTGATAAGCTGAACATTTTATTAACAAACGTACCAATTACTAATACTACTACCAGAAATTATATGGAAGGAGGAGGTGGTTTTTGTTTAAAAAAAATGAAATAATGTTGTAGAGAAAATTAATGCAATATATTTTTGTATGATGATAATGTGGTTGTTTATTTGTATATGTCGATCAGTATTATTGTAGGAGGAATGTGCTCATGAGATTTACCAGGAGACCGAGAGTCGTCGTCTATGCCGTGCATGATCAATCCAATTTTGGAATTACGTGGCTTTTTCAACTATATATTATTGGATTGCGACTTGCTAGGAATTAATTATTTGTTTACCCAGTATTATTTTTTCAACTAATAATCTATCTTGCTTCTTATTTTCATATAGGTGTCAAAGTGTCATTTTACACTTTGACTTGAGAGACTATTTTTTTTATATAGGAATTAAAGGCTTGTTGTTTTAAAGCTTTTCCAATGTAAACGAGTTTTAGAGAGGTTTTTTTTAAGCGATCAACATGCATGATTACTTAGAGACAACTGGAACATCGGATTAATAAAACCAATACTTTTCCAAATTTAACTAATTAGAATATAAGTTCTTTTTTGGACTTTTTTTTTTTTTTTGGAACATTCTTTTTTGGACTAACAACTTCCACTATCTAAAGCTATTAATTAACCAAAACCTTCTAATCTCCGATTTGTATTAATAATAGCCGTGAATAAATACTCCTAACTGAAACCCTGTTGTCAAGTCTATGGAAGTACACACACTACCAATTACTCCTAATGTGAATACACAACAAATCTGCTTAAATTTCATGACCGAAGAAAACCTGAATTGAAAACCAGAGTTATTTCTAATATGGCGTGATAAAAAGTAAAAACTTAAGAAATAGCTATTAGTTGATTGAGTTGAGCCATTGGGTCTTAGCCCAGTGCTAATGAAGTTTTCCACTAAGTAGTTTTTTCTGGAGGTAAAAGTTCGAATCCTGTCAAATGTAAAAATTTAGTGAAGGGGTCTTAGTTATGTTATACCGACTAAGACTAGGAAAACGGACCCTATAGGGCATAGCAAGAAATCGAACCTGAGATGGATGCACCAATTAATATCGAAGGTGTTAAGGCAATTATCCACCTTAAAAGAAAAGTTCATTGCGTTGAGAAATCTTTGTGCAAATCGAAACTGGATTCAAAAGTCAAACTTTAAATAATTATAAATTTAGGAAGTTGAGAGAAAGTGATGGCCAGTCGACGTAGCGCCACGCCAAGTTTGAACATGTAGCTAGAGAATTTTGTTAACCACTAATTCTTTTAATTCATCTTGCTATCTTTACTACCAATCATCATCAATACATATATCTTTGGTGGTATTTGTTTTGTCAGCATCATGTTGACTTGTGGTGATTAATGGATATTTGATTGATCATTATTCATTTCAAAAAAAATATATATATCAATACATATTTATAGTTATAGACTTATAGACTTAAATGATTGATGTGACGTAGAATTATAAAGTCGGTGCATATGATATTAAGCCAAAATATCCAGGGGTCTCTATAAGTTTAGTTTTTGGGAGTGAATAAAAAGAGATTTGAAACCCATTATTCTTGATGGGTTGAATTTTAATTAAATTGATGGTCTTGATTTTCAATTTTATTATAAAGCAACAAACCACGCACTTTGAATGAAAATTAAAGTGGTTGTTTGAGTATTGGGCTTATTAACAATAAAATGTACCTTTGTAAACCCATAAAGCGTTTATAAGGCGTCGTGTGAGGGTTTAGGTGTGTTTGGGCTCAATTAGTTTTGGCCCAATGTTTTCATAAGGATTACGTTTTGGGCTCAATTGGTATCCTGACATTCCTGAGTATAGTTTGTCATTGATGTATTGTTAATGACTCGAAGAAATGAATCCAAAATGAAAAGAAATAAAATCATACAATTAGTCTATACTTCACCAAAAATCACTTGTAATGTCTTTTTACAAATATTTTCTTGTTTCATATATCCACTTCTGCTTTGAAGTCAAAGTTTTTCACAGCTATGAAAAAGGAATTGAAGTTCAAGGAGCACAAAAACGTGAAGAAGACATAATATATGATGGTCTAAATGATCTGAACACATTGTCCATAATGAAACATATATAACTAAAGATCACATCTGAAATGCAGTGTAACAAAAAGTATAAAGTATAAACTATATACGAAACTAGATGATCTAGTAGAAAATTATGAGAATTAGCATATACTGTATAGAAAATTAGGAGAATTAGCCTAAGCTTTTACTGCTTTGCCTAGATGGACTAATTAACAAGAGATGTCGGATCCCCGAGCAGATTTTCCTTGTGTCATTCTGTTTCAATCTGCAGCCCTTGAATCACTGATATTGCACATTTTGTTGTGCATAACGTTTTATTTTATTACCATAATACCATATATATATATAGACGCCAAGCCTGTAATACAATATGAAAATTTAATCTAATAACGGCAAAAACATGAAATGAAAACCATAATGAACGTATAGTTATTGATACCGTATTACCTATGAATTTCTCCATTCAAATTTGGTAATTTTGATGGATTAAGGCTTACATAAAGTCAAATTACATACCATTTACCTATATGACGATCGATATCTAAGGATTAAAACCTTATGCATCATTGACTAGCGCTATCATCAAAACTCAAGAATATTGATGCTGATTCACACGTTGGTTGGAACGACAATTCCTCCCCATATATCGTGGGTAAGATATTCGTTTGAATCGTAGATGGAATGTGTGATGCTCGTATGGTTTCCAATTCCATAGCTACTTCTCTCATTGTTGGTCTATTTTTTCCATTGTGATTTAGGCATCGAGTTGCAAGGTTAGCTGCCAAAAGAAGCTCATCCCTCGTACCTTCTACAATCATTGTTGCATCAAAAGTAGACATAACACGTCCTTCTTCCATAGCCAACATGAAGTACGTAGCCAAACTTCTGTGTTCTCCAGATCTAGTTAGAGAAATTGGCCTTTCTCTAGTTAAAAGTTCAACCAAAACAACTCCAAAGCTATAAACGTCACTCTTCTCGGTAAATTGGCTTGACAAAAAATATTCAGGATCTAGGTAGCCGAACGTACCTTTGACCAAGGTGGTCAAATGAGTTTGATCTATTGATACCATCCTTGAAGTTCCAAAATCTGAAGTTGTCAGTAGCCTTATCTAGCTCACGTGATGTGAAAAGTATAGTTTTATCAACTAAAGACGGATGAGTTGCTTCTTGTTGTTTTAGAAGCAAACCACCATTGCGTTTGAAAAACCTCTTTCTTTGTCTTTTGTCTTTAGTTTTTTTTATTAGATTGTACAATGCATAGCTGAATATGACAAGAAGAACTATACCCATGCTAATGCTAACACCTGAAAGAAATCCAATATAAAATAGAAAGTTAGTCTAAGATGGGTCCTAAATTTCATTTTCCCGTATTTTTAAGCGATTGTCGACCAAAATATATTCATCTTTAAACTAATGTTCTGATTTTTGAAATAATGATTTTTCCCATAAAATAGTTAATGGTTGTTTGGTTCACAAAATATTTTAAATGAATTGAAATCTGTCAAAAGAAATGAAATTTCATTTGAAGTAATTGAAATTTGAAAGGTTTAAAATATGTCATGTGTTTAGTTTACGGAAGTCAGTTGAATTTAGTTAAAGAAATCTGAATTTAAACTATGTCAAAAGACATGAATACTTTTGATTAAAGTCTTGACGTCATATAAGATTTTGATATTGCATCTAAAAACTAATTACTTATAATAAATTATACTCCCTTCGTCCCATTTTAAGTGTCGTAGTTTGACTTTCAAAGTCTTTTTCTTTTAACTTTGACGCAAATATTTTTATATGTATTTTATAATAGTTGATAAAACTTACATATTGAAAAATATATTAAAACTCAATCTATTCATATTTTTTATATCAAGTATTATATAACACAACAAAAAATAGTTACGGTCAAAGTTTAAAAAAAACTTTAAAGTCAAAATAACACATTTAACTTAAAATAGGACAAAGGGGTATGGATTCTGAAAGAAGGGTTGTTTTTGTTTTTTTTTTTACTTCTTTTTTTGAATTTTTTTTTTTACTTTTTTTATTTCTTTTTTATATAAAACATTTCTAATTCGAGTTAAGGAGTTATACATATATGGGTATGTACGGGTGATAGGTCATAATAGTGATAGCATAGAGGAGTGATAGATCATAGGGGGTGATAGATCATAGGGGTGATCGGTGATTGGTGATCTACTTAACGGGCTCCGCCCTTAGCGTTCGTGGCTCCGCCATAGAAAGACAGGTTTCGCCTATAGTTTATAGGAATATAAAATATTTTTTTTAAAAATTAGTTATTTTTTGGAATTACTTCTTTTAAAAGAGAATGAAAAAAAGGGGGAAAAAAACATCAAAGACGAACTTCTCTACCTTTTTTCCTTAAGGTACCTTCTATTTTGATCGTGATATTTACAAATATGAAAAGGTTCACGTGAGAACTAATTGAATTAAAAAAACTATGAAAACCTTAAATTATAACTTGATATTCATATGTGAATAAATTCGTTTCACATATAAACAAATCAAATTATACTTAATACTCCTTGTATGAATATGAACGGTCCTTTTATAAAGGGAATATATATGGTTTATGATGATATGGTGAGAGGAGAATAAGTATGTACCTAGAATGACACCCATGGATAACTTTTTGCTTGTTGCATCTGCATAGGGATTAGGGGTATATGTACAAGTGAGGTTCAAGTTCCAGCTGCGTAATCACAGTAACCTCCACTAGCCTTGCAAATTACGCAATCTTTCTTAACTAATTAAAAGCAGAAATTTTCTTCATGTTAAAATCTATCAAAAAAAACATAATAATTAAGTTTTTCACTATAAGTAAACATTATACAATACATACCAGCGCATCCATCTTTTAAATAAACGTTTCCTTCAACTTCTGAAACCTGGAAACACTTCCTTATTTTTACATAAGTACCATTAGCCATAGGTACTTTGTCATTGAAAACGGACTCACCTTGATCGCAACACGTTATCTGTAGGAAGTCAAGGTCTGTAAGAGTCCAATCAAGTGATACCGGAACAAGCCCATTTGAAAACCTTCCTTCAACATACAAATCTTCATCCACAAAAAATGCAGACCCACATGATGATGAACCTCCTCCTCTATCATCATCTGTTTCCAACTCGACTGTGTATGACGTCAGATAAGAATAAGGAATTCTTGTTTCGCAACAAGAAATACCAAGGCAGTTAATTTTCTCTCTTCTAATTACTGCAGTACTACTACGATTACGGCAGATGGTGGAACACCCAATGAGGGCATTCTTGTTGTCTGAGATGACAGCATTGCCACAGCCCTCAAGCACTAGTTTATTTCGTGATCCGGAAAACTTGAAGGGGGTCCTATCAAGATTGACACTCTTTATCTGCAGAGTACTACTAGTAGTGCTATTGATTAGGTATTGGCAATCAGAGACTGATGTTGGCGAATTAACAGTGACTGTCCCATTTACCAAATCAATATTCAGGACTTCAAGGTGGTTGAGTGTGGCAGCTGATAGATATGGCTTCAACGAGTTGCAACTAATAACGTACCATTTGTTGAAAGAACAATTTGCACCGATGCCAAATGGGAACGGGATGCTCACACTCCCACACCGATCAATGCAACCTGGCTTGGCAATGTGCGGCAGACTTGTTGCAGTTGATGTTACTTTTAATATTAATATTAATGAAAGGATGATGATGATATGCATATCGTAATTAGCTTTGAATAAGCTCATCATTTTTGTTAACAAACAATTACGTACGAATACTACCACCAGTGGAGGTGGTTTTGTTTACAGAAATGATACTGTTAATTTAAGATAATGGAATATGTATTGTGAATGAATGTTTTAAAAACACATATGAAATAACTACTTTTTTATAGATGTCATTAATATCAGAGGACGAAAGGCTTTATCCGGTGCATAATCAATCCAAATTTGGAATTAATTACGTGGCTTTTTTCTACGATTGGTTAGGTTGATGGAAGAGTAATACATCTCGAGAGAAGAAATATTTGCATATATACAAAGATGTCACCCAAAAATGGGGGTGATGTTCACAGTAGGCAGCATGAGAGTGGTGTTGGCTTTGGATTTGAAGAAAGCAAATGACTTCAATGGGACTGCATGGTTTCATCTTAGACATGCCTGGTTCAAGCTCTGTATATTGCTCAATTGGATGTTACTGTGGTGTATTAAATGCTAATTACCAACTACTAACTCGTTAGTAAAAAAAAAAAGGCAGGGCGTTGTAAATTTCCAAAAGTAGTTGCGGCCAGTTCCCAAGTCAACCATGTGTGTTACGATTTACGAATATTATACATGCCCTCTTCCATAGTTGATTTTAAAAGTTTAATTTGAGCCGTCTGCCTTAAAATAATTAAAGTTATTAAACATATTTAGCAAGTCTTTGTAGTCGATGCAATTATGAAGTTTGACAAGATGCCCAAAATCAACCTTTTGTGTATATGTGTTGGGTGAGATGTCCTCATCTTCTAATTCCATAAAATAAGGTTACGTTTATAGTTTACTAGATTTTAGACCCGTGTCCAACACTGGACACGGGTTTACGATATTATCAATATTAGATCTTCATACATTTAAGTCATAAAAGCTTAAAATTTTGACGATATACGGTTCTAAGTGTTGTACTTCGCAAGTTCATAATCATAGGTTCGTCACTGTCATTATTAGCTGAGACATATTGATGGAATTGTTTACCGTAGTCATTCCACTAGGCACATGCTATAATAATTTTCTATAATAGAATTTTTTGAAACCAGTTGTACTCATAATGTGATATTATTATGAAAGATAATTAAGAATTAAAATATAAACATACTTGTGATCCTGTACTTGACATTCAAGTATTTTGATCATGGTCTTTGGGATTTAGCCCAACAGGACATTTAATGTCTCTTATGTCTTTCAACCAAATGTTGGTCACGGGTTCGAAACCTTTGAAATGCATATTTGGAAGTCCTTGCCAATGAGGTGGGGCATGAGGGATTTCTCTAGCATTTAGTTGGTTTCCTCCAGAACGGTAGTGGGACTTCCACCGCCAGTCATTCCCTCAGATTGACTGTGCTGGTGACGTGGTCGACCTCTACCGGACGATGAAGAGGCAATGTCGCTGAGTCCAATCATCACTGCTGTTTAAAAAAAAATATATGTACTTGATCATGATGCGAACCCATAACACGCATAAGTTTATTTTCAATCACCTGTCCTATGATAATTAGATAACAATTAGGATTGTTTTCATATTCTTTGATAACAATTAGGACTCTTAATTTGGGTGACAATTGTAACTTCAAACATCAATATGCAAAACTAATATATAAAAAAGAAGAAAAATATGTACCTTTTTGATTAAGATATAGAATGAATCTTGAATAGAGTTCATATTGATTTGGATTTAGTATTTAAGTAACCTCTGTTGTAAATCGTGCTTTGTTCTGTGATCGTCCCATGTTCTGTGATTCCTATTGTGTTTAGGATAAGGATGTTGTATATCGTCATCTGTTATTATGTTTGGGATATGTATCTAGAGTTCAAATTGTGTTTATATTAAATATTAAACTAAATATTAATATTTATAATTTATAAAAATCTAATCTAATATTTGTTAATAAGTCATTAGGTTTTGAAATAATTTTTTATAGACAATATTTCATATGTTGAAATTTTTTTAATTAATTAAATGATTGTAAATTTTAAAACATTACAATATTAAATATACGTAATTTAAAAAAAAGCTATGTTGACTAGATAGCTCTGATGTGTTTTTGGCCCTTTCACAATATATAAACATATATTTTTATTATCTTAAAAGTTAGTTTTCCTACTTACAGTATGCACTTAAAACATAAAATTAGTCCTAACTATTAATGTCATAATATTCTTTTGTCATACAAATAGAATGACACTTTTATTTCAATAACCTATTTTCATTCTCCCGTTACTTTAAAACCTTAGCAAAACTTTTGCCATTTAACTCTAAATAACCAAAGCAAAAAAATAAAAAAAAAAATAAAAAAACCGAAAACCGACCCAAACCGAACCGGAAAACCGACAAACCGAACCGAACGAAAACCGAGTCCAATGGTTTTTGGTTTTCAAAAACCGAATGGTTCGGTTTGGGTTTCGGTTTTAGGCCAAAACCGACCCAAACCGACCATCTCACCCCTAATAAGAGTATCGTTGTTCATATATAGGTCTGTACAACCGGGGCGAATCTCCGATCACCAATTTTCAGAGCATGTAATATTATTTAAACTTTAAAGCCACATTCCATCACATCCAGGGTGTCTGACAAGCAAATTTCCTATTAAACTAATTAAAATACTGAAAAGTAAATAGAAGCCGCAACCGCTTATTCAAAGAGAGGCTTAGTCTGAAAATAGTTTGAAAAAGCAAATAACAGTAATTAAATTAAAATACTTGTTTGGCATCTCCGATCTCATGGTACGACCAAATACTATTCTACCTACTTGCTAGACTGTTGGAAACTTAATCACGGCTCAGATTCTCGTTAGATTCACTTTGCCTAAGTAACTAGTGCTGTCCCTAGACTCACACTACTCTATAAACAAATTCTCGTTAGATTCATTGTTTAAGCATTAATGACCTAAAGTTTGTGTTACTAGTTCATCTTTAAGTTACCCGGCTCTTAAGCCATGGCCAGATAGTAATTCTCTCCGGTGACCACAATGCTCGTTTCCAAGTCACTGATCGCGTCTGACATTGTTAAGCATCATGTTCTATTCCATCCTAATTACTATGGTTCTGGATCCCTCGGTTACAAGTTAATCACCTTTTACATCTAGTTGAAGACCGACTAGTGTTTTCCATCCTTATGTATTAATCCTAGTGTATGATTATAGACCGATCATCAGAATTAAATCAATACATGCAGATATAAAACCGATATTAATATGAAGAACTAGTAAAACATGGATCTACGATAAACAGTAAAACACACTCCAACAGATCTAACAAATAAAGTAAATAGATAAACGTCTACATGATCACATCGATCAAACAAGTATTCAGCCTACTAGCCTGACATTATTAAAGGAATAACAAAGTCTGAAAAGATGAAAGACATTGTTTACCAACTGAAAGTAAAGTAAAAGAGTAGATCTAGGTTGAGGATGAAGATCGAAGGTGTTAGAAGCTCCAAAACCTCCTTGGAATCTGCAAAGTCGACCTAGGGTTGAATGGCGGCTAGGGCTGCTGAATCGGCTCTCTCTTAGGGTTTTGAGGGCTGCTTCGGCTTAAATAGGTATTTAAGTCGGTTGCTGATCTGGGCCGCCCAGCGGCGCTGACAAGGTGCCAGCGGCGCTGGCAGTTCCTGCTGCTGCTCGTATATCTTCGTTCGGCTCCCGAATCACCTCCTTGTGTCTTGTAACTTCATAGGCCTTCATCTTGAGTCACTTGATGCCATTTACCCTCACTCGCATCTTCCGTGAACCTGCATAAACATAGAATCCATTAAGTACCGATAGTTTTGGAATATTGACTCATTTAAGACATAGAAATGAGGCTTTTCGATGGGGGGTTTTTATCACAAATTGACCGCTCATCAACCTATATTCTATTAAAAAATAAACAAACAAATCTTTTTATGCTTAAAACTCTCCAAAATATTATTATATATATACAACCTAATAAATAAACCCTCACGAATTCTCTACAAAAAAAAGGTTCGACTACCTCACGAATTCTCAACAAAAATTCGACTTACTCAACAAACAAAAAGGTTTTTTTTTAATATATTTTGTTCATGTTTAATCATTATTATTTGACATTGAATTCTTATGTTATTATTATTATTCATCTCTTTAATTTAGTTCTAGGAAAAAACCATCACGAATTCTCAAAAAAAAGGTTCGACTACCTCACGAATTCTCAACAAAAAAAAAAGTTCGACTTATTCAACAAACAAAAAGGTTTTTTTTAATATATTTTGTGTTCAATCATTATTATTTGACATTGAATTCTGATGTTATTGTTATTATTATCTCTATTAATTTAGTTTGTTGTCCATTATAGGTTCATCATGACTTCTTCTTCAACAACCAAAAATAAGACCACATTAGTTCATCTTGAAGATCTTAAGCCAACACATGTTATAACCAAGAAGGGGTAAGAATTTGTATTTGGTTACAACTTCAGGAGATCGAAAGATCCAACTACTTTTCTTCACCTCTTTCATCATCTGACATCTTTCCTTCTTTCTTTCTTCAAACAAATTTTTTATTTAACTAATTATTACAAATTAATAAACAAAAATAACGAATTTTCCAATAAAAAAAAGTTGAAAAAAAGGGGTTAACTGAAATCGATATTGATATGGAGTTAATCTTCATATGTTTCGTTCTTTAATTTGTACTTTATCTATTTGAATTTTATTTAGTTTTTATTTAACATACTTCGATTTTTAAAAACTTTGATTTATATATTTTGAGACTACCCGTCCAATGGACGGGTCTGAAGACTAGTATAGATAGATGATTAGTCCAAACTTGAAATTACGTACGTAGTTTCTATTCTAAAAGTCCTAGTCAAATTTGAAGTTTGAACATAATATCGATCTAGAAAGTTTTGTTAACCACTAACTTTTTCAATCTATCTTTCTATCTTATTATATACTAGTTGTTTATCCCCGGCGTTGCCCGGGGTCGTAGCTTTTGTGTGTTTCTCGGAAATTGTTTTTCTTTTGATGCACGATACGTTAAATATTTTACTGGTTTAAACTATAAAAGATAAATAACAAAAGGAAAATGTGAATTTAAGGTTATCCGGCACCTAAGCTTAAGTGTGGAACCCTTCACATACTAAGCTTAGATGCAGGATACCTTATATTCACTTTTTCCATAACAAAATATGTAAATGTATTATGTATGTATTGATTTTTAGTCCATGAGATTATATATTTGTGGCCCAGATAAGTTGAAACTTGAAAAAAAAATGGGTCAGGCGGCCAGCAGAAGTCCATAGTACTAAAGTCTTCTCCTCGTCCCATTTTAAGTGTCCTAGTTTGACTTTCAAAGTCTTTTTTTTTTAACTTTGACCGTATATATCTTTGTATGTATTTTATTTTAGTTGATAAAACTTATATCATTGAAAAGTACATCAAAAACTCAATCCATTCATATATTTTATATCAAGTTGTATAACAACAAATATTTACGGTCAAAGTTGGAAGATAAAGACTTTAAAAGTCAAATTAGGACACTTAAAATGGGACGGAGGGAGTATCTTATAAATCAAGGGAAAAATACTGCTATAGACTCAATCTTTCATCTTTTTGTCACTTTAGTCACCCATTTTTTATTTTTATTAAAATGGGATGCAACCTTTTATTTTTTTATCACTATAATCACTCATCTTTTATTTTTGTTAACATAAGATGCAACTTTTCACTTTTTTAACATTTTAGTTACTCACCTTTTATTTTTATTAAAATGATAACTAATATTTACCCATTGTCTACTCTCTGACATAAAATCAATACCTATTTTAATTTTAGCTTTAACCATTAGATTCATAGTATATATATAAGTATATGATGCATAACATAAGATTCATAATATCAAAGTAATACTCATTATAAATCATTTATTCATTAATTAAAGTTAAAAAACATTATATAAACAACAACAACAATGACTTTATATACAAAGATGTTTAAAAGGTTTTCGATTCCTTCATTTACAAAGAAATTTTAGGTTAAAAATAGAAAAGGTAAATGGGTATGGATGGATTTAATAATGGTGTTGATGTGTCATCCTAAGTTTTGATGACAAAAATAATTGTTTCAAGTGACATGGCAAGCCACGTGGAAGCTAAGATGGACTCTTTGTAGGTTACCTAGTTACATGATGGTGTTCAAGTATACCTTATTACCGTTTTTCAATAATTTTTTACAATGAGAGTGATTAATGTTAAAACGTATCCAAAGGTTACATCCCATTTCAACAAAAATAAAAGCCGAGTAACTAAAATGGTAAAAAAGTGAAAGATGAGTGATTAAAGTGGTAAAAAAAGTGAAAAGTTGCATCTCAGTTTAACAAAAATAAAAGGTTGGTGACCAAAGTAACAAAAAAGAGTAAAAGGTTGAGTTGATTCTTCCCTAACATCAATCCATAATATATGTATGATCTGTTGTTCACGTGATCACCGCCACACAGCACCACTATTTTACTCCATCGGAACCTTTAGTCATAAACATGTGTTTCTTTTGTTTCTTTTCTCACCGTGCCTTTCACCGAAAAATAAGAAAAGAAGTCATATATCTCTCTCTCTTTCTTCAAGTTTTTTCTTTCCTTTTTTTTCCATTCCAAATCCATCTCTCATTACTTTACATCCCTGATCCCTGCAAAAATTATTATAAACACCTCTGAATTCTTCTTCATCTACGGTTAATAAATGACCAAATCCTTTCTGGATTTGCTATTCGCCCGCTTTTACACTCAGTCAGTAGATTCCGTCACAATGCGGAGGTCGTTCACTGAAGATGCGGCGTCACGCCTGAGCCTGTTTGCACTCTATGATGTTTTCAGCGATGATATTTATGTTATTTGCACCAAGTATTTTTTGCCAAATTTGTTGTGTATCTCTCTCTCCTCATTCTTCTTCTCTCCCTCTCTCCTCTTTCTCCTTTTCATATTTTTTGCTTCTCATTCCCCCCCGCTTGTTGGTGCCCCCCTCCCGCTATCTCTGCCCCCCCCCCCCCCCCCCCCCTTTCTCTTCTGTCCGCTGTCTTTCCCTTTTTGCTGTGCTTCCTGTCGTCATTACAATGATATTTATTTGTTTATTATTGTAAGTGATGGAGCAATTTTTTTCGGTCGATATGTTATTGCGGTGGGTGGAGGTTGTCGCTGCCGGCAGTGGTCGGTGTTTGTAACAAATGTACGTTTATGGGGTTGTATGTGATGCTTAATAAGAATGGAAGAAAGCAAACCACAAGAATTAAGGAAGGGCTCCCGGAATTTGGAAACACTGGTCGGACGATGATGGCGGTGATGAACGGTGGCTGCCGAAACCTGCAAGCAGTTGTCGGCACTTGATGGTGTTGGCCGGATTTTAGTTGTTGTTGTTGTACCTGATGCATACCTTTTTGTATATTTAAGGGCCAAATGTGAACAAAATTAAAGTTTGTGGGACAAAACAAAAAATCCTTAAAATTGTGTGATTGCAGTTAAAAAAAGAAAAAAGTTACTGTATTTTTACATCACTTGTTTTATCATTTTATAGAGTAAACGACATAAATCGTCCATGTGGTTTACTCAAATAGTCACCTTTCGTCCCTGTGCTTCAAAAACGTCATGGATCGTCCTTTATACGATAAAAAGCTTCACGTTTCGTCCTTTGACTATTTGACCGGCAGCCCTCCTCCGATAACCCCCTCACGTGCCTCCCACGTGAGGGGTAATTTGGTATTTTCCTTAGCATAAAGGACCAAACTTGATCATTTTTTGTATTTATATTAATCATCATCTTCTTTGTAAAAACAAAAATCTGTATGTATATGTATACACACACAGATTTCTTCCAATAATGTTCAAAACCACCCAAATTTCTTATTTCCTCTAAAACAACACATGTAGTCGATCGATCATCTTAAAACTTTGACACTTCTTCGGTTCTTCCAAACAATGTTCAAAAATCAAAACCATCGGTTCTTTGACTTTAAAGTCAAAATCAAGAAACTCTTTATATACCCCCACAAAGCTACTAACTTTATCATCAAAAACCAAATTCAATCAATCCCTTTCATCTAGACATCATTTAAAATTGAAGAAATATAATGGGTATAGCTTAAATTTAAACAAAAAAACATACATATCAAAAGAAAAACAAACCCAGATTAACAAAAAACACTTATCTTATAATAGAACTTCATCCAATTTTAATTAATCATCATCGTCATTTTCAAAGCTTTTTTATATATTTTTCATACAATTTTAATCAATCATCATCATCCAATAGAACTCCGGCCGATATATATACACACACATTCAAACCCATACGATTGGGTTACACGTTAAAACCACTCACCGGAGTGACATCATATTCCGGCAGCAGCCCCCCAATCCTGCTAGCCTAAATCCGCCGCCTCCTCACCATCAACTTTCTCCGGTGCCGGAAAATGCAATCTTGTAAGTAAAGTGTACTTTCTATTGTGTGGCTGCTAATCTAAAGAGAAAAACCATCGATCTCCTTTTTTCATATTATTGAAAACCCTCTTACCCCTAATATCCTCTTCTTCGATCAGAACCTGCTACAAAACGAGATCTGAAGGGAATATGATACAAATGAATATCTGATTAGAATCTGCTACAAACGAGATTTCATAGGAATCTCCATCTACGGCGGTGGTTGTGGTGCCTGGTGGTGAGGGCGCTCGCCGCCGACCGTTTCTGGTGGTGTATGATTTATGTATTGGATTTCTGTCTGCTCTCGCGCTCTCGCTCTCTCTGGCCTCTCTGCCTTGCTTGGTCTTTGTCTCGGTCTCCTCCTGGCTGGCTTGCTTTGGTGCTGGGGTCATGTCCTCCGCTCTCGCCCTCGCTGCCTTTACCCGCTCCACTGGCTTGCTTTTCCCCCCTCTGCCCCTTTCGCCGTTCTGTTTGCGTGTCTCTCTCTTCTCCCTCCTCTTTCCTTGATTTTCAGATACATGTGTATGTATATAAACAAGAAAAGAAGTAGAGTGCAGGTGCGAAAAAGACTGGAATACCCCTCACGTGTGAGTCACGTGGGGGGTTATCGGAGGAGGGCTGCCGGTCAAATAGTCAAAGGACTAAACATGAAGCTTTTGTTCGTATAAAGGACGATCCATGACGTTATTGAACCACAGGGATGAAACGTGACTATTTGGGTAAACCACAGGGACGATTTATGTCTTTTACTCTATATATAGAGGGGTGATATTGTAAAACAAGTATTAAAGTAAAACAAATAGGACAAATCTTGACCCTTAGATCATGGTTAAATTGATGCACGAAGATTCACGAAGCAATTGATGCACGATAATTTTCATGATGCACGGTGATTTTTCAGTGAAGAAACCTATTGTTTTATTTGTTTTACGTTAATACTTGTTTATTTTAATAAAACCTATCTATAATTATTGGATTGGAAAGCTAAAGTTATGAATACATGTTTTTTTCTTTGTTATATGATATAAATATATATAAGAAAGATAATTTGAAACTATGTAAAAAAAAAACAAGGGACCAATATCAACCCCTAATTTTTTTATCTATACTCCCTCGTAAAGAGAACTAGATTTAAGTAATTCAGAACCTGATAAGTCTAAAATGCCCCTTATCTTAATACATCTCTCTATACCCACCTCTATATTTAGACTAAAATACCCTTACGAAAACTTTAGAACCCCCAAATCTATCTCTATCACTCACAACACATACATGAAACCCTCTAATCTGTCGTCCCCCCTTTCTCATCCTACCGCCGTACCAGAAATCAACCCCATAAAAATTCGATTACATCTCCGGCGGCGTGATGGCGTCAACTTATAGTTGCTATTGTTCACCGATCTTGATAGTTCGTATCCCTATTTGATTTATAAAGTTATTACTGATATTGTTATTATTTTTTATGTGTATTTTGCTTAAATTGAGTGATGCAAATTATAATTTTGTACGTTTTTAAATATTACTGATATTGCTTCTTCTTTCTTTTTTTAAATATTATAATTTTGTACGTTTTTATAATTTTGAGCTGATGGTGGTTCTTTGACAGTTTGACCCTTCCAAAAGCATTTCTCTGTTAGTAATATATAGATAATGTTATAGATTTCCAAAAAATAAAATAAACAAACCCCTTTCTTCAATCTATTTATTTTTATGCCATGAAAGCAAGTTTTTTTCCTATGATAGATCGATTAGGGTTGCTTTAGGTGATTATTTTTTGATAACATTTGAGTTTACGCGGAAACAGTGGCTTTAAAAAATGGGTTCAGTCATTGGCCCGGTAAAAGAATTGTCAGGCAAAGAGAGAGCTATGCGGCATGGAAGCAACTGTTACAAAAGCTTACTTTTAAAACCTCACATGGTAAGGGCTACCACATGTCTGTTTTTTTAATCGAATTTAGTACACATTTAATAAGTGACTAGATTTTATCGAATTTGTCATTGATCTTTATTATGTTTTCATGTTTTAAGCCACAATGATAGTGTAATTGTGTATGTATGTGTTTTAGTAGGCTTTAGTATTCTTGGTTTTTGATGGTGTGTGCGTTAACTATTATTTGAGCTTGGTTATAAGCATGAATTTCATTGATCTTTGATTAATGAAACTGTGATGATGTGAACTATCGAAATCGAAAATATTACTGCACGTCTTTGGTTTTAGTCACGGCTTTGTTGGTGCCTATTATTGTACTTCTAGCCTTATTGATGAGCTAAACCACCATCATTATTGTATTTCTAGCTTTGGTCATCTTCACTTTAATTCAAGTCATACGTAACAAAATATTTGTTCTAAGTTGATATCTGGATATATTTTGGTTTGTTTTGTGTAAGCTAATTGCATGGCAACGTTTCTGCTATGATGTCTGTTTTTTAGATAGACCGTGTAGAAGCACTCAATACTCTGTTGCTCATTGCCTCATTGATATGACGAATACTAAAGATTTGCTTGATGAACCTCTTTTGGGGTGACCCCTTTCGCTATGATAAGGCTTTAAATGCTTTTTTTTTGCCATGCTTGATGATATAATTTCTTTAATGCTTGCTTAGGCCTGGTCGTTTGGAAGTCCAAGTGGAGATCAGTCATATATATGAGTGTTGTTTCTTTAGTTATGAACTTGCTAATAGAGGTTTTGTATCTGTTGCGGGTGACATTGCCTTCAATCACTTTGGAGAAATTTTGGTGCATGAAATAGGGTATATCTATACTCCTTTATAAAGAGAATTGGACTCTTATTTTTAAGAGATTTCAGCACTTTTTATATTATTCCAAAACTACCCCTCTATACCCTAAACAAAATTAAAAACACAGCAAACCCACACGCACGTCTCTTTGTCACACCTACCACGACCTCCATCATCGTCACTCACCGCCAGTGACACCATCTCCAACCCCTGCCGCTATCACCACTCCACCATCTGCGCCACCATTCGTTCCGCCACTCAACAAATTGATCGGTCCATTCATTGAACCCTGCATGTTGTTTTAAATAGCAAGATGATGGATGAGAATATGGTATTTCGAAATCCTCTTTTTTTTTTTAGTTTTCTGAATTATTTTTCTTAATATTTATAGTGTTTTGAATTGGAATACGATCAATTATTTTGTTATTTTCAAAACCCTGGATTTGATTGAAAACTGTATATGATGTTTCTGATATGGTTTTTGGATTGTAGCAACAAGAAGGTAAGAAGGGTTGGCTAAGAAAAATGATTGGAGTTGTTGGGGTAAGAGAATTGCCTGCACAACCTTCTGAGGAAGAATTTAGGCTTGCTTTGAGAAGTGGGCCGATTCTGTGTTACGCAATCAATAAGGCGAGGCGGGAGCTGTGTCTAAGGTCTATCTTCAATTTGAATTTTTTTTATATATTGTTTCGTGATAGTTTTTTATTGTATTGAGCTTGATTGTTTTCAGGTGTTTGAAAGTCCATGTGATTCGGGCGTTGTGCCTGATGGAGCAGCTTTATCTGTTTTCCAGTGTTTAGAAACTGTTAGAAACTTTATGGTAGCTGTTGGGCAAATGTGACGGTCTACTTTTGAGCTATCTGATTTGGAACAAGTAGGTGTTCTTTTCGATGAATTATGTACGAGATGAGTTAAATTGTGACGAGTTTCTAATTGTTATATCCTCAAGGGAGATTAGTTTCCGGTGGCATCTGTGATAGGAATTATATGATGCTTATAGTTTATGTTGATGATGGTTTCAATAATTGAGCATTTTAATTTTAAATTTTCAGGGAGGCAAGTCATCAAGAATTGTCAATTGTGTTCTAGCGCTAAAATCCTTTACTGAGTGGAAACAAACAGGTGGTAACGAGGTTTGGTATCATCTCTTACAGTTTGGGTTGAGATGTATATGTATTTCGGCTGATACTTTTGTTTTTGTTTGCTTTAGGATGATATACTCCCAAAGTTAATGACGTCTACCGGTTCATATGATGATCTCTTTAGAAAGGAGATAGCAAAACACAATCATATATGTGAAGAAATATTTCAAAACCTTCAGGCTCAGGTTCAAATATAGTATAGATATTCAGGTCTGATTTTTACCAACTCCGCTTCGTTTTTATGGTGGTGTTTAGTGCCCTCTTAATAATTTTCCACTTGCTTTGTCTCTGTGCTACACCAATCCAGTTCTATTGCAAGGCATATGATGATTTAAAAAGAAAATGGGAGATGCAGTAGGCTATCTACATGTGCAGGTTCTTTTTGGCCGGGAATGTTTAGAGCAGGTGGTAGGTTGATTAAAAAGAATATTTTCAAATGTGTAGGGGACATATTGAAGCATATAGGGAGATTGCGCAGAACCCCAGAAAGAAAAAATGAATTGCGACATGGCTAAGTGAGCTTAAAGCAAAAGTACATTTTACGTCATTCTGATCTACTTGATGGACTTGAAGCAGGAAAGTCAGAGTCACTGTGACATAGTATGGCGATCGTGAGCCGACGACCTTTCGGTCACAAGTGTATGACGACCTTTTATTCATAGGTTTCGAGTCTTCTTCTTTCTTAGCTTATTTTAGTAGTTAAGTATATCTAATATGAGGGTCCTATTTTCACCTTATAATGTTGTCTTTCTTACAATATGTTCATCAGTTTTTGCAGGAGGTTGAAGATCATAAAAGGCTCTGATGCAATTGGTTTAGGTATACATCATAACTTACTTCATTTCAACATTAGTTACCAAGTACATAATTTAAAGTATGCACATTAGAAACTATCACCCCATCTGCACATGCTAAAGTTGGCGTTATTGTTATTAATAAAGCTGGAAACTTTGATGGTGTTGCAGATCAGATTTGAAAGACCTGATTTCTCACTTTTGTTTACCGGGGAAGCTCCTTTAGTGGGAGGTAAGCGGCTTTCTGAGCGTTTTACACTTTTACTTTTACCTTTCTAATTGAATTTTATTATCATATTATGTACTTGGTAAGTTACGTTAGTTGGCTTTCAGGATGCCATATGCTTAATGTTATGAAGGGCATCAGTGTGGGATGTGGGTTACTCAATCGGGTGATACGAGGGCGATCACTCCTGGGGATCTTGTGAAGTTGAAGTCTCAAAGGTGGGAACTTGAGTTGAAGGGTGTTGTAAAGATTTCAACTGAAGGGTGCTGGAAAGACTCTGTGAGATACGACTGTACTTTATAATCTTTCATATGATATGCAAGAGTAGTTGATACTTGGTATTGTAATAGTCAACTCGAATGATGTAGTCTATTCTTACGTTTTAAACTACCAAATACAAATTTGTTAAGAGATTATAGTAATTATTATGATGTAGTCCTTAGATACCTGCAGAGTTATACAAAATTTCTCAAATTATGTTATGCCATCCGCTGGTTTTTTCCTTTTTATATCACAACCAAATCTTTTAAGAAATTATAATGATTATTATGACCAATTATTAACTTATGGAACAGGAACACAAAAATGTCAAATAATAATGTCATACAAAACACGTACTTCTTTGCAGTTCCCCTCCCCCCCCCCCTTCCCCCCCCCCCCCTTTTTCTTCTCCTTTCCCATTTCCCTGTTGGGTTCACCAAACATCCCATTACTATCTACCTTTCCTCCACAAATCACACGTACTTCTTTGCATGTTTGCTTTTGTTTTAGTAAATTTTTCGTCACATCGCGTGTGTATTTCACTACACATAACCCATGAGTTTGTTCGTATAGTGACGTAACAACTTGGTACCACCGATCAGTTAATGACCACTATTTAAGAAGTACCACCGCAACACGCCGGTACCATACTACAAATAGTTGTACATTATTGTCGTCGCGACATCTCGCACGTTGTAAATTGTTTCCGCTGCAACGCGCGATATGAGTAGTAATATTGTGTGAATAGATGAAAATAAATCTGTTTTTATTTCTTGATAATTTGAACAATACATTCGGTCCTATATTTATAGAGTAATTAACCTAATTAGGGTAAACTACGACCGACACTAAATTACTGGGCTTGGGCCCATCTTGGACCCACCTTGGACCCGTACGCTTCTAAGGGCTCGTACACTCGGGAGATGATGAAAATAATTCTGATCCCGCATATTTCTAACACTCCCCCTCAAGTTGAATATCGGGATTACCGAAATTCAACTTGCTTAGACACTTATGAAACATAGATGTTCCCACGGCCTTGGTTAGAATATCAGCAAGCTGTTCTTCAGATTTAACAAAAGGTAACTTGATGATCCCACTCTCCAATTTTTCTTTTATAAAATGACGATCCACTTCCACATGTTTGGTTCTATCATGTTGAACTGGATTCTCTGATATCTGGATAGCAGCTTCATTATCACTCATGATTCGAATGCTTTCTTTGGGAGCAAAACCGATTTCAGACACAAGCTTTCTTAACCATAAAGCTTCTGTTAATCCTCTAGCTATACCTCTAAACTCAGCTTCAGCACTTGACAAGGAGACAACTTTTTGTTTTTTACTTTTCCATGTAACCAAATTATCACCTACCATTGAAAAATATCCAGAAGTTGACCTTCGATTACCTTTGTCTCCTGCCCAATCTGCATCTGTATATATCTGAATCTTGAGATGACCATTAGCTTTAAATAACACCCCATGACCTGAAGTCCCTTTAAGATACCTGATAATTCGTAGAACCGCATCCATATGATCTTCCTGAGGTTGGTGCATAAATTGACTAACCACTCCAACAGCATATGCTATGTCTGGACGAGTATGAGCCAAATAAATAAGTTTCCCTACCAACCTTTGATATCTATCTTTATCAGTGGCTTTAGCATCTGTCTTTATAAACAACTTCTGATTGATGACCATGGGTGTGTCTGCAGGCTTGCAATCAATCATTCCTGTTTCAGCTAAAAGATCCAATATATACTTCTTCTGACAAATAAAAATTCCACGTTTAGACCTTGAAACTTCTATTCCAAGAAAATACTTTAGATCTCCCAAATCTTTCATTTCAAATTCTGCAAACAAAGCTGTTTTTAGTTGATCATCTCCTTTTCATCATTTCCTGTGATAATCATGTCATCAACATAAATTATTAGACATGTTACTAGATTCCCTCTATGACGAAGGAACAATGTATGATCAGAATTGCTTTGTTGATATCCATATTTTTTCATTGCAAGAGTAAATCTTCCAAACCAAGCTCTAGGTGACTGTTTAAGCCCATACAGGGACTTCTTCAACCTACAAACTTCCCCATGGTTTAAAATGGCTAAGTGAGCTTAAAGCAAAAGTACATTTTACGTCATTCTGATCTACTTGATGGACTTGAAGCAGGAAAGTCAGAGTCACTGTGACATAGTATGGCGATCGTGAGCCGACGACCTTTCGGTCACAAGTGTATGACGACCTTTTATTCATAGGTTTCGAGTATTTTAGTAGTTAAGTATATCTAATATGAGGGTCCTATTTTCACCTTATAATGTTGTCTTTCTTACAATATGTTCATCAGTTTTTGCAGGAGGTTGAAGATCATAAAAGGCTCTGATGCAATTGGTTTAGGTATACATCATAACTTACTTCATTTCAACATTAGTTACCAAGTACATAATTAAAGTATGCACATTAGAAACTATCACCCCATCTGCACATGCTAAAGTTGGCGTTATTGTTATTAATAAAGCTGGAAACTTTGATGGTGTTGCAGATCAGATTTGAAAGACCTGATTTCTCACTTTTGTTTACCGGGGAAGCTCCTTTAGTGGGAGGTAAGCGGCTTTCTGAGCGTTTTACACTTTTACTTTTACCTTTCTAATTGAATTTTATTATCATATTATGTACTTGGTAAGTTACGTTAGTTGGCTTTCAGGATGCCATATGCTTAATGTTATGAAGGGCATCAGTGTGGGATGTGGGTTACTCAATCGGGTGATACGAGTGCGATCACTCCTGGGGATCTTGTGAAGTTGAAGTCTCAAAGGTGGGAACTTGAGTTGAAGGGTGTTGTAAAGATTTCAACTGAAGGGTGCTGGAAAGACTCTGTGAGATACGACTGTACTTTATAATCTTTCATATGATATGCAAGAGTAGTTGATACTTGGTATTGTAATAGTCAACTCGAATGATGTAGTCTAATGATGTAGTCTATTCTTACGTTTTAAACTACCAAATACAAATTTGTTAAGAGATTATAGTAATTATTATGATGTAGTCCTTAGATACCTGCAGAGTTATACAAAATTTCTCAAATTATGTTATGCCATCCGCTGGGGGGAGGGGGGGGGGGGGGGGGGGGGGGGGGGGGGGGGGGGGGGGTAGGCGGGGGGGGGGGGGGGGGGGGGGGGGGGGGGGGGTGGTGGTGGGGTTTTGGTTTTTTCCTTTTTATATCACAACCAAATCTTTTAAGAAATTATAATGATTATTATGACCAATTATTAACTTATGGAACAGGAACACAAAAATGTCAAATTATAATAATAATGTCATACAAATCACACGTACTTCTTTGCATGTTTGCTTTTGTTTTAGTAAATTTTTCGTCACATCGCGTGTGTATTTCACTACACATAACCCATGAGTTTGTTCGTATAGTGACGTAACAACTTGGTACCACCGATCAGTTAATGACCACTATTTAAGAAGTCCACCGCAACACGCCGGTACCATACTACAAATAGTTGTACATTATTGTCGTCGCGACATCTCGCACGTTGTAAATTGTTTCCGCTGCAACGCGCGAGTACGAGGCTAGTATATATATATATGCTTTACAATGTCTGATT
Source organism: Erigeron breviscapus (assembly GCA_034093135.1). Classification (NCBI taxonomy): domain Eukaryota; kingdom Viridiplantae; phylum Streptophyta; class Magnoliopsida; order Asterales; family Asteraceae; genus Erigeron; species Erigeron breviscapus. The sequence goes on from CM067167.1 coordinate 181,218,689, forward strand.
TATATACGGGTTAATAAAATCGTTCACATCTTGATATTTTGATGGAATGAGATAAAAGCGGTCAAGGATCAACATTCAACACTGTCCATATCAAGATCCGTCTGATTATATATACGGGTCTGTACAACCGGGGCGAATCTCCGATCACCAATTTTCAGAGCATGTAATATTATTTAAACTTTAAAGCCACATTCCATCACATCCAGGGTGTCTGACAAGCAAACCCTTTTGCCCATTCTTAGCAATCTCTATACAAATGATTCATTGACGTGTGTCTCTCGTTTTTTCTATTGCTCGACTCCCTTTTTCCTTCGAATAATAAGCCGTTGAAAATATATACACTGTAAATGAAAAACTAATACTTGGGTTGTTGGGTTCCACCGC
>CM067167.1:181220072-181254037 GCA_034093135.1 Erigeron breviscapus
AAGAAGAAACTGACGAAGTCCTAAGCTGATTGTTTGTTGGTTTCTTTTTGAAGAATTTCTTCTTGAAAGCCTTGGTGAAGTAAGCGAGTTCTTTGTACATCTGTTTTTGGTTGTCATCCAGATCAGAATCACTCATATCACTCGAATCAGAATCAGTTTGAACTTCAACAAAACTGTGTCTTGACATTCTAGGAGTCTTCTTTTCAGCAACCAAAGCCAATGGATCTGAATGTACACTATCTTCTTTCTTCTTCTGAATTCTTTTAACATCTTCCACATTCAGTTGTAGCTTTTCAAACAGAGTATGAATTGTGAGCTTTGCAAAATCTGATTGTTGGTTGAGTTTAGTTCCATATACTTGCCATTCTTCTTCCAAATTCTTGATGAATTTGATGTTCAGTTCCATATTGGTTCTTTTAACATCATTCTTTCTCAGCTCATTGATGACATTACAGAATCTGATGTATACCTCATTCAGTGGTTCACCTTTTTTGCTGTCTGAATGTTTCATACATATTCAGAACAGTTGACAACCTAATGGTGTTTGATACATCTGATCCTTCCATTTGCTTCTCCACTTCATCCCAAATGTCTTTTCCTGTTTCATAGGAATCCACATTGCAGTAAATGTCATCAGGAAGTGCTTGGTAAAGAAAGGCAATTGCACTTTGGTCAGCCTCAACTCTGCTTCTTTGATCTGTGTTCCAACTCTCCTCAGGTAACACTTCTCCATTCACTGGTTCTTTGGAATTTCAGGACCTTCTTTGTATGATTTCCTTAGCAGTTTTCCATTCTTTTGCCTGTCTATCCAGTTCAAAATCTCTTCTTCCATTGAGGATAAGATCCTCTAAATAAGACAGGTGGTCTTCCTTCAGAACCAAGAGCTAGAGCTTCCCTTGACGCCATATCAATCAATTAAAAGTCTTTAAAAAAAAAACTTGTGAATTTTCAAATTCAACTAAATGCAGAGCTTAAACCTCTGCAAATAGAACAAGTAAGAATATTGAAAATTTTGAAAATTTTGATTTTCCTTCCCAGACGAAGAATATCGATGAAAAATGGTTTTGAGAAATTTTCTTGGAAAATTTTGATTTGATATTCTTAAAAACAACTAAGTGCCGAGCTAAATGCTCTGCAAATGGTGTAAGTGATCAAGTTCTTGAAAACAACTAAATGCCGAGCTTAGTTCTCTGCAAATAGTGTAAGTGACCAAATTCTTAAAAACAACTGAATGCCGAGCTTAAATCTCTGCAAACAGTACAATTTATAAAGTCACTTGGTCGAAGGATCAATTTCAACTATTTGCCGAGCAAATAACTCTGCAAACAGTACAAATAGAACTTGTACTTAGTCACTCCACCCAAAACCACTTGTTTGCCGAGCTAAACTTCTGCAAACAATGCAAGTAGCACTAGTCTCAAATCAAGAATTCTCAATTCTCAAAAACAACTATTTGCAAATAGAACAAGTGAAGTTCCAGTCCTTAGCCAAATTTCTGAACCACATATTTGCCGAGCAAGATGCTCTGCAAATAGTACAAGTAAGAACACCACTTAGCCAACGACTTCTGCAAATGCGAGTAACCACAACACGACAAAATAGTCGGTTAGGTTATCTTCTATGTTCAGCCAACCCCTTATTTGCAGAGAAGACTGAAAATCTTCGATATCTTCTTCATTTTTGCGAGTTAGAACTCGAATTTTATACCAAAATGTTCAGAAAATCAATGCGCACAAATCCTCAAACAAATTAGATGCTAATTTCAACTGGAACTCAAACCCTCACGAACATGCTATTTGTAGAGCTCGATCGAAAACACTTCAAATGATGAAATTAGCCTCTGAAATTGATAGCGAAGGAAGATATAATGATATGAAATCGATCGGTGAACAAAATTAGAACAGAAACACACTTAATTTGCAGGAATCACTGAAACAGTGAGCTCTGCAAATGAACCTTTCAGAAAAATGCTCAAATTCTGAAATTAAGCACAAATTAAGCTTGTAATAAGCTGTGGATCGTTCAGCAACTCTGATTGTGCTCTGATACCAATTGTTAAGACTAGAATTCGAGCTTTAGTGTGTGTTTTAGTGTGTGTTAATGGAGGTTTCTAGTGAGAGAAAGTAGAGAGAGAGTAGAGAGATGTCAGGGAAAGATTAGCTTGTATTATGTGGTAAAAGGTTACATATTCACTTATGGAGGGGGTTTATATACATATGATCTATTTACACTATGCCCCCTTCCATTCTAACATGTTTACATTCTAAGTACAAGACAACATAAAGTACACAAATCAACTACTACATATTATATTTCTAACAATTTCTTTCACAAAGATAAAATTGTTATTTAAATAATCAAACAAACTAGTTAGTTCAAGGAATTGTAATAGGGTTGGTGGTACCACTTGTTGCAAGAAATTGAATTGGTTAGGTGATTTAGTCGATTTTACAACTAGGTGCACCCGTTTGTGTTTTTGTCTTATCACGATTATTATCACCAACATTAAAGAATTTTGAGCTTAACCCATATGCAACCTAGACTTTTGTATAGCGGATTCGACATAGATGGCTTTTTAATTATTTGTTTACAACTCAAACTCTTTTCGCGTGCTCTCGATTAATACCGGTTGAGTACTTTATTTTACTTGTTGATTACATAGTTTTTAGAAACGCAAAGTGACAATTCGGTCACACCAAACTTTTTACTTGTTTCACATTTTTACAACTTTTAGTACAACAATCAGTACTTGTGTTCGATCCTGGTCTTGCCAGTTAGCTATATTACATACGAACGGGTACACTGCCCGTAAGTGTGTTGTAGTCAGTTAGCGGTAGATCTTGTTATAAATTTTAAACTAGATTTCACACATCAAGTTTTTGGCGCCGCTGCCGGGGACTGATTTTAAGTACTTTTGGTTGAGATTCTGTGAATCGATCCTTTTTCGTGCTTTGCACGGAGAAGTTACTTGCTTTATTTCATTTTATTTTGCTTTAATTGTACCCTAGGTGCTATTAAGGTTTTTGTTTGTTGTTTTGTGTTCGCAGATTATTCACAGGTAGTGGATGAACACTCGTACTTCTGGGAAACCATTAGTGAGAGCCACATCTAAACCCGAAAAACTCAAAAAGCGCACCAAAACACAAACATCACAACCATCAACTTCCGACCCATTTTTCATAGACATCACTCCTAGACCCAAATCCGACCACATACTTCACGAGACTTATTACGAGTCGGGAAGTAACGAGTGGGGTTACCATTCCGAAAAAGAAGAACCACTCTCCGATAAAACACCTACTCTGTAACATCTTAATCATTTTTCGATCTTTGACTATTAGTTGACCGTTAACTCCGTTAGTTGACCTATTAGTTGACTCTTAACTCCGTTAGTATTTAGACGACCCATTAGTTGATTTAGTTGAATTTTATTATAAATTAAATGTTTTATAAACATTAATTGCCCAAAAAGTTGAAATAGTTAAATCGTTGCTCACTTCGTGGTTGTCGGTCATTTATTGATTTATTTCGATAAATCGATATATATGCTAAGTTGAAAGTTGCAAATTTATCGTTGACTGAAAATTGTGTTATAAAATGATTATTGTGCCTCATTTGTAGTAGAAAAAGGTCCTTATATGTTAGGTATATGATAATGGGTCATTTAGAGGTATAATGAAGGCATTAGTTACTTTAGGGGTCAAAATTGCCAAGTGCTCAAACTTAAAAACGGGTTTAAGGAGTTAGGGGGTGTCTTGAGGTTGTCGATTACAGATTATTCATTCCCTAAACAAACCCTAGCAGCCCCATATCATCCCTTCATCAATTGCAAACCGAAAAGTCTTCCAACGTGTGATTCGAGAGAGTTTGGTCTAGTATTTTGCTTCCCTATAGCGATCTACAGGTAATATGAGTATTTACCATTTGAGATCTGAATGTTGGAGTCTTATATTAGTCTTAATCCAGGCCATAAGGGTTTGGGTTGGGTTAATTAACTGGTTGATCATTGATTTCATGCTTTCGGGTGATTCAATGATTTATTTATGTCGTAAAGGATTAAAGGATTGATTGATAGATTAAAGTCATCAAAAGTGTTGTCAAAGAGGTCAATTTTATGTCTCCAGGTCGGGATAAGGGTTGGAGATCGAATGGGAATCGTTTAGAGCAAGTTTGAAATTGATTTTGCTGGTCGGCACCTAAGGTGCGACGCACCAAATGGGTGGTGCGGCGCACCACTGCCCAGTTTGGAAAACTTGATTTTTGAATGGAGCCCGATATGCGACGCACCACTTGGGAGGTGCGGCGCACCTCTGGTCAGTTTGGAATTTTGGGATTTTCTGAAGGATTGGTGCGACGCACCACTTGGCAGGTGCGGCGCACCTCATGCCCAGATTTCACAAAACACTTCGTTTAGCTTATACTTCGATCTTATACTCATTATAGGTTGTCGGGAGCATTTAGCAAGCACTTTAAGATACTCTTAGCTTGTTGGTAAGCTGTATCAAGGTAAGATATATCATTTTTGACACGCTGGGTGCACAACGAAAATAGTGATTTCGTAAAAGTGGTTTAAAACCTTTCTTTCTCATACGCTAGTTTGGGTAATGAGACTTTTGGAGGGTTTCGCGAAATGGGTAGATTTGCATGATTAGGTTGATTTATATTGTTGTTATTATGCTTGTACATGCTGAATTATAGTTGATATTAATGTTCGTTTTTAGTTGTAAAGTTGTTTTCGTTGGAATGCTAAGTTGTTGAGTTGGTTTGGCTTTTACACTAGTTCACTAGACTTGTGTAGGTTGCCATGTTAACACTGTGCACGATTAGGGGCCCTAAACTTAAAGTTGAAATAAAAGTTGCTAAAGTTGATATCGTTGTTAAAACTCGAGTATAAATCTAAGTTGAAAGTGGTAAGCTTATCCCATACTGGAACCGCGTAGGAACCAGTGTGATTTAGTTGGTCAGCGGGAGTAGACTAGTTGCTTCCAATGGCACGGCCTCGAAGTTTGAGATTAGTTGGGTGACTAGGTCCAGTCACTACAAGTTGCGTAATAGCTTTCTCCTGGATTTGGTTATGCCTATCCTTAACGACACTGATGGACCCCGATAGGACTACCCATCAAGTCGGGTGCAAGGTCCCTTAAAGGCCTTAAAGCCGCCTTTGCACACATTTGTAGTTGTATTCATTGTGGTGACGCGAGTCATCCACCTTTAGTTGTAATAAAAAAGGGCATAACCTATTGTTGAATAAAGTTGTTGAAGTTGATTAAGTTGCTAGATGGAATACGTAGATAAAGTTGAATATTGTTGATTAAGTCGATAGGCACACATAGGATTGTTAATCATTCTTATGGGTATTCGATTGCTATATATTGTTGTTGTTGTTACATGCTCGACTGCGTATGATTCTTTATTAAGTTTTTTTAAATTGGCAATCATTTATATTAACCTGTGGTATATCTTACTCGGCTTTAAAGCTGACACTTGTTCTTTTGTTGAAAATGTTGTGCCACCTCAGGTTGATGCTTAGTTGAGATGCAGTTTAGAGTGAGGATGGGTAGAAGATACAGCTGAAGGCTTTTACCTAGACTGCCTCATTTATTCAAACTCGTTTATTATATTTCGTTGACCGTTATCGTTATTTGACGTTTATGGGTTTCATTTGATTATGGTTAGATCCGACGAGTAACACCGTCATTTAAGTTGAACATTTTTATTTTGGAAATGTAATAATTGATGGAAACTTCCGCAATACTCTGTGTTTTTAAGAAAAATTTTGAAATCCATATTTTTATATAGTTCGGTGTTACAAGTTGGTATCAGAGACCGAGTTTAAGTGAACCATATTTGTAACACCCCGACTAAGACGGAAACACGAGATGTCACAGAACGACATGGTACAAAAGATTTAAATATAAAATATCAACATAAAGTTTCAAATGCCATTCAAATTCAAAAGATTACAAGTTCAAGTTGACGTTTAATAAACATTACATAACCAAATTCATAATCAAAGGATCAAATGTTCGCATTACTAGTCCAACATGCAACAAACAAACACATCATCCAAGAGGCGGTCCATAGTGCTAACTTACTGCTCTAGACCTGAAAAGCATGAAGAAAAGTGTCAACTACGAGAGTTGAGTGAGTTCATAGGTTTATTCTACCAAATATACGTACAACCGATTCAAATTATGAAGTAGTAAATCATATAGTTTCCAAGAATTTCCTTCATAATATCCGTACCCAAACCGTATGTTCAAAACATAATTTCCATCCATAATAATAATAAATTTCCATTCAGCCAAAGGCATAATTTGATGAGTAAATGCTTGAGCTACTACTAAGACCATTTCCTGTCCCAACCAACATAATATTTCATTTCATAGCACAAGCTGTCAATCAAGTGCAATTAATAAAGAAGGGGATCGTGCCATGGAGACGACCGCCTAATATAAAGTAGATTAGAGCACCGCTCAGGTCGGACTGGCAATGAAAGTGGCCACAAAGGCAACCAACATTCCACCGTTACCTATTTTAGTGGGTGAGTGGACGACTCCTAGTTGCGCAACCCTCTAACTACAGGCCTCCCCTTTCGGAGTTAATAGTAGTGTACCGAAGTGATACAGTTTGACAAAACTCAAGCTCATCATATAACTTATAACACATTGAACATACAATATATCCCATTTCATAATCATTCTTTCAAGAATCATTCATATATATAAAGCAATTTTATTTATCATGCTTTTCACCCCGAAAGTAAAACACATAAAAGAGTTTAAAAGGGGGCTATGACTCACTTGATTCGAGAGTGTTAGGGGCTGATCAAATGTGAGATCTTCGTCTAGTCGTGTTGCTCCCCAAGCAAGCCTAAACCATGGTATTTATATATACACAACGTAAGTGTGTGTAGCATGAACTAGTGTGCTAGATCATGAGATGTATACTAGTAGACTTGCCCATCTTTGGTTGTTACTTAATTGTGGAATTCAAGTGCATTATGATGCTCTCATTATTTGGTTAAAAGAGATTTGGTGGTAGGAGTCGTTTTCTCATTATACGTTTTTGTATGTTTATTGGAATTTCGGTAGTTTGGCTTTGATTTATATGATCTCCATTGTATACTTTGCTTAATAATAATATTTGACATTAGTGGTCTTATAATATTAATATTTATGTATATTTTCTGATTTGTAATTATCTATTTAATTTAATAATATTTAATTACTTATTTATTCACTTTATTGATTTATTAACTAAATAATTCCTTAAAAATACTTTTAAGTGTCATAATTGTCTTTATAAATTATGAATAATTTTATTTGAGTTATATTCTGATATATATGCTTCTTAATTTATAATTTCATGTTTTATACTTTTATTTGTGTATTTTCCATTAATTTTAATAATAATGTTTAATTAGTTATTTTTACTTAATTAATTATCTTTAAATTATGTAACACATGTCTCTTGACTCTTACTATTTTTCTCCAGTAGGTTTTAGTTATTTTTATCAATGGTTAAGAAGATTTAGCCAAATTCATGATTTACATAATTTATTTATTGATTTATTTGCCTTTTAATTACTATTTAAATTCAATAATTCATGGAAATTCTTAGAAATCACCACACAATATTTTAGTCAAAAATCCCAGGCCTTTTAGGCAACTTTTATCAATAAAAACTAATATCAATTCAACCTCTCTTGTGTATTGCTTATTTTGAGGACTTTATGATTAAAAATCGTTTACCGAAATAGTGATTTTAGCCTCATTTCTTAAGCTATTAAGGTACTTCAAAATGGATTTTCATTCTTATTTCAATATTTACAGAAAGTCCATCATATTTTGGTGATTCAAGTCATGATAGTGGTGGTGGTGTGATATGTGCAATTTAGTGCTTTCGGTTAGTGATTATTTGACCCGAAAAGGTGATTTTTGAGCTTATTCTTGCCATGCATCAAGTGACTTGAGTTTTATACTTTTGAAATAACTTATTTCCAGTAGGTTTATCATATTTTCTTGGTCATAAGATTATGGTGCATGTGTGTGCTCACCAGATTTATCATATTTTCTTGGTCATAAGATTATGGTGCATGTGTGTGCTCAAAATGCATTTTTGCGTGTTTTCGGTTTATGATTTCTAGTTTATTTTAACATGTTTTGATTCAAGCTTTATATCCTTGATATTTTATCAATTTTCCAGAATATTATCATCAAGATTAACATATTTTTCAGTTATGACAAGTCCATATTCATCTCATAATCCAACAAAAGATCCAACTTTCTTAGATCTAAACATGCATGTAATCATCTCATCATTTTAACAAACAAATCTTTATCCATCTTTAATCCATCAACATAAAAACATATTTTTATGAAAAACTCCAGAAATATATTCATCAAAAGATATAAAAATATAATCATCTTTCAAAGGAAAAATCACTTTAAAAGCTACTTAATCTATAACAACACTTTTGGGTTTTAAACTTGTTGAATCCTTGGATTTTTCTTCTTAGATTCGACATGCATGAGCATGGAAAGAAAGATCCTATCAACTTTGCCCTCATCAAGTGTATATTACAAAGAAAACAAGAAGAAAGTATGAGTTTTTGATAAAACCTTTGAATATAAACAAGAACAAGATTAATCTAGTAAAGAGATGAAGCTATATACCCTTGAAGAACTCGATTTTTGATGAAGAAATGATGCAGATTTTTGTGGCCTCCAAACCCTTATAATACCCTTAATCTATGCTTAAAACAACCCTTAAACCTTTACTTAATATAACCCTTGCTTAATCTAACTTAAACCCTTATTATTAATAAGTGTTTATATTGATTTTCTTCCCCTTTTTCCTTGCTTGTGGCTGCCGAAATTAGAGAGGAAAAGGAAGAGAGAAAGTTGTTGTTTGAGTGTAAGAGTAGGTGTGTGTGTGTTGGTAAGAGAAAAGACTTGAGTATGTTGTTGTATGGGGAGTGTAAAGAGTGTAAATTTGAAATGAGGGTATGTGTGTGTGTTGTCTTTGGGGCCGGCCTCATGGGGGGTTTTTGAAGGGTTTCTATCTTCTTTTTTTTATTTTAAAAAAGTGTAAGTATATTTGTATAAAATGTATATGTGTATGGATATTTATTTTAACTAGTTAGCACAAGTTTAGGACATGTATTTGTGTTCATAGTTATATATGTACATAGCCGTGTGTATGTGTATATATTTATATACATTTGTAATTTAAAATTGTTACTTGATCCAATTAGTTATAATCTTGCATTTATATTCGTCATGTACTTATATACTTATTATTATTCAAGCATTTTCATGCATCTAAGGAGTTATAAATAATTTGAAGGTGCTCAAGGTATTTTCATGCCAAATATTATTTAGTTGGCTTGATGATTTAATTTGTTGGTCATTCATAAGAATTTTTGATTGTTATCTCAACTTGTGAGACTCACTTTATTATTTATAGTTTGATCGAACATTAATAAGGTTTTTGTTCAATGGTATTTCATTTGATTAATTTGGAACTAAATAATAGCTTTAGATTGCTAATTTAGGGGCATTAACTACTAGCTTCAAGTATAACTATGGCTTGCGGGATCATAGACAACATAACTAGCACATATATAATATTAAAAAGTAGGGTTGTTACATCCTTACCCCCTTAGAAGAATTCCGTCTCGGAATTTGAATTTGCTTAGGGAGTAAGTGCGGATATTTCTCGCGTATAAAGTCCTCGCGCTCCCATGTAAACTCGGGTCCGCGTCTCGTATCCCATCTAACTTTAACGATAGGGATCTTGCTTCTCTTAAGGCGTTTCTCATCGCGGTCGAGAACTTCTATTGGCTCCTCACGAAATTGGAGCTTATCTTCTACACGTAGTTCTTCAAGTGGGACCACTTTCGAATCATCCGCCACACATTTCTTCAAGTTCGACACATGGAATGTGTCATGAACATCTCCCAATTCTTGGGGTAATTTCAACTTATAGGCTACGGGGCCTATTCTAGCAACAATTTCAAATGGCCCAATGTATCGGGGGCTCAACTTTCCTCTTTTGTCGAACCTTACGGTTCCCTTCCATGGCGACACCTTTAATAGTACCTTGTCGCCGACCTCAAATTCTAGGGGCTTCCTCCTTTGATCCGCATAACTCTTTTTCCGATCTCTTGCGGCCTTAAGCTTTTCTTTAATGATCGCCACCTTGTCCGTTGTCTCTTGGACAAAATCAACGGTAGCTAGGCTTCTTTCACCCGCCTCTACCCAACACATGGGTGATCTACATTTACGCCCGTATAGAGCTTCAAACGGTGCACACTGTATGCTAGAGTGATAACTATTGTTGTAAGTAAATTCTGCGTATGGCAAGTGTTCATCCCAACTTCCACTGAATTCTAATGCGCAAGCCCTTAGCATATCCTCCAGCGTTTGTATTGTACGCTCACTTTGCCCATCCGTTTGTGGGTGGTAAGCCGTGCTTAATGCTAACGTAGTGCCCATTGCTTCTTGCACAAGACTCCAGAAACGTGAGGTAAACCTACCATCCCTATCGGATATTATGGACAGAGGTACACCATGTAATATCACAATCTTTTCAACGTACAAGCGAGCTAGACGCTCAGTGTTCCAATCTTCTTTGATGGGGATGAAATGGGCTGATTTCGTAAGACGATCAACAATCACCCATATAGCATCATGACCTTTCTTTGTCCGAGGCAATTTCGTCACTAGGTCCATTGCTATTTGCTCCCACTTCCACTCGGGAATTTCCGGCTGCTTTAAAAGTCCAGCTAGCTTTTGGTGCTCAGCTTTGACCATCGCACAAGTCATGCATCGGCTCACATATAGGGCTACATCACCTTTCATCCCAGGCCACCAAAAGTCCCTTTTTAGACCTTGGTACATTTTATCCGCTCCCGGATGAATCGAGTATTTTGAATTATGGGCTTCGTTCATGAGTACATCTCTTAATCCATTCACCTTTGGTACCCAAGCTCTTCCTTTAAAATACAATATGCCTTCATCATCCCTATCAAACCTTGTTTCTATTCCGCTTAAGGCCTCTTCCTCAATATCCTTACCTTCAAAGGCCTTTGCTTGATCTTCTAAGAATCGGTCTCTTAGAGACATTCTCACTCGTAGGTGATTAATTCTTGCCCTTGGCACCCTAGTGCTCACCTTCCTACTAAGAGCATCAGCAACAACATTTGCCTTTCCTGGGTGGTACTTAATTTCGCACTCGTAATCGTTAAGCAGCTCCATCCACCTCCTTTGCCTCATGTTCAACATCTTCTGATCGAAGATGTGTTGCAAGCTCTTGTGATCGGTAAATATGGTGCACTTGGTGCCATAAAGATAATGTCGCCATATCTTCAAGGCAAACACTACAGCTCCTAGCTCCAAATCGTGTGTCGAATAATTCTTCTCATGTGGCTTCAATTGCCTAGATGCGTATGCAATAACCTTGTCTCTTTGCATTAGTACGCACCCTAGCCCTTTATTCGACGCATCACAATACACTACAAATCCTTCCATTCCATCCGGCAATGCTAGTATTGGTGCTTCACACAACATGTTCTTAAGCGTTTGAAACTCTTGTTCTTCACCCCATTCGAACTCTCTTGACTTTTGGGTCAATTGGGTTAAAGGTACCGCAATCTTAGAGAATCCTTGAATGAACCTCCTATAATAACCCGCCAAGCCTAGGAAGCTACGCACTTCCGTTGGTGTCTTGGGTGTCTCCCATTTCTTGATTGCTTCTATCTTAGACGGATCTACATGGATTCCTTCTTCGTTCACAATGTGCCCCAGAAATTGGACTTGACGGAGCCAAAATTCGCACTTAGAAAACTTAGCATATAGCTTCTCGTCTCTAAGTAGCTGCAAGATTATCCTCAGGTGCTTCTCGTGCTCCTCCTTACTTCTAGAGTATATCAAAATGTCATCGATGAACACTATGACGAATTTGTCCAAGTATGGCCTACAAATCCTATTCATTAGGTCCATGAAAACGGCTGGCGCATTTGTGAGACCAAATGGCATCACTAGAAACTCATAATGCCCATAGCGAGTTCTAAAGGCCGTTTTAGGTACATCTTCTTCTCGTACCCTCAACTGGTGATAGCCAGACCTAAGGTCAATTTTCGAGAAATGCGACGCTCCTTGCAGTTGATCGAACAAATCGTCTATTCGCGACAGCGGATATCTATTCTTGATCGTCAATTTATTCAACTCTCTATAGTCGATGCACATTCTCAAAGATCCATCCTTTTTCTTGACAAAGAGAATTGGTGCACCCCATGGTGAAGTACTAGGTTGGATTAAACCTTTATCAAGCAATTCTTGCAATTGCTCTGAGAGTTCTCGCATTTCGGAGGGCGCTAGCCTATACGGTGCTTTAGCTATGGGGGCTGCCCCGGGAACTAAATCGATAGTAAACTCTACTTGTCTCGCTGGGGGAAGTCCAGGTAGTTTGTCCGGAAATACATCTAGAAAATCTCTAACCACTGCTACCTTGAGAGGATCCTTATCTTTCACTCGCTTATCCACTACTTGTGCCAAGTATGTGTGGTATTCCTTGCGTAAATACTTCCTCACTTTCATAGACGACACTATCTTGGGTTGGACTCCCGCCTTATGGCCTTGGACTATTAGCACCTCACCGCTATCTAAAGGAATTTTAATGATCTTTTCATGGCAAAGTATTTCAGCACGCATTTTCGATAACCAATCCATTCCTACTATCACATCAAAACTTCCTATTTCTATGGGAATCAAGTCTATACTATAATCCTTCTCATCTAAAGTTAACTTACAATCAGCAATAATTTCCCTAGTCTTATACTCGTTTCCATTAGCATATTCAACATAATAAGTTTCCTCAAGCTCACTAGGTATCTTATCAATTAATTCTTTAAATTCAAGGGAAATGAAACTTCTCTCGGCTCCAGAATCGAACAACATAGAGGCATAGACATTATTTAACGGAAACGTACCTACGATGACATTTGGGTCATCACGTGCCTCATTTGCTCCCATCGCATACACCCGTCCTCTTGCTGGACCTCCTTGATTTCCTCGGTTCACGTTGTTACCTTGATTCCCTCCATTTGCTCTATTCCCACCATTTCCTTGGTTTGCTTGATTCCCACGGTTGCCAACATTTCGAAAATTCCCACGATTATTGTTCATGTTCCCACGACCTCCTTGAGCTTTTCCCAACCTAGGGCAAGCATTCCTCCAATGATCCATAGCTCCACATTCACGACATGCTCCGGGATTTCCTCCAACTCTTGCTCCACTTCGGCAATAGGCAGCAAGGTGTCCAAATCGGTTGCAAGTCGCGCATTGCTTACATTCTCCTCGATGGTGGTTGCCGCAACGGTTGCATCTTGGCGGCATGCCACCGTTTGGGTTGGGGTTAGCATCGGCAATTCCATAGTTTCTCACTACTTTTTGTCTTTTATCTGGCCCATTACCTTTCCTATCACCAAATCGATTTCCTCCTCCTTGCCTTGAGCTTGATTCACCACGCGAGTATCTTCCACTCCTAACCAAGTCATTTACTAACTTGGTTGCCAAGCTTATAGCTTCTTCAATTGTGGTGGGGTTCGCGGCCGTGACCATCAGTCTGATCTCAGGTACTAATCCATAGATAAACCTTTCAACCTTCTTAGCCTCGGTGTTCACCATCTCAGGTACTAATCCATAGATAAACCTTTCAACCTTCTTAGCCTCGGTGTTCACCATCTCAGGTACTAATCCATAGATAAACCTTTCAACCTTCTTAGCCTCGGTGTTCACCATCTCAGGTACTAGCACACACAACTCGTGGAAGCGAATGGCATATGCCTCCAGCTCCATTCCTTTCATAGTATGGCCCCAAAACTCAATCTCCAACTTTTGCACCGCTGGGCGGGGACAGTATTCCCGCTTCATTTCCTCCTTGAGTTGCTCCCAAGTCAAAGCATTCATTACGGCGTGACCTCTCGTAGTGACTCGGAGGTTCCACCAAGTGAGTGCCCTTCCTTGGAGCTTGCTAGCCGCAAACTTGACACGGTCGGCCGGTGCGCAATCGATGATGTTCAAAGTGGCTTCCATGCTTTGGAACCATGTGAGCAATCTAACAGGACCTTCCGTCCCATAAAACTCCTTGGGATTGCAAGACGTGAAAGTCTTATAAGCATTCCTTTCATTAGCATTGCCCCCTCCATCTTGTCTCCTAGCCGTGTTAAGTGTAGCGGTCACATTCTCCGCAATTTGGGTGGCAATGTTTGGCATGACGGCATTGATTTGTTGGGAGATAAGCTCAGCTAACTCGGTCCTTCGCTGGGCCTCTTCCTCTTGGCGCCGGGCCTCATCACTTGTTTCCCCGCCGGTCCTTCGTGGTGCCATGTCTCTACAAAGGATAATATAGTTTAGTCATTCGTGTATTGAATCATATGACATAAACTCGACTCACGACTTTTTGATCTCACACGAGTATATCTAAAGTTACTTAGTGCATGGGGGTCTCGTTTGCACACATATGTATATGTATATCCCGATTCATATCCCTTTTCTTATTCACGACACACTTGTCATTATGAGTAAATAAATGGCTAGGTAAATTCTAAAATTAATCAACCATGCTTTCTAGGTTAGCTAAGAGAATTACAGAATCTGTGTACGAATTTGGAGCACGTAAAAGTGGCTTAAGATGGACGATCTGGGAAAAACTCATAAAATATAAAACGTAGCCCTATGAGTTAAGTTTCACCTCCAACTGGAATCAGGTCAAAAGACGAAATAGAACTCCAGATATGGCCGTTCTACCAAAAGTGGTCAGAACTGATTTCCTGCTGTAACTATAACCTTTATAATAGGGATAACTATAACACAAGAAGGATAACACATAATGTAACCATAGAGGGGCATTAAGCATACATATATATCATTCAAGATAAGTTTACAAAATTGCTACATGCCAAATACGATGTGATCATCGTCACATATAAGCTAGAAAGTTCAAGAAATTGAAACAAAGTACAAACGTTCATACATCAAATAAGTTCATAAATAAAGAAGTCCTTAGGTTCACTTCCTAAGCATGAGAGCTACCACGATAGAGCAAACAGCCGTGAGCACACAACCCATCACAAATATCACCTCGTTAATTCGACGAACTTCCGATATCGCCATCCTCGCATAATCCCCCGTTCGATCCATGATTCCCAAGGCTCTTTCCATCATCACCTCTTGAGTCCTTACCCTTAGTCTAGCATCCCTCAATCCATTTGCTATTCCCCACACCCTCTCCCTTTCTTCACGAGTCATACCAATGGGAGGTGGAGGGGGTACCCCATAAACTGGGCGATGTGGTTCTTCTCCTTGACGCCTATGTCCGAGATGGTACCAGGGATGATCACGAGGAAGGCGCGGCTGAAAGTATGGGTCTTGGGCTGGAAATCGCCCATCACTTAGGTTCATGGGAGCATCTTGCCTTGGCGGAGCGGGTGCTCTAGGGGCTGGTGGTGATGGTGGTGGCGAGGGTGAGCGGCGTCCGGGTTGGCTAGAGGCAACACTTCTAGCATCATCGCTTTCCGGTGGGTCTTCCGTTGGCTCGGTCTCTTCTTCTTCTTCTTCTTCTTCTTCTTCTTCTTCTTCTTCTTCTTCTTCTTCTTCTGTCTTCTCTTCCTCTTCTTCTTCTACTTCTTCTTCTTCTTCTTCTTCTTCTTCTTCTTCTTCTTCTTCTTCTTCTTCTTCTTGTTCTTCTTCTTCTTCTTCTTCTTCTTCTTCTTCTTCTTCTTCTTCTTCTTCTTCTTCTTCTTCTTCTTCTTCTTCTTCTTCTTCTTCTTCTTCTTCTTCTTCTTCTTCTTCTTCTTCTTCTTCTTCTTCTTCTTCTTCTTCTTCTTCTTCTTCTTCTTCTTCTTCTTCTTCTTCTTCTTCTTCTTCTTCTTCTTCTTCTTCTTCTTCTTCTTCTTCTTCTTCTTCTTCTTCTTCTTCTTCTTCTTCTTCTTCTTCTTCTTCTTCTTCTTCTTCTTCTTCTTCTTCTTCTTCTTCTTCTTCTTCTTCTTCTTCTTCTTCTTCTTCTTCTTCTTCTTCTTCTTCTTCTTCTTCTTCTTCTTCTTCTTCTTCTTCTTCTTCTTCTTCTTCTTCTTCTTCTTCTTCTTCTTCTTCTTCTTCTTCTTCTTCTTCTTCTTCTTCTTCTTCTTCTTCTTCTTCTTCTTCTTCTTCTTCTTCTTCTTCTTCTTCTTCTTCTTCTTCTTCTTCTTCTTCTTCTTCTTCTTCTTCTTCTTCTTCTTCTTCTTCTTCTTCTTCTTCTTCTTCTTCTTCTTCTTCTTCTTCTTCTTCTTCTTCTTCTTCTTCTTCTTCTTCTTCTTCTTCTTCTTCTTCTTCTTCTTCTTCTTCTTCTTCTTCTTCTTCTTCTTCTTCTTCTTCTTCTTCTTCTTCTTCTTCTTCTTCTTCTTCTTCTTCTTCTTCTTCTTCTTCTTCTTCTTCTTCTTCTTCTTCTTCTTCTTCTTCTTCTTCTTCTTCTTCTTCTTCTTCTTCTTCTTCTTCTTCTTCTTCTTCTTCTTCTTCTTCTTCTTCTTCTTCTTCTTCTTCTTCTTCTTCTTCTTCTTCTTCTTCTTCTTCTTCTTCTTCTTCTTCTTCTTCTTCTTCTTCTTCTTCTTCTTCTTCTTCTTCTTCTTCTTCTTCTTCTTCTTCTTCTTCTTCTTCTTCTTCTTCTTCTTCTTCTTCTTCTTCTTCTTCTTCTTCTTCTTCTTCTTCTTCTTCTTCTTCTTCTTCTTCTTCTTCTTCTTCTTCTTCTTCTTCTTCTTCTCCGGTATTGCTTCTTCTTCCTCTTCTTCTTCTTCTTCTTCTTCTTCTTCTTCTTCTTCTTCTTCTTCTTCTTCTTCTTCTTCTTCTTCTTGTACTTGGTGTTCCTACACAAGTTTCACAAGGCGTGAGATGACGACTTGACTCGACGCTTAGACGACCATGGACGACCGACTTGACCATTGACGACCCACGTGGCAACTTACGGACAGCAAGACGACTTGACGGACCATGAGACGACCTTAACCATTCGACAAGCAACTAACCAACTCGACCAACGACTCACAAGCTTAACAACCGAACAACGACATGACCATCCACAACCGACGACCAACTCGACTCGCACGACCAACATAACCATTTATAATTAAAGTAATGACTAGGATTCAACTTGTGCATAGCTCTCATGTATTATATCTAAATGGACAAAGTAATACTAGCCAAGTGGGGGTATTAACTAAGGGTTCTAATAGGTAATGCAAACATTGGATTTGGTTATGTATCTTTTGCACCAAGAATCGTTTTTAAAGCTTATTTTCAAAAGACTCATTTTGAATATTCCTTAGACAACCATTTCGATCATTCCATATTAAATTTTTAGTTAGGCATAGTTGATCAGGCTATGCATAAGTAAAACAAGAATACTTTATGATCGACTCAATTGTTTAAGAAATATTCGACTCGTTTTGAAAATACGTAGGTTATAGCAAAAATTCTCTATAACCTTGTCTCTGATACCATTTTTCTGTAACACCCCGACTAAGGCGGAACACGAGATGTCACAGAACGACATGGTACAAAAGATTTAAATATAAAACATCAACATAAAGTTTCAAATGCCATTCAAATTCAAAAGATTACAAGTTCAAGTTGACGTTTAATAAACATTACATAACCAAATTCATAATCAAAGGATCAAATGTTCGCATTACTAGTCCAACATGCAACAAACAAACACATCATCCAAGAGGCGGTCCATAGTGCTAACTTACTGCTCTAGACCTGAAAAGCATGAAGAAAAAGTGTCAACTACGAGAGTTGAGTGAGTTCATAGGTTTATTCTACCAAATATACGTACAACCGATTCAAATTATGAAGTAGTAAATCATATAGTTTCCAAGAATTTCCTTCATAATATCCGTACCCAAACCGTATGTTCAAAACATAATTTCCATCCATAATAATAATAAATTTCCATTCAGCCAAAGGCATAATTTGATGAGTAAATGCTTGAGCCACTACTAAGACCATTTCCTGTCCCAACCAACATAATATTTCATTTCATAGCACAAGCTGTCAATCAAGTGCAATTAATAAAGAAGGGGATCGTGCCATGGAGACGACCGCCTAATATAAAGTAGATTAGAGCACCGCTCGGGTCGGACTGGCAATGAAAGTGGCCACAAAGGCAACCAACATTCCACCGTTACCTATTTTAGTGGGTGAGTGGACGACTCCTAGTTGCGCAACCCTCTAACTACAGGCCTCCCCTTTCGGAGTTAATAGTAGTGTACCGAAGTGATACAGTTTGACAGAACTCAAGCTCATCATATAACTTATAACACATTGAACATACAATATATCCCATTTCATAATCATTCTTTCAAGAATCATTCATATATATAAAGCAATTTTATTTATCATGCTTTTCACCCCGAAAGTAAAACACATAAAAGAGTTTAAAAAGGGGGCTATGACTCACTTGATTCGAGAGTGTTAGGGGCTGATCAAATGCGAGATCTTCGTCTAGTCGTGTTGCTCCCCAAGCAAGCCTAAACCATGGTATTTATATATACACAACGTAAGTGTGTGTAGCATGAACTAGTGTGCTAGATCATGAGATGTATACTAGTAGACTTGCCCATCTTTAGTTGTTACTTAATTGTGGAATTCAAGTGCATTATGATGCTCTCATTATTTGGTTAAAAGAGATTTGGTGGTAGGAGTCGTTTTCTCATTATACGTTTTTGTATGTTTATTGGAATTTCGGTAGTTTGGCTTTGATTTATATGATCTCCATTGTATACTTTGCTTAATAATAATATTTGACATTAGTGGTCTTATAATATTAATATTTATGTATATTTTCTGATTTGTAATTATCTATTTAATTTAATAATATTTAATTACTTATTTATTCACTTTATTGATTTATTAACTAAATAATTCCTTAAAAATACTTTTAAGTGTCATAATTGTCTTTATAAATTATGAATAATTTTATTTGAGTTATATTCTGATATATATGCTTCTTAATTTATAATTTCATGTTTTATACTTTTATTTGTGTATTTTCCATTAATTTTAATAATAATGTTTAATTAGTTATTTTTACTTAATTAATTATCTTTAAATTATGTAACACATGTCTCTTGACTCTTACTATTTTTCTCCAGTAGGTTTTAGTTATTTTTATCAATGGTTAAGAAGATTTAGCCAAATTCATGATTTACATAATTTATTTATTGATTTATTTGCCTTTTAATTACTATTTAAATTCAATAATTCATGGAAATTCTTAGAAATCACCACACAATATTTTAGTCAAAAATCCCAGGCCTTTTAGGCAACTTTTATCAATAAAAACTCATATCAATTCAACCTCTCTTGTGTATTGCTTATTTTGAGGACTTTATGATTAAAAATCGTTTACCGAAATAGTGATTTTAGCCTCATTTCTTAAGCTATTAAGGTACTTCAAAATGGATTTTCATTCTTATTTCAATATTTACAGAAAGTCCATCATATTTTGGTGATTCAAGTCATGATAGTGGTGGTGGTGTGATATGTGCAATTTAGTGCTTTCGGTTAGTGATTATTTGACCCGAAAAGGTGATTTTTGAGCTTATTCTTGCCATGCATCAAGTGACTTGAGTTTTATACTTTTGAAATAACTTATTTCCAGTAGGTTTATCATATTTTCTTGGTCATAAGATTATGGTGCATGTGTGTGCTCAAAATGCATTTTTGCATGTTTTCGGTTCATGATTTCTAGCTTATTTTAACATGTTTTGATTCAAGCTTTATATCCTTGATATTTTATCAATTTTTCCAGAATATTATCATCAAGATTAACATATTTTTCAGTTATGACAAGTCCATATTCATCTCATAATCCAACAAATGATCCAACTTTCTTAGATCTAAACATGCATGTAATCATCTCATCATTTTAACAACAAATCTTTATCCATCTTTAATCCATCAACATAAAAACATATTTTTATGAAAAACTCCAGAAATATATTCATCAAAAGATATAAAAATATAATCATCTTTCAAATGAAAAATCACTTTAAAAGCTACTTAATCTATAACAACACTTTTGGGTCTTAAACTTGTTGAATCCTTGGATTTTTCTTCTTAGATTCGACATGCATGAGCATGGAAAGAAAGATCCTATCAACTTTGCCCTCATCAAGTGTATATTACAAAGAAAACAAGAAGAAAGTATGAGTTTTTGATAAAACCTTTGAATATAAACAAGAACAAGATTAATCTAGTAAAGAGATGAAGCTATATACCCTTGAAGAACTCGATTTTTGATGAAGAAATGATGCAGATTTTCGTGGCCTCCAAACCCTTATAATACCCTTAATCTATGCTTAAAACAACCCTTAAACCTTTACTTAATATAACCCTTGCTTAATCTAACTTAAACCCTTATTATTAATAAGTGTTTATATTGATTTTCTTCCCCTTTTTCCTTGCTTGTGGCTGCCGAAATTAGAGAGGAAAAGGAAGAGAGAAAGTTGTTGTTTGAGTGTAAGAGTAGGTGTGTGTGTGTTGGTAAGAGAAAAGACTTGAGTATGTTGTTGTATGGGGAGTGTAAAGAGTGTAAATTTGAAATGAGGGTATGTGTGTGTGTTGTCTTTGGGGCCGGCCTCATGGGGGGTTTTTGAAGGGTTTCTATCTTTTTTTTTTTTTTTAAAAAAAGTGTAAGTATATTTGTATAAAATGTATATGTGTATGGATATTTATTTTAACTAGTTAGCACAAGTTTAGGACATGTATTTGTGTTCATAGTTATATATGTACATAGCCGTGTGTATGTGTATATATTTATATACATTTGTAATTTAAAATTGTTACTTGATCCAATTAGTTATAATCTTGCATTTATATTCGTCATGTACTTATATACTTATTATTATTCAAGCATTTTCATGCATCTAAGGAGTTATAAATAATTTGAAGGTGCTCAAGGTATTTTCATGCCAAATATTATTTAGTTGGCTTGATGATTTAATTTGTTGGTCATTCATAAGAATTTTTGATTGTTATCTCAACTTGTGAGACTCACTTTATTATTTATAGTTTGATCGAACATTAATAAGGTTTTTGTTCAATGGTATTTCATTTGATTAATTTGGAACTAAATAATAGCTTTAGATTGCTAATTTAGGGGCATTAACTACTAGCTTCAAGTATAACTATGGCTTGCGGGATCATAGACAACATAACTAGCACATATATAATATTAAAAAGTAGGGTTGTTACATATTCTATGAGGCATAGGATTGGACTTAAACCTTTTAGTAGACTGCTTTTAGGACGGGTTAGGTTGAGTGAGAGTGTAGGTTTTGGCCTATTTGAATTGTTGCTTATAGTTGATATGGTCGATAGATAGGGCCATAATCTTTCTCTCTATATCCGTCTTAAACGTTCGTTGTTTATTTTTAGAAAAATGGTTTCTACTCGAGGTAATCCTAATGGTACTGGTGATGATGCATTCGCTGCTCCTCCTCCTAACCGTGAGCTACAGAGGATTGTTGCACAGATGGCTGAGATGCAAGCTCGTTTAGATCAGTCTGAACGGCGTTTGGCACAGGTGGAGACTGAGAGAGATGAACTACTTAAGAATCGCCGAAACAGGAACATTGAAGATGAAGACGCTAATTCTCGCACTCGAGACACTACCCGCTACTGATGATCGTACAGGTGATACTAATGATGATTCTGATCGGACTGGTGGTAGTGGTACTGGTGGTGATAATCCAAACCGTAGGAATGGTGGTAGGGTGAGGGTTAAGGAGTTTTCTCTTCGTGACTTCTGGGGTTGTAATCCTTCTAAGTTCTCTGGGGAAGGAAATTCTATTGATGGTTATCGCTGGTTGAAGGAGGTAGAGAAGAGTTTTCGGGTTGCTGACTGTCCTGAAAACAAGAAGGTGGAGTTGGCTACTCAGTTGTTTCGTAAGGGAGCTATCGATTGGTGGGAAATTCAGGTAGAAACTTTGGGTGTTGATGGTGAGATGCAGATCACTTGGGAGCAGTTCACTGAGCTCTTTAATAAGGAGTACTTTACTATTCGAGAGAGACAAATGATCGAGAGGGAGTTCTTGGCTATTCAGAAAGGAGATAAGTCAATGAAAGAGCATATTAGGTTGTTTGCGGAGAAGCTGAGATTCTGTACCCGACTTTGTCCGGATGATTTATCTAAGATTGGTCGATTCGTTGAAAGCTTACCTAATGAGTACCGTACACTTGTGAGGATGCAGAAGACCCTTAAGGATGCTTATGACACTGCACTATCTATGGAGGATGACTTGAAGTCTATTGTGAAGAAGGATTCTGGTTTTGGTTTTAAGAGGAAGAGTGATGGGTTTTCTGGTTCTAGCAAGAAGTTCAAGGGGGGTTCTTCTAAAGGGAAAGACGAGGTGAAGGAGAAGCCGTGGTGTAAACATTGCCGATCTCGACACACTGGTCCTTGTACTGTCTATACTCGCCGCTGTGACAAATGTGGCAAGACTGGACATAGCTTCGCTGATTGTACTGACAAGTGGAGGTGCTACAAATGCAACTCTACTGACCATAAAATTGCAGATTGTCCACAAATGAAGGCTGAAGAGAAGAAGAATACAGAGATTCCTAAAGCTCGAGCCCGTGCATTTAAGATGACTACTGAGGTGGCAAAGACTACAGATGACGTGGTTAGTGGCATTTTCCTTGTTAATTCTAAATTGGCTAATGTTTTGTTTGATTCGGGTGCTACTAAATCTTTTGTATCCCTAAGTTTGCTCCTCAACTTGGTACCCCTGTTAGTCGATTAGCTCATGCCTTAGAAGTTGAAATAGCTGATGGTCATGTCTCTAAAGTTCGTGATTCTTATCGTGATTGCTCCATTGAGATAGAGGGCAGGACCTTCCCGATCCATTTATTACCCATTTCGCTGGCTGGGTTTGATGTAGTTGTTGGCATGGATTGGTTGGGAGAAAACAATGCTACTATCTTCTGTGGAGAAAAGATCGTTCGTATCACTACCCATGATGGGAAAGTGGTCACAGTCTACGGTGAAAGGAAGTTTGGTTATCCTACATTCATTAAGTTGATGAAGGCTCTTCAACATATTCGTCAAACTAAAACTCATTTCCTGGCATATGTGATTGACACACGTATTGCTAGGCCTTTTATCGCTGACATTGAAGTTGTTTCTGAGTTTGCTGACGTTTTTCCTGATGATCTTCCTGGCTTACCTCCTGATCATGAAGTTGAATTTCGTATTGATCTTATGCCTGGCGCGACTCCTGTTGCTAAGGCTCCTTATCGTCTAGCCCCTACTGAGATGAAAGAGTTGATGTCACAGTTGCAAGAGTTGTTAGATAAGGGTTTCATTCGACCGAGTTCCTCGCCTTGGGGTGCTCCCATTCTCTTTGTCAAGAAGAAGGATGGATCTATGAGGATGTGTATCGATTACCGTGAGCTTAACAAACGAACGGTAAAGAATAAATATCCTCTTCCTCGTATAGATGATTTATTCGATCAATTGCAGGGTGCTTCTTTCTTCTCAAAAATCGATCTTCGTTCTGGCTACCATCAGTTGAAAGTAGAAGAGGAAAGTGTTGCCAAGACTGCTTTCCGAACTCGTTATGGACACTACGAGTTTCTGGTGATGCCCTTTGGTCTTACTAATGCTCCGGCCGCTTTCATGGACTTGATGAATCGAGTCTGTAGACCTTTCCTCGATCATTTTGTATTTATCGATGATATTCTTGTTTATTCGAAGACTGCTGAGGAACATCGTGGGCATCTACGAGCTGTTTTAGAGGTTTTACGGAGGAAAAATCTTTATGCTAAATTTTCCAAGTGTGAATTCTGGTTGCGTGAGGTTAATTTTCTTGGACACATCATTTCTGGTGATGGGATTAAAGTTGATCCCTCGAAGATTGAGGCTGTGATGAAGTGGGAATCCCCTAGGACTCCTACTAAAATTAAAAGCTTCTTAGGTTTGGCAGGGTACTATAGGAGATTCATTCAAGACTTCTCCCGCATTGCTAAACCGATGACTGAGTTGACTAAGAAGGGTGTGAAGTATCTGTGGACCGATTCTCAAGAGAAGGCATTTCAGACATTGAAACAGAAGTTGTGTGAGGCTCCGATTCTATCTTTACCTGAAGGTACAAACGACATGGTTGTTTATAGTGATGCTTCGGTTTCTGGGTTGGGTTGTGTTTTGATGCAGCGCGATAGAGTGATTGCTTATGCCTCTCGTCAGTTGAAACCACATGAGAAGAACTATCCTACGCATGATCTGGAATTAGCAGCGGTTGTTTTTGCCCTTAAGTTGTGGAGACATTATCTGTATGGCACTAAGTGTACTCTTTTTACTGATCACAAGAGTCTACAACATGTGTTTAATCAGAAGGAACTGAATGCTCGTCAGAGAAGATGGATGGAACTGCTTAAGGATTACGACTGTGAGATCAAGTATCATCCGGGTAAAGCTAATGTCGTTGCTGATGCTCTGAGTCGTAAGGTGCAAGGTACTTCTTGCAAACTTTTATCTATGGTTGTACATGTAACAACCCTACTTTTTAATATTATATATGTGCTAGTTATGTTGTCTATGATCCCGCAAGCCATAGTTATACTTGAAGCTAGTAGTTAATGCCCCTAAATTAGCAATCTAAAGCTATTATTTAGTTCCAAATTAATCAAATGAAATACCATTGAACAAAAACCTTATTAATGTTCGATCAAACTATAAATAATAAAGTGAGTCTCACAAGTTGAGATAACAATCAAAAATTCTTATGAATGACCAACAAATTAAATCATCAAGCCAACTAAATAATATTTGGCATGAAAATACCTTGAGCACCTTCAAATTATTTATAACTCCTTAGATGCATGAAAATGCTTGAATAATAATAAGTATATAAGTACATGACGAATATAAATGCAAGATTATAACTAATTGGATCAAGTAACAATTTTAAATTACAAATGTATATAAATATATACACATACACACGGCTATGTACATATATAACTATGAACACAAATACATGTCCTAAACTTGTGCTAACTAGTTAAAATAAATATCCATACACATATACATTTTATACAAATATACTTACACTTTTAAAAAAAAAAGAAGATAGAAACCCTTCAAAACCCCCCATGAGGCCGGCCCCAAAGACAACACACACACATACCCTCATTTCAAATTTACACTCTTTACACTCCCCATACAACAACATACTCAAGTCTTTTCTCTTCCCAACACACACACACATACTCTTACACTCAAACAACAACTTTCTCTCTTCCTTTTCCTCTCTAATTTCGGCAGCCACAAGCAAGGAAAAAGGGGAAGAAAATCAATATAAACACTTATTAATAATAAGGGTTTAAGTTAGATTAAGCAAGGGTTATATTAAGTAAAGGTTTAAGGGTTGTTTTAAGCATAGATTAAGGGTATTATAAGGGTTTGGAGGCCACGAAAATCTGCATCATTTCTTCATCAAAAATCGAGTTCTTCAAGGGTATATAGCTTCATCTCTTTACTAGATTAATCTTGTTCTTGTTTATATTCAAAGGTTTTATCAAAAACTCATACTTTCTTCTTGTTTTCTTTGTAATATACACTTGATGAGGGCAAAGTTGATAGGATCTTTCTTTCCATGCTCATGCATGTCGAATCTAAGAAGAAAAATCCAAGGATTCAACAAGTTTAAGACCCAAAAGTGTTGTTATAGATTAAGTAGCTTTTAAAGTGATTTTTCATTTGAAAGATGATTATATTTTTATATCTTTTGATGAATATATTTCTGGAGTTTTTCATAAAAATATGTTTTTATGTTGATGGATTAAAGATGGATAAAGATTTGTTGTTAAAATGATGAGATGATTACATGCATGTTTAGATCTAAGAAAGTTGGATCTTTTGTTGGATTATGAGATGAATATGGACTTGTCATAACTGAAAAATATGTTAATCTTGATGATAATATTCTGGAAAAATTGATAAAATATCAAGGATATAAAGCTTGAATCAAAACATGTTAAAATAAGCTAGAAATCATGAACCGAAAACACGCAAAAATGCATTTTGAGCACACACATGCACCATAATCTTATGACCAAGAAAATATGATAAACCTACTGGAAATAAGTTATTTCAAAAGTATAAAACTCAAGTCACTTGATGCATGGCAAGAATAAGCTCAAAAATCACCTTTTCGGGTCAAATAATCACTAACCGAAAGCACTAAATTGCACATATCACACCACCACCACTATCACGACTTGAATCACCAAAATATGATGGACTTTCTGTAAATATTGAAATAATAATGAAAATCCATTTTGAAGTACCTTAATAGCTTAAGAAATGAGGCTAAAATCACTATTTCGGTAAACGATTTTTAATCATAAAGTCCTCAAAATAAGCAATACACAAGAGAGGTTGAATTGATATGAGTTTTTATTGATAAAAGTTGCCTAAAAGGCCTGGGATTTTTGACTAAAATATTGTGTGGTGATTTCTAAGAATTTCCATGAATTATTGAATTTAAATAGTAATTAAAAGGCAAATAAATCAATAAATAAATTACGTAAATCATGAATTTGGATAAATCTTCTTAACCATTGATAAAAATAACTAAAACCTACTGGAGAAAAATATCTAAGAGTCAAGAGACATGTGTTACATAATTTAAAGATAATTAATTAAGTAAAAATAACTAATTAAACATTATTATTAAAATTAATGGAAAATACACAAATAAAAGTATAAAACATGAAATTATAAGCATATATATCAGAATATAACTCAAATAAAATTATTCATAATTTATAAAGACAATTATGACACTTAAAAGTATTTTTAAGAATTATTTAGTTAATAAATCAATAAAGTGAATAAATAAGTAATTAAATATTATTAAATTAAATAGATAATTACAAATCAGAAAATATACATAAATATTAATATTATAAGACCACTAATGTCAAATATTATTATTAAGCAAAGTATACAATGGAGATCATATAAATCAAAGCCAAACTACCGAAATTTCAACAAACATACAAAAACGTATAATGAGAAAACGACTCCTACCACCAAATCTCTTTTAACCAAATAATGAGAGCATCATAATGCACTTGAATTCCACAATTAAGTAACAACCAAAGATGGGCAAGTCTACTAGTATACATCTCATGATCTAGCACACTAGTTCATGCTACACACACTTACGTTGTGTATATATAAATACCATGGTTTAGGCTTGCTTGGGGAGCAACACGACTAGACGAAGATCTCGCATTTGATCAGCCCCTAACACTCTCGAATCAAGTGAGTCATAGCCCCCTTTTAAACTCTTTTATGTGTTTTACTTTCGGGGTGAAAAGCATGATAAATAAAATTGCTTTATATATATGAATGATTCTTGAAAGAATGATTATGAAATGGGATATATTGTATGTTCAATGCGTTATAAGTTATATGATGAGCTTGAGTTCTGTCAAACTGTATCACTTCGGTACACTACTATTAACTCCGAAAGGGGAGGCCTGTAGTTAGAGGGTTGTGCAACTAGGAGTCGTCCACTCACCCACTAAAATAGGTAACGGTGGAATGTTGGTTGCCTTTGTGGCCACTTTCATTGCCAGTCCGACCCGAGCGGTGCTCTAATCTACTTTATATTAGGCGGTCGTCTCCATGGCACGATCCCCTTCTTTATTAATTGCACTTGATTGACAGCTTGTGCTATGAATGAAATATTATGTTGGTTGGGACAGGAAATGGTCTTAGTAGTGGCTCAAGCATTTACTCATCAAATTATGCCTTTGGCTGAATGGAAATTTATTATTATTATGGATGGAAATTATGTTTTGAACATACGGTTTGGGTACGGATATTATGAAGGAAATTCTTGGAAACTATATGATTTACTACTTCATAATTTGAATCGGTTGTACGTATATTTGGTAGAATAAACCTATGAACTCACTCAACTCTCGTAGTTGACACTTTTTCTTCATGCTTTTCAGGTCTAGAGTAGTAAGTTAGCACTATGGACCGCCTCTTGGATGATGTGTTTGTTTGTTGCATGTTGGACTAGTAATGCAAACATTTGATCCTTTGATTATGAATTTGGTTATGTAATGTTTATTAAACGTCAACTTGAACTTGTAATCTTTTGAATTTGAATGGCATTTGAAACTTTATGTTGATGTTTTATATTTAAATCTTTTGTACCATGTCGTTCTGTGACATCTCGTGTTTCCGCCTTAGTCGGGGTGTTACAGAAAAATGGTATCAGAGACAAGGTTATAGAGAATTTTTGCTATAACCTACGTATTTTCAAAACGAGTCGAATATTTCTTAAACAATTGAGTCGATCATAAAGTATTCTTGTTTTACTTATGCATAGCCTGATCAACTATGCCTAACTAAAAATTTAATATGGAATGATCGAAATGGTTGTCTAAGGAATATTCAAAATGAGTCTTTTGAAAATAAGCTTTAAAACGATTCTTGGTGCAAAAGATACATAACCAAATCCAATGTTTGCATTACCTATTAGAACCCTTAGTTAATACCCCCACTTGGCTAGTGTTACTTTGTCCATTTAGATATAATACATGAGAGCTATGCACAAGTTGAATCCTAGTCATTACCTTAATTATAAATGGTTATGTTGGTCGTGCGAGTCGAGTTGGTCGTCGGTTGTGGATGGTCATGTCGTTGTTCGGTTGTTAAGCTTGTGAGTCGTTGGTCGAGTTGGTTAGTTGCTTGTCGAATGGTTAAGGTCGTCTCATGGTCTGTCAAGTCGTCTTGCTGTCCGTAAGTTGCCACGTGGGTCGTCAATGGTCAAGTCGGTCGTCCATGGTCGTCTAAGCGTCGAGTCAAGTCGTCATCTCACGCCTTGTGAAACTTGTGTAGGAACATCATGTCGCAAGCAAGTGGAACTTCCGGATCAGCCCCTAGACCAAGGAATTTGTATGGATTCGTGGACCGCATGGAAGAGGAAGAAAGGAGACGCCTAGAGCAAGAGCAACCTCCCCAACCACTCCAAGAAGAAGAAGAAGAAGAGACCGAGCCAACGGAAGACCCATCGGAAAGCGATGATGCTAGAAGTGTTGCCTCTAGCCAACCCGGACGCCGCTCACCCTCGCCACCACCATCACCACCAGCCCCTAGAGCACCCGCTCCGCCAAGGCAAGATGCTCCCATGAACCTAAGTGATGGGCGATTTCCAGCCCAAGACCCCTACTTTCAGCCGCGCCTTCCTCGTGACCATCCCTGGTACCATCTCGGACATAGGCGTCAAGGAAAAGAACCACATCGCCCAGTTTATGGGGTACCCCCTCCACCTCCCATTGGTATGACTCGTGAAGAAAGGGAGAGGGTGTGGGGAATAGCAAATGGATTGAGGGATGCTAGACTAAGGGTAAGGACTCAAGAGGTGATGATGGAAAGAGCCTTGGGAATCATGGATCGAACGGGGGATTATGCGAGGATGGCGATATCGGAAGTTCATCGAATTAACGAGGTGATATTTGTGATGGGTTGTGTGCTCACGGCTGTTTGCTCTATCGTGGTAGCTCTCATGCTTAGGAAGTGAACCTAAGGACTTCTTTATTTATGAACTTATTTGATGTATGAACGTTTGTACTTTGTTTCAATTTCTTGAACTTTCTAGCTTATATGTGACGATGATCACATCGTATTTGGCATGTAGCAATTTTGTAAACTTATCTTGAATGATATATATGTATGCTTAATGCCCCTCTATGGTTACATTATGTGTTATCCTTCTTGTGTTATAGTTATCCCTATTATAAAGGTTATAGTTACAGCAGAAATCAGTTCTGACCACTTTTGGTAGAACGGCCATATCTGGAGTTCTATTTCGTCTTTTGACCTGATTCCAGTTGGAGGTGAAACTTAACTCATAGGGCTACGTTTTATATTTTATGAGTTTTTCCCAGATCGTCCATCTTAAGCCACTTTTACGTGCTCCAATTCGTACACAGATTCTGTAATTCTCTTAGCTAACCTAGAAAGCATGGTTGATTAATTTTAGAATTTACCTAGCCATTTATTTACTCATAATGACAAGTGTGTCGTGAATAAGAAAAGGGATATGAATCGGGATATACATATACATATGTGTGCAAACGAGACCCCATGCACTAAGTAACTTTAGATATACTCGTGTGAGATCAAAAAGTCGTGAGTCGAGTTTGTGTCATATGATTCAATACACGAATGACTAAACTATATTATCCTTTGTAGAGACATGGCACCACGAAGGACCGGCGGGGAAACAAGTGATGAGGCCCGGCGCCAAGAGGAAGAGGCCCAGCGAAGGACCGAGTTAGCTGAGCTTATCTCCCAACAAATCAATGCCGTCATGCCAAACATTGCCACCCAAATTGCGGAGAATGTGACCGCTACACTTAACACGGCTAGGAGACAAGATGGAGGGGGCAATGCTAATGAAAGGAATGCTTATAAGACTTTCACGTCTTGCAATCCCAAGGAGTTTTATGGGACGGAAGGTCCTGTTGGATTGCTCACATGGTTCCAAAGCATGGAAGCCACTTTGAACATCATCGATTGCGCACCAGCCGACCGTGTCAAGTTTGCGGCTAGCAAGCTCCAAGGAAGGGCACTCACTTGGTGGAACCTCCGAGTCACTACGAGAGGTCGCGCCGTAATGAATGCTTTGACTTGGGAGCAACTCAAGGAGGAAATGAAGCGGGAATACTGTCCCCGCCCAGCGGTGCAAAAGTTGGAGATTGAGTTTTGGGGCCATACTATGAAAGGAATGGAGCTGGAGGCATATGCCATTCGCTTCCACGAGTTGTGTGTGCTAGTACCTGAGATGGTGAACACCGAGGCTAAGAAGGTTGAAAGGTTTATCTATGGATTAGTACCTGAGATCAGACTGATGGTCACGGCCGCGAACCCCACCACAATTGAAGAAGCTATAAGCTTGGCAACCAAGTTAGTAAATGACTTGGTTAGGAGTGGAAGATACTCGCGTGGTGAATCAAGCTCAAGGCAAGGAGGAGGAAATCGATTTGGTGATAGGAAAGGTAATGGGCCAGATAAAAGACAAAAAGTAGTGAGAAACTATGGAATTGCCGATGCTAACCCCAACCCAAACGGTGGCATGCCGCCAAGATGTAACCGTTGTGGCAACCACCATCGAGGAGAATGTAAGCAATGCATGACTTGCAACCGATTTGGACACCTTGCTGCCTATTGCCGAAGTGGAGCAAGAGTTGGAGGAAATCCCGGAGCATGTCGTGAATGTGGAGCTATGGATCATTGGAGGAATGCTTGTCCTAGGTTGGGAAGAGCTCAAGGAGGTCGTGGGAACATGAACAATAATCGTGGGAATTTTCGAAATGTTGGCAACCGTGGGAATCAAGCAAACCAAGGAAATAATGGGAATCGAGTGAACCAAGGAAATGGTGGGAATAGAGCAAATGGAGGGAATCAAGGTAACAACGTGAACCGAGGAAATCAAGGAGGTCCAGCAAGAGGACGGGTGTATGCTATGGGAGCAAATGAGGCACGTGATGACCCAAATGTCATCGTAGGTACGTTTCCATTAAATAATGTCTATGCCTCTATGTTGTTCGATTCTGGAGCCGAGAGAAGTTTCATTTCCCTTGAATTTAAAGAATTAATTGATAAGATACCTAGTGAGCTTGAGGAAACTTATTATGTTGAATATGCTAATGGAAACGAGTATAAGACTAGGGAAATTATTGCTGATTGTAAGTTAACTTTAGATGAGAAGGATTATAGTATAGACTTGATTCCCATAGAAATAGGAAGTTTTGATGTGATAGTAGGAATGGATTGGTTGTCGAAAATGCGTGCTGAAATACTTTGCCATGAAAAGATCATTAAAATTCCTTTAGATAGCGGTGAGGTGCTAATAGTTCAAGGCCATAAGGCGGGAGTCCAACCCAAGATAGTGTCGTCTATGAATTTGAGGAAGTATTTACGCAAGGAATACCACACATACTTGGCACAAGTAGTGGATAAGCGAGTGAAAGATAAGGATCCTCTCAAGGTAACAGTGGTTAGAGATTTTCTAGATGTGTTTCCGGACGAACTACCTGGACTTCCCCCAGCGAGACAAGTAGAGTTTACTATTGATTTAGTTCCCGGGGCAGCCCCCGTAGCTAAAGCACCGTATAGGCTAGCGCCCTCCGAAATGCGAGAACTCTCAGAGCAATTGCAAGAATTGCTTGATAAAGGTTTAATCCAACCTAGTACTTCGCCATGGGGTGCGCCAATTCTCTTTGTCAAGAAAAAGGATGGATCTTTGAGAATGTGCATCGACTATAGAGAGTTGAATAAATTGACGATCAAGAATAGATATCCGCTGCCGCGAATAGACGATTTGTTCGATCAACTGCAAGGAGCGTCGCATTTCTCGAAAATTGACCTTAGGTCCGGCTATCATCAGTTGAGGGTACGAGAAGAAGATGTACCTAAAACGGCCTTTAGAACTCGCTATGGGCATTATGAGTTCTAGTGATGCCATTTGGTCTCACAAATGCGCCAGCCGTTTTCATGGACCTAATGAATAGGATCTGTAGGCCATACTTGGACAAATTCGTCATAGTGTTCATCGATGACATTTTGATATACTCTAGAAGTAAGGAGGAGCACGAGAAGCACCTGAGGATAATCTTGCAGCTACTTAGAGACGAGAAGCTATATGCTAAGTTTTCTAAGTGCGAATTTTGGCTCCGTCAAGTCCAATTTCTGGGGCACATTGTGAACGAAGAAGGAATCCATGTAGATCCGTCTAAGATAGAAGCAATCAAGAAATGGGAGACACCCAAGACACCAATGGAAGTGCGTAGCTTCCTAGGGTTTGGCGGGTTATTATAGGAGGTTCATTCAAGGATTCTCTAAGATTGCGGTACCTTTAACCCAATTGACCCAAAAGTCAAGAGAGTTCGAATGGGGTGAAGAACAAGAGCAAGCGTTTCAAACGCTTAAGAACATGTTGTGTGAAGCACCAATACTAGCATTGCCGGATGGAATGGAAGGATTTGTAGTGTATTGTGATGCGTCGAATAAAGGGCTAGGGTGCGTACTAATGCAAAGAGACAAAGTTCAATATGTGATAGGTCGAAAATCGACCAAGTATAATTTGTTCAGAAATAGCTGAAGCTCAGTGAAGAATACTTGTATAGAATTCTGAGGTCGCTCAGAATTTGTTCACTGAAGCTCACTTCAGTTCAGATCAACGTATCAGAAAACCGTTCAGAATGAAGTCAAAGACTGAAGTCTGAAGAATGAGAATCAGTTCAGATGTGGAGCTCAGAAACTGATTCTACCTGATCGAACACTGAAGCATCTCAGTGTAAAAGTACTTACACACTTTTACACTGATTACGAGGAAGACTTTTTACTTTACATATCTTTACCCAGTTAATAGAATTAATTAATAAAAGGTACAAAGTATAGGTTTGGAACCTAGTACTATAAGTCACATCAAGTGACTTATATACTCTTCCAAGTGCAGCATGTAAGGAATTATGGTTTAATTCCTTAAATACTCCAACCATATTTGTACGATCTGGTCCACGTCATCATGGACTTAGTCTATAAATATAAGTCTTCTCACAACTTGCAAATGGCTTGAAACCTTTGCATTGCAACTTGTGAGATCTACTCTAAGTAATCCTTACGAGTATTTCCAAGTTATTAGATCACTTGTATTTCTAGGTTGTTTAAATATTTACACTTGGGTGTTTATCTTTGTTCCGCAACAATCCTTGTATTTGTTTATATATCAATAAATCAAATACCTTGAAAAATACATTGTGTCTCAATGCTACATACTTGATCTATACATATTATTTATATAGTTTCAGCCCTTATTGTTTCTTGCA
>CM067167.1:181260037-181280037 GCA_034093135.1 Erigeron breviscapus
ACAACTCGTTTATTGCTAACCATCATGAGTGATTCAAGAACAGATTTTTAAGCTTACTTGTACATCAATCTCGACATGTTAAATAACAAAGACCATGTTTTAAACGAAAAGGGTTAACGACATCCGAGACATCAACCAATCAACTACTAGGTAACATGCGACTCTGAAAAAAAATTAATAAAAAGACTAGAACCGATAGTCACCTTCAAGCACAATCGGATTCGAACGGAGACGTAATGCCGATAACAACCCTTACAATCTCAAGTCCACTTTGTATTGATATTAATATTCGAATCAAATGTCGATCTTAGCAAAACGCAAGGGCTAGGCCACCTCCTTGCCGCCTCTTCTAATTTTGCAGATAGTTTTATTTTTATTTTTATTCGGGCTACATCTTTTAGGTTATGTCTACAAGAATATATTCATATACAATTTTGGGCCATGAAACATGACAACTACATCTTTTAGGTTATGTCTACAAGAATATATTCATATACAATTTTGGGCCATGAAACATGACAACGAGATCTTTATCTCAAAATTGGGCCAGGCGATTTAGAGCACTCACATATCATATCTAAATTGCTACACATATTATGTATCCTAATGGCCCTTTTATAAATTATTTAATTATTAGTTAACAACATAAACACATTTAACAATACATTTATTTATACATTTGTTCTACTTAGTTGCTGCACACAAACAACATTACACATAATTACCCTTCTCACAATAACCATCTACGTCAATTTCAAAGCTACTTAACAGAAGACCAACCTTGACTAACGGTGAAAGTCAACAAAATTTACTAGAAATTTTGGGATGTTACAATTACCTCCCCCTTAAGAAGATTCTGTCCTCAGAATCGGATCAGCAACGAATAGATGGGGGTAACGATCCTTCATCACAGACTCCGTCTCCCAGGTCATACTCTCACCTCGACTGTGTCTCCACTTCACCAATACCAGATCAATCTGCTTTCTTCTGAGCTTAGTCTTCTTACGATCAAGGATAGCAACTGGTTCATCAATCATCTTCTTCTCTGGATCAATACTGACATCTTCTAAAGGAATTACACTAGTCTCGTTAGCTAGACATTTCCTCAAGTAACACACATGAAATGTGTTATGAATGCCAGCCAACTGCGGAGGTAAATCCAACTGATATGCTTGACTTTTGATGCGCTTCAACACTTTGAACGGACCAATGAAACGTGGGCTCAACTTACCACGCTTACCAAAACGAAGAACTCCTTTCCACGGCGAGACTTTCAACATAACCATGTCACCAACCTCAAAAGTAATCGGACGAGTCCTCTTATCAGCATAAGCTTTCTGACGATCTCTAGCTGCTCTCAAAGCATCCTTAGCAATGTTAACCTTATCAGCCGTTATTTGCACAACCTCTGGTCCAGAAAACTGTCTCTCATCGGGTTCCAACCAACAACTAGGCGTACGACACTTACGACCATATAGCATCTCAAACGGAGGCATACCTATACTGGAATGATAACTATTATTATAAGCAAACTCAACTAACGGCAAATGATCATCCCACGATCCTCCATATTCCAAAACACACGCTCGAAGCATATCCTCCAAAGTCTGAATAGTCCTCTCGCTCTGTCCATCTGTCTGCGGATGAAAAGCAGTACTCATATTAATTCTACTCCCCAATTCCCGCTGAAGACCTCTCCAAAAACCCGAATTAAATCTACCATCACGATCAGAAACTATAGTCAAAGGCACACCGTGCTTAGAAACAATCTCATCAATATACAACTCAGCCAACTTCTCCAGTGGTGCGTTCTCGCGTGTAGCCATGAAATGAGCACTCTTAGTCAATCTATCTACAATCACCCATATCATGTCATTCCCTTTCGGCGTTTTAGGTAGCTTCGTTACAAAGTCCATGGTAATATGATCCCATTTCCACTCGGGGATCTCCAATTGTTGCAATTCACCGTAGGGTTTCTGATGCTCAGCTTTAACTTGAGCACAAGTCACACACTTCTGCAGGAACATAGCAATATCACTCCGCATACCAGGCCACCAATACAAAGGCTTCAAGTCATGAAACATCTTAGTAGCACCTGGATGAATAGAATATCTCGATCTATGAGCTTCCTCGAGTATTAGCTCGCGGTTGCCACCGAATAAAGGTACCCACTTCCTACCTTTGTAAGTCTGAAACCCACGACTGTTCACCTTAAATCTATCCCGCTTCTTCCCGATTCTTTCAGCTTTGAAATTTCCAGGTAGAACAGCATCAACTTGAGCCGTCCTAATGCGCTCCAATAAACCGGATTCAGCCTGTACAACCATAGATAAAAGTTTGCAAGAAGTACCTTGCACCTTACGACTCAGAGCATTTGCAACGACATTAGCTTTGCCCGGATGATACTTGATCTCACAGTCGTAATCCTTGAGTAGTTCCATCCACCTTCTTGGACGAGCATTCAGTTCCTTCTGATTAAACACATGCTGTAGACTCTTGTGATCAGTAAAAAGAGTACACTTAGTGCCATACAGATAATGTCTCCACAACTTAAGGGCAAAAACAACCGCTGCTAATTCCAGATCATGCGTAGGATAGTTCTTCTCATGCGGTTTCAACTGACGAGAGGCATAAGCAATCACTCTATCTCGCTGCATCAAAACACAACCCAACCCAGAAACCGAAGCATCACTATAAACAACCATGTCGTTTGTACCTTCAGGTAAAGATAGAATCGGAGCCTCACACAACTTCTGTTTTAATGTCTGAAATGCCTTCTCTTGAGAATCGGTCCACAGATACTTCACACCCTTCTTAGTCAACTCAGTCATCGGTTTAGCAATGCGGGAGAAGTCTTGAATGAATCTCCTATAGTACCCTGCCAAACCTAAGAAGCTTTTAATTTCAGTAGGAGTCTTAGGGGATTCCCACTTTGTCACAGCTTCAATCTTCGAGGGATCAACTTTAATCCCATCACCAGAAATGACGTGTCCAAGAAAATTAACCTCACGCAACCAGAATTCACACTTGGAAAATTTAGCATAAAGATTTTTCCTCCGTAAAACCTCTAAAACAGCTCGTAGATGCCCACGATGTTCCTCAGCAGTCTTCGAATAAACAAGAATATCGTCGATAAATACAATAACAAAATGATCGAGGAAAGGTCTACAGACTCGATTCATCAAGTCCATGAAAGCGGCCGGAGCATTAGTAAGACCAAAGGGCATCACCAGAAACTCGTAGTGTCCATAACGAGTTCGGAAAGCAGTCTTGGCAACACTTTCCTCTTCTACTTTCAACTGATGGTAGCCAGAACGAAGATCGATTTTTGAGAAGAAAGAAGCAACCTGCAATTGATCGAATAAATCATCTATACGAGGAAGAGGATATTTATTCTTTACCGTTCGTTTGTTAAACTCACGGTAATCGATACACATCCTCATAGATCCATCCTTCTTCTTGACAAAGAGAATGGAGCACCCCAAGGCGAGGAACTCGGTCGAATGAAACCCTTCTCTAACAACTCTTGCAACTGCGACATCAACTCTTTCATCTCAGTAGGGGCTAGACGATAAGGAGCCTTAGCAACAGGAGTCGCACCAGGCACAAGATCAATACGAAGTTCAACTTCACGATCAGGAAGGTAGCAATACGTGTGTCAATCACATATGCCAGGAAATGAGTCTTAGTTTGACGAATATGCTGAAGAGCCTTCATCAACTTAATGAATGTAGGATAACCAAACTTCCTTTCACCGTAGACTGTGACACTTTCCCATCATGGGTAGTGATACGAACGATCTTTTCTCCACAGAAGATAGTAGCATTTTTTTCTCCCAACCAATCCATGCCAACAACTACATCGAACCCAGCCAGCGAAATGGGTAATAAATGGATCGGGAAGGTCCTGCCCTCTATCTCAATGGAGCAATCACGATAAGAATCATGAACTTTAGAGACATGACCATCAGCTATTTCAACTTCTAAGGCATGAGCTAATCGACTAACAGGGGTACCAAGTTGAGGAGCAAACTTAGGGGATACAAAAGATTTAGTAGCACCCGAATCAAACAAAACATTAGCCAATTTAGAATTAACAAGGAAAATGCCACTAACCACGTCATCTGTAGTCTTCGCCACCTCAGTAGTCATCCTAAATGCACGGGCTCGAGCTTTAGGAATCTCTGTCTTCTTCTTCTCTTCAGCCTTCATTTGTGGACAATCTGCAATTTTATGGTCAGTAGAGTAGCATTTGTAGCACCTCCACTTGTCAGTACAATCAGCGAAGCTATGTCCAGTCTTGCCACATTTGTCACAGCGGCGAGTATAGACAGTACAAGGACCAGTGTGTCGAGATCGGCAATGTTTACACCACGGCTTCTCCTTCACCTCGTCTTTCCCTTTAGAAGAACCCCCCTTGAACTTCTTGCTAGAACCAGAAAACCCATCACTCTTCCTCTTAAAACCAGAACCAGAATCCTTCTTCACAATAGACTTCAAGTCATCCTCCATAGATAGTGCAATGTCATAAGCATCCTTAAGGGTCTTCTGCATCCTCACAAGTGTACGGTACTCATTAGGTAAGCTTTCAACAAATCGGCCAATCTTAGATAAATCATCAGGACAAAGTCGGGTACAGAATCTCAGCTTCTCCGCAAACAACCTAATATGCTCTTTCATTGACTTATCTCCTTTCTGAATAGCCAAGAACTCCCTCTCGATCATCTGTCTCTCTCGAATAGTAAAGTACTCCTTTTTAAAGAGCTCAGTGAACTGATCCCAAGTGATCTGCATCTCACCATCAACACCCAAAGTTTCTACCTGAATTTCCCACCAATCGATAGCTCCCTTACGAAACAACTGAGTAGCCAACTCCACCTTCTTGTTTTCAGGACAGTCAGCAACCCGAAAACTCTTCTCTACTTCTTTCAACCAGCGATAACCATCAATAGAATTTCCTTCCCCAGAGAACTTAGAAGGATTACAACCCCAGAAGTCACGAAGAGAAAACTCCTTAACCCTCACCCTACCACCATTCCTACGGTTTGGATTATCACCACCAGTACCACTACCACCAGTCCGATCAGAATCATCATTAGTATCACCTGTACGATCATCAGTAGTGGGTAATGTGTCTCGAGTGCGAGAATTAGCATCTCATCTTCAATGTTCCTGTTTCGGCGATTCCTAATTAGTTCATCTCTCTCAGTTTCCACCTGTGCCAAACGCCGTTCTGACTGAGCTAAACGAGCTTGCATCTCAGCCATCTGTGCAACAATCCTCTGTAACTCACGGTTAGGAGGAGGAGCAGCGATTGCATCATCACCAGTACCATTAGGATTACATCGAGTAGAAACCATTTTTCTAAAAATAAACAACGAACGTTTAAGACGGATATAGAGAGAAAGATTATGGTCCTATCTATCGACAATATACAAGTAACAGTAACAATTTAAATAGGCCAAAACCTACACTCTCACTCAACCCAACCCGTCCTAAAAGCAGTCTACTACAAGGTTTAAGTCCAATCCTATGCCTCATAGAATATGGTTCACTTAAACTCGGTCTCTGATACCAACTTGTAACACCGAACTTTATAAAAATATGGATTTCAAAATTTTTCTTAAAAACACAGAGTATTGCGGAAGTTTCCATCAATCATTATATTTCCAAAATATAAATGTTCAACTTAAATGACGGTGTTACTCGTCGGATCCAACCAAAATAAAATGAAACCCATAATAAGTCAAATAACGATAACGGTCAACGAGATATAATAAATGAGTCTGAATAAATGAGGCAATCTAGGTAAAAGCCTTCAGCTGTATCTTCTACCCATCCTCACTCTACATCTGCATCTCAACTAAGCATCAACCTAAGGTGGCACAACATTTTCAACAAAAGAACAAGTGTCAGCTATAAAGCCGAGTAAGATATACCACAGGTTAATATAAATGATTGCCAATTTAAAACAACTTAATAAAGAATCATACGCAGTCGAGCATGTAACAACAACAACAATATATAGCAATCGAATCCCCATAAGAATGATTAACAATCCTACGTGTGCCTATCGACTTAATCAACAATATTCAACTTTATCTACGTATTCCATCTAGCAACTTAATCAACTTCAACAACTTTATTCAACAATAGGTTATGCCCTTTTTATTACAACTAAAGGTGGATGACTCGCGTCACCACAATGAATACAACTACAAATGTGTGCAAAGGCGGCTTTAAGGCCTTTAAGGGACCTTGCACCCGACTTGATGGGTAGTCCTATCGGGGTCCATCAGTGTCGTTAAGGATAGGCATAACCAAATCCAGGAGAAAGCTGTTACGCAACTTGTAGTGACTGGACCTAGTCACCAAGCTAATCTCAAACTTCGAGGCCGTGCCATTGGAAGCAACTAGTCTACTCCCGCTGACCAACTAAATCACACTGGCTCCTACGCGGTTCCAGTATGGGATAAGCTTACCACTTTCAACTTAGATTTATACTCGAGTTTTAACAACGATATCAACTTTAGCAACTTTTATTTCAACTTTAAGTTTAGGGCCCCTAATCGTGCACAGTGTAAACATGGCAACCTACACAAGTCTAGTGAACTAGTGTAAAAGCCAAATCAACGCAACAACTTAGCATTTCAACAAAAACAACTTTACAACTAAAAACAACATTAATATCAACTATAATTCAGCATGCACAGGCGTAATAACGACAATATAAATAAGCCTAATCATGCAAATCTACCCATTTCGCGAAACCCTCCAAAAGTCCCATTACCCAAACTAGCGTATGAGAAAGAAAGGTTTCAAACCACTTTTACGAAATCACTATTTTCGTTGTGCACCCCAGCGTGTCAAAAATGATATATCTTACCTCGAAGAAGATAGCCACAAAACGTAACTCGTTACTTCAAATGTCTGCCTACCTAAACCATTATAATGACACTATATCAAAACCAAATAACATGTCTAAAAAGAAACGCATGATTTAGTATGTTATCATCCAACCATATTTAAATCAAGTATGCCCTTTCATGAACTCCAAGATTTATATATCTCCTACGTAGTTAGTTAATAACAAATATGATTAATTTACAGTGCATGTAATCTTGTAGCCATATTTTATTGTCAAGCTATCACCAACTTAATTATATATATATTATACTGTATCTTCTTTTCATTGATAATAATCTCTAACTTTCTGCCATGACTTCAATGGATGTAAAAATCCATAATTATTAATCGAGTTGTTCGTGCAAGTATTTTAAATGATGATACCAAATTACCTAAGTTATTGATCTCTCCAAAATTTCTTAAGATTTGCATTCACGATTAACTTCCTACGTTTGATACAACTCGTTTATTGCTAACCATCATGAGTGATTCAAGAACAGATTTTTAAGCTTACTTGTACATCAATCTCGACATGTTAAATAACAAAGACCATGTTTTAAACGAAAAGGGTTAACGACATCCGAGACATCAACCAATCAACTACTAGGTAACATGCGACTCTGAAAAAAAATTAATAAAAAGACTAGAACCGATAGTCACCTTCAAGCACAATCGGATTCGAACGGAGACGTAATGCCGATAACAACCCTTACAATCTCAAGTCCACTTTGTATTGCTATTAATATTCGAATCAAATGTCGATCTTAGCAAAACGCAAGGGCTAGGCCACCTCCTTGCCGCCTCTTCTAATTTTGCAGATAGTTTTATTTTTATTTTTATTCGGGCTACATCTTTTAGGTTATGTCTACAAGAATATATTCATATACAATTTT
Source organism: Erigeron breviscapus (assembly GCA_034093135.1). Classification (NCBI taxonomy): domain Eukaryota; kingdom Viridiplantae; phylum Streptophyta; class Magnoliopsida; order Asterales; family Asteraceae; genus Erigeron; species Erigeron breviscapus. The sequence continues at coordinate 181,267,836 of CM067167.1, forward strand.
GGGCCATGAAACATGACAACGAGATCTTTATCTCAAAATTGGGCCAGGCGATTTAGAGCACTCACATATCATATCTAAATTGCTACACATATTATGTATCCTAATGGCCCTTTTATAAATTATTTAATTATTAGTTAACAACATAAACACATTTAACAATACATTTATTTATACATTTGTTCTACTTAGTTGCTGCACACAAACAACATTACACATAATTACCCTTCTCACAATAACCATCTACGTCAATTTCAAAGCTACTTAACAGAAGACCAACCTTGACTAACGGTGAAAGTCAACAAAATTTACTAGAAATTTTGGGATGTTACAAACAACAACAGCAGCAACAGCAACAACAACAACAACAACAACAACAACAACAACAACAACAACAACAACAACAGCAACAGCAACAACAACAGCAACAACAACAACAACAACAACAACAACAACAACAACAACAACAACAACAACAACAACAACAACAACAACAGCAACAGCAACAACAACAACAACAACAACAGCAACAACAACAACACCACCACCACCACCACCACCACACCACCACACCAAACAACAACAACAACAGCAACAGCAACAACAACAACAACAACAACAACAACAACAACAGCAACAGCAACAGCAATGATATATAACACGATTTCTATCACCGAATTCAATTCATCAATGGCGGTTTGGATAGTGTGTGTTCTTAGTGTTTGTGTGTGTTTTGAGAGAGAATCGTATGTAAAATGTGTGTGTGTTACTGGTATTAAAAGTTATGAAAAGTTATACAAAGGTTATGTGAAAGTTATGATCTCTAAGGTATGAGAGGGCTATTTATAGTCTAATTATACAATTATGCTAATTGTCACAATTAGCCCCTCAACCTTAGTAATCATTTATCTATGAATTAATAACAAGAAATTCCTCTAATCTAGATTACAATTTATCACTATTTTTGGATTTCTAACATTCTCCCCCTTAGTGATACATTGTAATAAAGTACGTGTTATATTGTCTTGTAGGAATGAATTTGATGAGCCCGGTGGTGAAGACAATTGGTGTGTTGAAACAAGTCTTCAAAGCTTTCTCTTTTGTCTTTGGAGAACTTGATTCAGTCTTGGTTTTGGTCTTGGACTTCTTGAAGTTAAATCATGTAAGGATTCTCAATGTTCTTTTAGAACAGAGAATGATGAATGCGTATGAGTCTTGAATAAAGAGAATAATGAAGTCGAACAAATGTGTGTGACTTGAATCTTCGAGAATTGTTGAATCATGAATCAGAGTTGTCTTTTGAAATGCGGAAGGTATGAATCTTGGTTTTGAATGTTTCAATCTTCGATTCTTGAGTGAAATTCAACTTTTCGATTCTTCAGTTTTAATTCTTGAATGAATTTCATCTTCTTGGAATGAGTATCATGAATATGAACTCTCCCCCTTTATGTATGCATTGGAGTTTCTTGAACAAAATGTTGTTGTATGACTTGAAGATCTTGAATGAAGTGTGTTTGATGAAGACTCTGTTAAAGCTTTTACTTCTTTGACTTGAATCTTCTAACCAATCTCTGATCCTTTTTGAAGCTTTGATCTTTGTCATATCAATTCGAACACTTTGGAGAGTAAGCAATTGAATGAAGTTTGAATGAAATTCTTATGAAGTAATTATGCTCCCCCTCAATCCATGAGTATAAATATTTTTGGAGCATCTTTGGACTTTTGAAGCATCTTGAGTGAAAATCTTTTCATCTTTGGTTTCATTCTTATCTTTGACGTCAATTCAGATTCCCCCTTTTTTAAAATCAAAATCTCAATCAACTAAAGTCTAGTGAAAATCTGAAACTATTGTCACATCATGAATAATTTTCTCCCCCTATACACAAACTTTGATAAGCCTAGAACTTTGATAAGCCTAAAAACCGATTGAAAACAACCAACTACAAACTATTCTCCTTGTTTCCTTATCAATCAGTAAATCAATCATAATATTTTCTCCCCCTCATAATGACAAACTTGGGAACCAATGTCATTATGTACAAATTTGATTGATTAAAAGGCAAACAGAAAAACATAATCTTATGAAGAAATGTCAACCATCAAAACAACAACCCAAACCATTAGTCCTACCAATAGATCCTAGGAGTGACTAAAACGTAAGATTGAAGTTGTTGGGACAAACGTTATATTATGGTGTTGGTGTTTTCTGTGTTTGTGTGAAGAGAAATGATACCGGATAAGAATGATCCGTTAGCATGTTCAAAAATCGAAAGGATTAATGAAATGACCGATTGAGATGTATAACATTAGTCGGATTTCCTATGTATCATCGAGATATGCACTAAACAATTCTCTAACATAGTTCGATCTGCGGATTTGCAACCACGAGATTGCTTCAAAGAATATAAATCATGGTTAACACTACCGAAGCATTTGATAACCACAATTTTATCCTTAAAGACTTTTTAGGGAAAACCGAGGTCACTTAGACTTCTTGTTAACTCAATAATCACATAAATGTAATTATGAGACCTACGTTCAACGTTGGAAAAGATGTTAGCATTGGTAGGATTTCCATTCGATCATCGTGGAATATCAATTAAGATATCACTACGAATGTTCCGGCTATATCACAAAGATAAGCAGTAATATCACAAAGATATGACTCGAATGTGTTCTAAGAAGAATGAATGATAATCAAATTAATGACCAATCAAAATAGCTCTAGACACATTGTGATCAAATGAAGTCGGGGACTGGAGCAGAATGTCGCCCTTTTTCAATATCAACATCTTCCAAATGAAGAGTCAATAGAAATGTGAAAATCTCCGTGAGAAATGAAACAAGCATTTGTTAAGAAATACTTGAGTGGTTAGGAATGATGTGCATTGCTTCACTGGGTCCATGAAGACTTCTTCAATATCGAGATATCAACAAATGACATCCGATAGAAACGTGTTTTACCCGGCTTTTTGAGAATTTGGGGAGGGCTTTTGTTTCTTTTAGCCCTTTCTCACATCATCATTTCACCGTAACCTCTCACTTTTCGACTTTACTCCTTCCATCCTAGTTGCACGAAAACAACATCACTCAAAATACCCTCACTATCTAATGAAAGAAGTGAATACTCCGGGGTTAGAACTCATCGGCGATGATGAAATTCATGGAGTGAATTTTGAGAAAAACTTATCTCTCATGTGCACACTAATCACCGAACTTCTATCAATTGAAAATAATTGGAAAAACATCAAATGTGTGAAATGGAAAAAAATTTGAAACACATTTGAAGTTTTGAAAGTTTTTGAAATCACAAACTCCTCCTTAATCTATGCAAGAATAGATCAAAATGTTTTTCATAGAAAGGTGGAGCAAAAATTGTTTTTGTGAGATCAAAAGTCATTTGAAAAACACAAAGTTTTGCTTCAACAACAATGTTCATAGTAAGACAGCTAGGGAGTACACAAAGGCGTTCAATCCGTCGCATCTTACATCAACAAGTTGGAGGCAATTAAAACATTTAAGCAAAATGAAAATCCAATCAATCGTTCAAGATGAGACAGCAAAGAAGTACACAAAGGCGTTCGATCCTTTGCTTCTCATATCAACAATTGAGAGTTTGAAAACTTTATTTGAAAAACTTGATTGCTATTACACATACATATTCATATAAGAACACTTGGAAGTACACAAAGGCGTTCGATTCCTTGTTCTTATATCAATCTATATGTATAATAACAATATCTTAGAATGTATACACACCCTAATATAAATAAATCATTGAAGAACGGGTTGCATACATAGTATATGCAAGCCACTGAAAATAAAAATCTTTTTGTTTATTTTGAAAATTTGTAATTTTGTATTTGATTTTTTCTTTTCAAATTTTGTATTTTGATTTTCTGGAATGTGTCAAGAATTCCTTCAAATGGAAAAAGAGTTAAGGTTTAAGATTTAACATACCAAGCTTGGAGATGAGAAAGTTAAACCTCTTTTCATCCAATGGTTTTGTGAACAAATCTGCAAGTTGAAAGTCAGTACCCACAAAGTAGAGCTCGATGTCACCTTTCTCAATATGATCTTTGAGAAAATGATATCTAACATCAATATGCTTTGAGCGAGAGTGGTTTACTGAGTTGACTGCAATGGCAATGGCACTCTGAGAATCACAATAGATAGGGATATGATCATATTTCAGACCATAATCAATTAGTTGTGTCTTCATCCATAAAACTTGAGCACAACAACTAGCCGCAGCCACATATTCTGCTTCAGCCATTGATAGTGAAACACAGTTCTGTTTCTTGGAAGACCAACTCACAATTTTATCTCCTAAAAATTGTAAAGTACCGGAAGTGCTCTTGCGATCAAGTTTACAACCAGCATGATCTGCATCTGAATAAGCAGTTAGATTGAATCCAGTATCCCTTGGATACCAGAGACCTAAATCGGGTGTACCCTTCAGATAACGAAAGATTCGTTTCACAGCTTGATAATGTAAATCAGTTGGAGCAGCTTGATATCTAGCACACATACATGTTGCAAACATTTTATCTGGGCGAGATGCTGTTAGGTACAACAACGAACCAATCATACTTCGATATCTCTTTTGGTCAAATGGTTTCCCATTTGTATCAGTATTAATGGTTGTTCGGGCAGCCATTGGGGTAGAAATTGAAGAACATGAAGTCATATCAAACTTTTTCAACATGTCATTTATGTATTTACCTTGTGATATAAAAATACCAGTTGGTAATTGTTTGATTTGAAGACCCAAAAAGTAATTCATTTCCCCAATCATGCTCATTTCAAAATGATTAACCATTAGAGATGAAAAGTTTCGGCAAAATGTTTGACTGGTCGACCCAAATATAATGTCATCAACATATATTTGAACAAGTAGAACATGTTTACCTTGTTTGCGAATGAACAAGGTAGGATCAATTGTGCCTTTGGTAAAACCACCTCTTAGTAAGAAAGTAGTTAAAGAATCATACCATGCTCGGGGTGCTTGCTTAAGACCGTAGAGAGCCTTGTCTAACCTGTAGACATGGTTTGGCCTTTGAGGATCAACAAAACCTTCTGGTTGATCAACGTAAACTTCTTCTTTGAGGTCACCATTCAAGAAAGCAGTCTTCACATCCATTTGAAACACAGTAAAGTTTCGGAATGCGGCATAAGCTAAGAATATTCGAATGGCCTCCATTCTTGCAACTGGAGCAAAAGTTTCGTCGAAATCAACACCAGGTTGTTGGCAATAACCCTTTGCAACAAGTCGAGCTTTATTCCTTACTACCACTCCATTCTCATCCTTTTTGTTTTTGAATATCCATTTTGTTCCGATTGGATCTTCTTTTCTAGGATTTGGAACTAACCTCCATACCTTCAGTCTTTCAAATTGTGCGAGTTCTTCTTGCATTGCCTTAACCCACTCTGGATTACGAAGAGCTTCAGATACTGTTTTGGGTTCGATATTGCTAAGAGAAAGTGCAACAAGACACTCATTTACTGAGGTACGAGTAGTTACTCCTGCTTGTGGATCTCCAATTATTTGATCAATAGGATGGTGTTTCTGCATACGTGTCCACTTGTGAGCATGAGGAAGAGGATCTTGTTGTTGAAGATCAACATCATCATCATTGAAACTTGAGTTTTGTTGAGAGATGGAATCATAACTTGGTGTAATTCTTTCCTCATAAGCTGGATGATCAAAGTCAAGTGGTACATACACATTTGGAGTGTTCAACGGATTTGTTGTCTGAGTAATTCGAGAAGGTTGTTCTTGAACATTCACTTGAGAAGAATTATCAGGAGAGGATGATGGAGAAGAATCATTAGAAAGAATTCTTGCTCAGAAGAACTTGATGAAGATTCATGAATGTTGTCAGGAACTGGATCGTTGTTATGAAGAGGTTCATTGGTTTGAATTGGTTCAACGATGACTTGAGGTTCTTGATCATGAATCGGTTTTGAATTATAGAATTCTTCAAAAAGAATATCTAATTCATCACTTGTTGGAGTTGGAAACTTCTTGAATTTAGAAGCTAAGGTAGAGTTCCTTGTAGAAGTATTTGAAGCACTTGGATCATTGCTTGTTGGCAGCAAACTTTCTTGCTCAAAAATCATGCCTGACATCTCATCAAACCAAACATTCATCGTCTCTTGAATTGTGTTTGTTCGACGATTAAAGATTCGGTAGGCAATTGATGTTTTGGAATAACCAACAAAATATCCTTCATCACCTTTCTTCTCGAACTTTCCAAAATTCTCCCGATCATTCAAAGTGTAACAAACACACCCAAATATATGAAAGTAGTTGATGTTGGGTTTGCGTTTGTTAACAACCTCATAAGGAGTCTTTTCGAAACGCTGATTGATAATGGACCGATTCTGAGTGTGACAAGCAGTGTCAACAGCTTCAGCCCACATATTGGACGGCAATTTGGAATAAGCAAGCATTGTCCTTGCTGCTTCCACTAGTGATCGATTTCTCCTTTCAACAACACCGTTTTGTTGTGGGGTGCGAACTGCTGAGAATTGATGAGTAATACCTTTGGATTTGCAGAATTCATCAAAAACAGCATTCTTGAATTCAGTACCGTTATCTGAACGGATGTAACGAACAGGAAGTTGAAGATTTACTTGAGTATTGGTGATGAAATCTATCAACATCTGAGTTGTTTCATCTTTGGATGCAAGGAACTTGACCCAAGTATATCTTGAATAATCATCAACAATAACCAAATGTATTTCTTCCCATTTCGGCTTTGTACTTTCATCGGCCCACAAAGATCCATGTGAAGCAAATGAAGAGGTGCTAAAGAATTTGGAGATTTCTTCGGTTTATGAGAAACTCTCTTAATCTTCCCAACAGCACAAGAAGGACAAACATGCTCACTTTCATACTTATAGTCAGGTAAGCCTTCAACAAGATGCTTATTGACCAAAGTATTGATAGTTTGGAAATTCAGATGAGAAAGCCTTCTATGCCATAACCAAGAATTCTTTGAAGTAGCCTTTGAAATGAGACAAATATTATCAGTTGGTTGGTTATCATCGAGATTGACGGTAAAAAGGTTATCGTCACGATCACCACAAAGAATATCAACTCCATCTAAGGTTTGGACTTTGCAAAGAGATTTTTGAAAAAGAACTTGAAGATTGTTATCACAGAATTGTCCAACACTGAACAAGTTGTAACTTAATCCTTCAACATAGTGAACTTTCTTGATGATTATTCCATTTCGTTCAATGTCTCCATATCCTAAGATAGGAGCGAAATTGTTGTTTCCAAAGCGAACTGTTCCCATGAATCGTTCAACAAAATTCTTCAGCAAAGATTTATTTCCAGTCATGTGCTTCGAACACCCGGAATTGAGTATCCAAACACAGATGGTTATTTCCTGCAATCAAAGAAATTTAACCGTTTTTAGGTACCCACTTGAAGACGGGTCCTTTATGGTTAGTTAAAACAGGCAGGGTATATAACTTAGGAATCGCATTCAAACATGTTTTTGAATCAACATAGCATTGACAAGCACATTATCAACAAACACATTTGAATAAAAAGTACGAACATTCACATGAGAATTAAAAGTAACATGTCTACGAGCATCAACATCAGTCACACAGGTACGGGAATTAAGATTGTTTACAAGCTCACAAGGCCTTGCCTTGGCATTTTCAACATTATTTAACAAAGAAAAATTGTTTTTGCTAACATGAACACCCTTCCTCCTATTTACATGCTTTCTCCTCTTTGTTTTCTTCTTTTTCTCAACATCCTTTTGATTACTAGTGATCTTAGGTACTAATGTCTTAGCAACCCATTTAGCACCACTAGTTATACTCTTTCCACCTGTTGAATTGAAATTAAGAAAATTAGAACTAGGAGTTTTAAACACTTTCAACTTTTTGGAATCTTTTGGAGGTGAGGAAACTTCTTGCTTCTTTGGTTTATCATGAGAAAACCATCCATATCTATCCCTATATCTAGTTGTACCATTTGATGCATCTTTAGTTAGCGAAACTGTGCTAGACTTAGACATCTTAGGTATAGAACTGGATTGAGAGCTAGATTGAGAAGCATTAGGATAGTCTTTCGGAAGTATCACTTTGGTGTACTTTGTCCTGTATGGAGTCTCAGCTTGTTCCTTTTTGACATGTTTCACAGGGGTAGCAACAAAGGTTTCTACCTTAATGGTCTTTGGTTCAGTCTTGACGAGTTTGGTCTTAACTCGTTTCTTTGAGTAATATGAAGTTGGAGCTTTGGACAATGGTTTTTGAGATTCCACTTTTGTTTTCACTTTGATTTTGGTAGATTCAATCTTTTTCTCAGTTTCTGAATCAAAAACATATTCTCCCTCCATGAATTTATCAAAATCATCATTCGTGAAATCTTTTGAAAAAGAAAATTTCAATGGAGATTGATTAATTTCAGATTTAGTTGAAAATTTTGAAAAATCAGGAATCTTGGTGTCCAACTTCACATCATGGTTAGTCTCGGAAATTAGGTCAACTTGAACTGACACATCTTTGGTTTCACAAAAAAATTGAGTAGAAGTATCAACACCTATACTAGCACTAGGCTTAGGGTGAACAACTAACTCATCAACATTGTCGCATGTGAAAAACCTATAGAAGTACCATATCAAAACTAAACTATGTGCAAGTTCTTCATTAGAAAAATCAGATTGCACATAATCCTCAGCTATAAATGTAGCAGTATTTTGACAAGTACATCCAAGAGAATCAGTCAAGGTCTGAGTAGAGGTATTGGTAGATGAATCACAAGTAGTTTGTGTAGAATTGTCTACTAAAGCACTTTGGTCAGTTTGAGTAGAAGCAATCTCACAAACTTTCTTAGTATCAACAACAATACATTTATCCTCTGAATTCGGACTTTGAGACTTGAGATGATCAATAACTTTTTGTTGAGATTTCACCTTTTGTTGTAAACCTTCTATTTGCTTTTCCAAAAATGTGGTTGGAAAATACATTTAGTTGGTTTAGGTGGAGTACCGACAGATTCTTGGTTTTGAAAATTTGATTCAATTTCTTCCAATTTGAAAATTGAAGATTCTCTAGTTTTGTATGAATCATTTATTGCATCATAATTAACCAAAAATTCTTGATTTGGTATTCTCTCAACTTCATCAGTCTCAAATTCGTCATCCAATGGACGAATAAATTGTTGTATCATACCAAGTCGTAGAAATTTTTCATCATACAGGGGTTCAATTTCCTCTTTGGCTTTTTGTAATGGTGTGATATTCTCAAATCCCAACCCGAGAAGAAGATCTGTTTTGTCAATTTTTGACTTGTTGAAATAGGCAGTGAAATTCAAGAGAGGATTTTGTTCAACTTTATATAACTTTTCTTGATAGAAAAGTATATTCTTTTTAAATTCCTCAATTTGTTTTTCAAGATTCTCAATCTCAATGCCTTTTAGAAAACAATTATGATTTAAATCAGAAATCTTCCTTTCGAATTCAACATTGTTTGGTTTAGCTTCTTGGAGCTTCTTATTAAGAATATCAACATCCATTTGTCTTGCATTTGCCCGAAGCCATTCATTGGTCTTTTGAATTTCAAGATCTTGATTGGCCTTTTCAAGATCATGAATGGTCTTTTCAAGATTTTGACATTTTTGTAATAACTTAGAATCAGGAGAGACATTCAACTCACATTCTTTAACCAACATCTTGTCTTTGTATGCTTGAAAATCTTGTTTAATAGTATCATGTTCAAAAAGTAATTTTGAGTGTTCTTCAAGAAGTTTTGAAAATTCACTTTTGGAAAATGAAATACTATTTTTCAACTTTTTGTTTTTGTTGGCTAAAGAATTGATATGAGTTGTCAAATTTGATAAAGCTAATCTACATGACTCTTTATCCTTAATCAAAGAAAAAGTAGAGTCAGGAGTTACCTCATCATCTGGGTATTCATCATCAGTGCTTTCTGCTTCAAAGACTTTGTCCTTGGCCAACCTTGCCATAAAGCAAACATTAGCGGAGAGATCTTCATCTTCATCATCTGTGAGTAATAGCCATTTATCATCTTCAGCGAGCAATGCATGTCCTGCTTCAACTTGTTTGGCTAACAGCATCTTCTGCTTGTAATACTCATAATTCCGCTTTCGAGGTTGTCTGCAATCAACGGCAAAGTGTCCAGGAATTCCACAATTGTAGCACTTTTTGTCAGATGCCTTACCCTTCTCAACAACTTGTTTCTCATAAGCTTCCTTCTTTTCACCATGTTTGAATCCATTAGCTTCTCCTTGCTCATTACTCTTAGGATGATAGTGTTCCTTCTTGGGAAATGCACTTGTAGAAGAAGTGCGGAGATTGTTGTTTGTTGGCCTCGCTTTGTAAAATTTTCTTTTGAAATGCTTTGTTACCGCGGCAAGAGCTTGATATAGTTCATCTGAAACACCATCTCTTGTAGCCATCAGATCATCTCCCTCCTCATCAGATGAAGAAACAACTACCATTTGCCTCTTAAGAGCCTCAGAAATCTTCTTCTCAACAATCAATGCCAAAGGATCAGTAGATACAACTTCTGGCATTTTGCTTGATGAAGCTTTGTTTAGGACTTGGTTTTCATTGAGTTTGAAGGATTCATAAAGAGTATGAATGGTGAACTTGGTCAGATTTTGATGTTGCTTGATCTGGGTTCCAAAATCTTCCCATTCTGGACCAAGAGCTTTGATGAATTTGATGTTTAACTCAATTTCGGTTTTCTTGACATTGTTCTTCCTCAGTTCATTTATGACATTGCAGAATCTGTAGTAGACAGCCTCAAGAGATTCACTTGGCATTTTGGCGAAGTTGTCAAACTCAGTCAAAATATTGGTCAATCTTATCGTCGAAGTCACGTCAGCTCCTTCCATCTGTCTAGCCACCTCATCCCATATCTCCTTGGCTGTATCATAAGAATCAACAGAACCATAGATTTCATCCGGTAGAGCTCTGTATAAACATGACCTAGCTCTGTTATCTGCAGCTGTTCGATCTTTTTGTTCAGCATTCAAAAGATCATGAGTTAGAATAATTGCATCAGTAGTGGGATGGCGATGAACGACAAGTCCATTAAGGATGGAATCTTTCATCATATGACCATTTGTTTGACTTTCCACATAGTCCATAAATCTTTTCTTCCATAGTCCATATGAACCACGGTAGAGAACTGGAGGTCTTGTATCTGAACCCAATGCCAATGCTTCACGAGAAGCCATTTGAAATTGATTTGAGTTGAAAAGATTGAAATGAATTAAGAATTGAAGAAACAGAAAATGAAACGATCTTGAGAAGATCGTCTTGGGTGAGATCGTTCTAGGCAAAATCGTCCTAGGCAAGATCGTCCTAGGTGAGATCGTTCTGGGATTTTTGGTGAAATTTGGTTAAGTATGAAAATGAAACGATCTTGAAATGAAACGGTCTTGAAATGAAAATGATTTTGGAATAAAACGATTCAAAGAAATGGGACGATCTTGAATGAAGATCGTCTTAAGTTCAGAAGAAATGGGACGATCTTGGTGAAGATCGTCTTAACTTCAGAATGATGAGACGATCTTGGTGAAGATCGTCTTGTTCTTCTTTCCAAGAATTTGAATTGACCAAACCAATCCTTCTGGATTAGTTAGCCACAATCAAACACTTCACAACACAACCACTTGTCAAGACGATCTTGAGGAGATCGTCCTACAAGCCACTAAGCACTGGTATGAAAATTAAAATTTCAAAGACTAAGACGATCTTAGGAAGATCGTCCTAGTGAAGATCGTTTTGAAGTCATCTTCTTCATCTCATCAGTTTTCCATAAAAACTCCATTAATAACTTTAAAAGCTTCGGTTTCTTTTGAATTACTGGGAGTTAGATCACAAAATCACTTGCAAACTGATTGTAATTACGTCCGCAACAAATTTACGAACAAAATTCAACACAAAACACAACAGATTCAAATCCCTCAAATTCGCGCCAAAACACAAAATTCAATCTCGAGAATTAGATTGAATTGGAACATGAAACTTGACAGGATTATGTTTTCAACAACCACGAATCTATTGGTGAACAAATAACTGTGATTTTATGTGATTTGAAGTGTGAATTTTGATGAACCAGAAGGTGAAAAAGACGAACAAAAATTGTGAATAATTTTGATTTTTGATGAATTTGTGACTGAATTCAGTTATGGATCTTCATCAGA
>CM067167.1:181285037-181305452 GCA_034093135.1 Erigeron breviscapus
ATGAAATCAACATTGAATTATAAAAATTGTGCAATCCTTACATATTGTCTCACTCCATCAAGATGGATGATGAATCGATTAGCCACTCATATTAAAATAAGAACAACAAATCAAATATGAAGAATTCATTGTTACCGAATACAAGAAATCGAAAGCAATGAACATAAAATCGTCCAATCGTAATGAGAATCTTCAAAGATGATAAATCTGATGAAAATAGCCTTGAAGAACCCTAGAATCGGTTGGGAAAGAAAAAGTTAGGTTAAAGAATGTTTTTTAGCAAGCCTTATATAGTTTCCTAAATTTTCCTCCAGATTCGACCCTAGTTGTGGCGCAATGAGGACGTTGCGACGCAACTAGGTTTGACTCGCGTTGACTTTTGACTTTCGTTGACTCGAGGCTTGCTGGAAACTGGACGCATTGCGGCGCAATAAGCTTAGTTGCGCCGCAACTTGTCTTTCTGTTTTCTCGTTGCGGCGCAACAGGTCTCTTTTTCAGTTGACTTGTGTTGACCAGCTGCAATCTTCATCCAAATGCCTCGAAAATCATCCGTTAGCACTTATTTCACCTTAAAAATGTCGTTTCTTTCAAAAATACGCTCAAGTACCTGTCAGTAGCCTGAAACACTAACAAATACCATAAACGCACCAAATGTATACGAAAATGACTCAAAAACTATACGAAAGCAGCTAAATTCATTGTGGGAAATGGGTATAAAATACGACATATCAAATCCCCCCACACTTAAGCTTTGCTTGTCCTCAAGCAATTCCAAGCTGAAAAACACAAATTACCTTGGTACATCCATGGAAAATATATTTTAGTAATCAAAAAGAAGCTCAACCATAAATGAAAATGAAAAGAGATGGTTAGGCAGTTTTAATCTTAAATGAAAACTGGAACGTTTGACAATACTTGACTGATACACAAGCCTCAATAGCACGACTAAGCACAAAAGAATCGAATCAATGATATTTCATCTATCCTACTCCAACTAACTTACTTTTGGGGTTGAATATTTGAATAATCACTCAATGCCTAGTCGTGATGCATAATCTTTTACCATAGGCTTGTACTAGGTTCGTTCCTTCACCGCTATGATGCAAGCACCATAACGTCTATCAGAAGAGGTTTTTAAGGGGTTGTAATGAACTCTGGGGCTAAACTGTAACATCCTAATCATTTTTTCGATCTTTGACTATTAGTTGACCGTTAACTCCGTTAGTTGACCCATTAGTTGACTGTTAACTTCGTTAGTGCTTAGACGACCCAATAGTTGATTTAGTTGAATTTTATTATAAATTAGATGTTTTATAAACATTAATTTCCCAAAAAGTTGAAATAGTTAAATCGTTACTCATTTCGTGGTTGTCGGGTCATTTATTAATTTATTTCGATAAAATCGATATATATGCTAAGTTGAAAGTTGTTAATTTATCGTTGACGGAAAATTGTGCTATAAAATGATTATTGTGCCTTATTTGTAGTAGAAAAAGGTTCTTATATGTTAGGTATATGATAACGGGTCATTTAGAGGTATAATGAAGTCATTAGTTGCTTTAGGGGTCAAATTTGCCAAGTGGTCAAACATAAAAACGGGATTAGTTGGATAAGTATGATTTAGGGTTAGACTCCAACTATTTAATGAGTCTTTAGGCAGCCATAATCACCCTAGAAACCTACGTACGTTTCCAAAAACCCCTAGAAGCATATTCCCACTTTTTCTTCCAAGTTCTTCAAGGTTTTGGCCATCAATTCGTCCCTGTTCCGTAGCATTCAAAAGGTAGCAGGTTGATCCTTGTTTTATCTTGATTTCGGGTCTGTAGATAAGTGGTTGTGTTGTCCAATTGATCATGTATGCTGAAATTATTAAAGATTTGGTTTTTATTAAGATTTAACCTGATTTTGGATAGAAAACGGGTTGGGTCAATTATGGGGATCAATGCTGGAATTATGCAGGTTTTAATGATAAAACAAATTGTTTTCATGTTGAATAAATCTGGAAAAAATCAAAGGGGTTCGGGTTGGGACGATTCAGCATGATCACCGCTGCTATATTAGCTGCTGGCCGCTGTTCTGTTGCTGCTGGTCGCTGCTGGCTTGCTGCTGGTCGCTGCTGGCTTGCTGCTGGTCGCTGCTGTTGCTGCTGATCGCAGCCTGTTGCTGCTGATCGCTGCCTGTTGCTGCTGACCGCAGCCTGTTGCTGCTGTCCGCAGGTTCGACCCAAATCGACCCTTTTGGTCGAGGGTTGGTCTGTACGGTTGTAATAGGTCATTATGGATTGATGTAAAGTCCAGGGAATAGCCCGACTCAATTGCTAATGTTGGAAGTTGCTTTGTTAATTATGTTTAATTGATATAGGTCGTTGAATTGTGTCGTTGCTGTAAGTTGCCGTTGTGATAATTTTGCATGCGCGATCAGGTAAGATATATCATTTTTGACACGCTGGGGTGCACAACGAAAATGGTGATTTCTTAAAAGTGGTTTAAAACCTTTCCTTATCATACGCTAGTTTGGGTAATGGGACTTTTGGAGGGTTTTGCGAAATGGGTAGATTTGCATGGTTAGGCTGATTTGTATTGTTGTGATTACGCTCATACATGCTGAATTATAGTTGATATTAATGTTGTCTTTTTGTTGTAAAGTTGTTTTCGTTTAAATGCTAAGTTGTTGAGTTGGTTTGGCCTTTACACTAGTTCACTAGACTTGAATAGGTTGCCATGTTGACACTGTGCACGATTAGGGGGCCTAAACTTAAAGTTGAAATAAAAGTTGCTAAAGTTAATATTGTTGTTAAAACTCGAGTATAAATCTAAGTTGAAAGTGGTAAGCTTATCCCATACTGGAACCGCGTAGGAACCAGTGTGATTTAGTTGGTCAGCGGGAGTAGACTAGTTGCTTCCAATGGCACGGCCTCGAAGTTTGAGATTAGCTGGGTGACTAGGTCCAGTCACTACAAGTTGCGTAACAGCTTTCTCCTGGATTTGGTTATGCCTATCCTTAACGACACTGATGGACCCCGATAGGACTACCCATCAAGTCGGGTGCAAGGTCCCTTAAAGGCTAAGGCCGCCTTTGCACACATTGTTGAATAAAGTTGTTGAAGTTGATTAAGTTGCTAGATGGAATACGTAGATAAAGTTGAATATTGTTGATTAAGTCGATAGGCACACGTAGGATTGTTAACATTCTTATGGGTATTCGATTGCTATATATTGTTGTTGTTGTTACATGCTCGACTGCGTATGATTCTTTATTAAGTTGTTTTAAATTGGCAATCATTTATATTAACCTGTGGTATATCTTACTCGGCTTTAAAGCTGACACTTGTTCTTTTGTTGAAAATGTTGTGCCACCTCAGGTTGATGCTTAGTTGAGATGCAGTTTAGAGTGAGGATGGGTAGAAGATACGGCTGAAGGCTTTTACCTAGACTGCCTCATTTATTCAAACTCGTTTATTATATTTCGTTGACTGTTATCGTTATTTGACGTTTATGGGTTTCATTTGATTATGGTTAGATCCGACGAGTAACACCGTCATTTAAGTTGAACATTTTTATTTTGGAAATGTAATAATTGATGGAAACTTCCGCAATACTCTGTGTTTCTAAGAAAAATTTTGAAATCCATATTTTTATAAAGTTCGGTGTTACAAGTTGGTATCAGAGACCGGTTTAAGTGAACCATATTCTATGAGGCATAGGATTGGACTTAAACCATTTAGTAGACTGCTTTTAGGACGGGTTGGGTTGAGTGAGAGTGTAGGTTTTGGCCTATTTAAATTGTTGCTTATAGTTGATATTGTCGATAGATAGGACCATAATCTTTCTCTCTATATCCGTCTTAAACGTTCGTTGTTTATTTTTAGAAAAATGGTTTCTACTCGAGGTAATCCTAATGGTACTGGTGATGATGCATTCACTGCTCCTCCTCCTAACCGAGAGCTACAGAGGATTGTTGCACAGATGGCTGAGATGCAAGCTCGTTTAGCTCAGTCAGAACGGCGTTTGGCATAGGTGGAAACTGAGAGAGATGAACTACTTAGGAATCGCCGAAACAGGAACATTGAAGATGAAGACGCTAATTCTCGCACTCGAGACACATTACCCACTACTGATGATCGTACAGGTGATACTAATGATGATTCTGATCGGACTGGTGGTAGTGGTACCGGTGGTGATAATCCAAACCGTAGGAATGATGGTAGGGTGAGGGTTAAGGAGTTTTCTCTTCATGACTTCTGGGGTTGTAATCCTTCTAAGTTCTCTGGGGAAGGAAATTCTATTGATGGTTATCGCTGGTTGAAAGAAGTAGAGAAGAGTTTTCGGGTTGCTGACTGTCCTGAAAACAAGAAGGTGGAGTTGGCTACTCAGTTGTTTCGTAAGGGAGCTATCGATTGGTGGGAAATTCAGGTAGAAACTTTGGGTGTTGATGGTGAGATGCAGATCACTTGGGATCAGTTCACTGAGCTCTTTAATAAGGAGTACTTTACTATTCGAGAGAGACAGATGATCGAGAGGGAGTTCTTGGCTATTCAGAAAGGAGATAAGTCAATGAAAGAGCATATTAGGTTATTTGCGGAGAAGCTGAGATTCTGTACCCGACTTTGTCCTGATGATTTATCTAAGATTGGCCGATTTGTTGAAAGCTTACCTAATGAGTACCGTACACTTGTGAGGATGCAGAAGACCCTTAAGGATGCTTATGACACTGCACTATCTATGGAGGATGACTTGAAGTCTATTGTGAAGAAGGATTCTGGTTCTGGTTTTAAGAGGAAGAGTGATGGGTTTTATGGTTCTAGCAAGAAGTTCAAGGGGGGTTCTTCTAAAGGGAAAGACGAGGTGAAGGAGAAGCTGTGGTGTAAACATTGCCGATCTCGACACACTGGTCCTTGTACTGTCTATACTCGCCGCTGTGACAAATGTGGCAAGACTGGACATAGCTTCGCTGATTGTACTGACAAGTGGAGGTGCTACAAATGCAACTCTACTGACCATAAAATTGCAGATTGTCCACAAATGAAGGCTGAAGAGAAGAAGAAGACAGAGATTCCTAAAGCTCGAGCCCGTGCATTTAGGATGACTACTGAGGTGGCGAAGACTACAGATGACGTGGTTAGTGGCATTTTCCTTGTTAATTCTAAATTGGCTAATGTTTTGTTTGATTCGGGTGCTACTAAATCTTTTGTATCCCCTAAGTTTGCTCCTCAACTTGGTACCCCTGTTAGTCGATTAGCTCATGCCTTAGAAGTTGAAATAGCTGATGGCCATGTCTCTAAAGCTCGTGATTCTTATCGTGATTGCTCCATTGAGATAGAGGGCAGGACCTTCCCGATCCATTTATTACCCATTTCGCTGGCTGGGTTCGATGTAGTTGTTGGCATGGATTGGTTGGGAGAAAACAATGCTACTATCTTCTGTGGAGAAAAGATCATTCGTATCACTACCCATGATGGGAAAGTGGTCACAGTCTACGGTGAAAGGAAGTTTGGTTATCCTACATTCATTAAGTTGATGAAGGCTCTTCAGCATATTCGTCAAACTAAGACTCATTTCCTGGCATATGTGATTGACACACGTATTGCTAGACCTTCTATCGCTGACATTGAAGTTGTTTCTGAGTTTGCTGACGTTTTTCCTGACGATCTTCCTGGCTTACCTCCTGATCGTGAAGTTGAATTTCATATTGATCTTATGCCTGGCGCGACTCCTGTTGCTAAGGCTCCTTATCGTCTAGCCCCTACTGAGATGAAAGAGTTGATGTCGCAGTTGCAAGAGTTGTTAGATAAAGGTTTCATTCGACCGAGTTCCTCGCCTTGGGGTGCTCCCATTCTCTTTGTCAAGAAGAAGGATGGATCTATGAGGATGTGTATCGATTACCGTGAGCTT
This sequence comes from Erigeron breviscapus, assembly GCA_034093135.1. Lineage (NCBI taxonomy): Eukaryota > Viridiplantae > Streptophyta > Magnoliopsida > Asterales > Asteraceae > Erigeron > Erigeron breviscapus. The sequence goes on from CM067167.1 coordinate 181,290,929, forward strand.
AACAAACGAACGGTAAAGAATAAATATCCTCTTCCTCGTATAGATGATTTATTCGATCAATTGCAGGGTGCTTCTTTCTTCTCAAAAATCAATCTTCGTTCTGGCTACCATCAGTTGAAAGTAGAAGAGGAAAGTGTTGCCAAGACTGCTTTCCGAACTCGCTATGGACACTACGAGTTTCTGGTGATGCCCTTTGGTCTTACTAATGCTCCGGCCGCTTTCATGGACTTGATGAATCGAGTCTGTAGACCTTACCTCGACCATTTTGTTATTGTATTTATCGACGATATTCTTGTTTATTCGAAGACTGCTGAGGAACATCGTGGGCATCTACGAGCTGTTTTAGAGGTTTTACGGAGGAAAAAATCTTTATGCTAAATTTTCCAAGTGTGAATTCTGGTTGCGTGAGGTTAATTTTCTTGGACACGTCATTTCTGGTGATGGGATTAAAGTTGATCCCTCGAAGATTGAAGCTGTGACAAAGTGGGAATCCCCTAAGACTCCTACTGAAATTAAAAGCTTCTTAGGTTTGGCAGGGTACTATAGGAGATTCATTCAAGACTTCTCCCGCATTGCTAAACCGATGACTGAGTTGACTAAGAAGGGTGTGAAGTATTTGTGGACCGATTCTCAAGAGAAGGCATTTCAGACATTGAAACAGAAGTTGTGTGAGGCTCCGATTCTATCTTTACCTGAAGGTACAAACGACATGGTTGTTTATAGTGATGCTTCAGTTTCTGGGTTGGGTTGTGTTTTGATGCAGCGAGATAGAGTGATTGCTTATGCCTCTCGTCAGTTGAAACCGCATGAGAAGAACTATCCTACGCATGATCTGGAATTAGCAGCGGTTGTTTTTGCCCTTAAGTTGTGGAGACATTATCTGTATGGCACTAAGTGTACTCTTTTACTGATCACAAGAGTCTACAGCATGTGTTTAATCAGAAGGAACTGAATGCTCGTCAGAGAAGATGGATGAAACTGCTTAAGGATTACGACTGTGAGATCAAGTATCATCCGGGTAAAGCTAATGTCGTTGCTGATGCTCTGAGTCGTAAGGTGCACGGTACTTCTTGCAAACTTTTATCTATGGTTGTACAGGCTGAATCTGGTTTATTGGAGCGCATTAGGACGGCTCAAGTTGATGCTGTTCTACCCGGAAATTTCAAAGCTGAAAGAATCGGGAAGAAGCGGGATAGATTTAAGGAGAACAGTCGTGGTTTTCAGACTTACAAAGGTAGGAAGTGGGTACCTTTATTCGGTGGCAACCGCGAGTTAATACTCAAGGAAGCTCATAGATCGAGATATGCTATTCATCCAGGTGCCACTAAGATGTTTCATGACTTGAAGCCTTTGTATTGGTGGCCTGGTATGCGGAGTGAGATATTGCTATGTTCGTGCAGAAGTGTGTGACTTGTGCTCAAGTTAAAGCTGAGCATCAGAAACCCTACGGTGAATTGCAACAGTTGGAGATCCCCGAGTGGAAATGGGATCATATTACCATGGATTTCGTGACTAAGCTACCAAGGACTAAAGCTGGGAATGACATGATTTGGGTTGTGGTTGATAGATTGACTAAGAGTGCTCATTTCATGGCTACACGCGAGAACACACCATTGGAGAAGTTGGCTGAGTTGTATATTGATGAGATTGTTTCTAAGCACGGTGTGCCTTTGACTATAGTTTCTGATCGTGATGGTAGATTTAATTCGGGTTTTTGGAGAGGTCTTCAGCGGGAATTGGGGAGTAGAATTAATATGAGTACTGCTTTTCATCCGCAGACAGATGGACAGAGCGAGAGGACTATTCAGACTTTGGAGGATATGCTTCGAGCGTGTGTTTTGGAATATGGAGGATCGTGGGATGATCATTTGCCATTAGTTGAGTTTGCTTATAATAATAGTTATCATTCCAGTATAGGTATGCCTCCGTTTGAGATGCTGTATGGTCGTAAGTGTCGTACGCCTAGTTGTTGGTTGGAACCTGGGGAGAGACAGTTTTCCGGACCTGAGGTTGTGCAAATAACAGCTGATAAGGTTAACATTGCTAAGGATGCTTTGAGAGCAGCTAGAGATCGTCAGAAAGCTTATGCTGATAAGAGGACTCGTCCGATTACTTTTGAGGTTGGTGACATGGTTATGTTGAAAGTCTCGCCGTGGAAAGGAGTTCTTCGTTTTGGTAAGCGTGGTAAGTTGAGCCCACGTTTCATTGGTCCGTTCAAAGTGTTGAAGCGCATCAAAAGTCAAGCATATCAGTTGGATTTACCTCCGCAGTTGGCTGGCATTCATAACACATTTCATGTGTGTTACTTGAGGAAATGTCTAGCTAACGAGACTAGTGTGATTCCTTTAGAAGATGTCAGTATTGATCCAGAGAAGAAGATGATTGATGAACCAATTGCTATCCTTGATCGTAAGAAGACTAAGCTTAGAAGAAAGCAGATTGATCTGGTATTGGTGAAGTGGAGACACAGTCGAGGTGAGAGTATGACCTGGGAGACGGAGTCTGTGATGAAGGATCGTTACCCTCATTTATTTGTTGCTGATCCGATTCTGAGGACAGAATCTTCTTAAGGGGGAGGTAATTGTAACATCCTAATCATTTTTCGATCTTTGACTATTAGTTGACCGTTAACTCCGTTAGTTGACCCATTAGTTGACTGTTAACTTCGTTAGTGCTTAGACGACCCAATAGTTGATTTAGTTGAATTTTATTATAAATTAGATGTTTTATAAACATTAATTTCCCAAAAAGTTGAAATAGTTAAATCGTTACTCATTTCGTGGTTGTCGGGTCATTTATTAATTTATTTCGATAAAATCGATATATATGCTAAGTTGAAAGTTGTTAATTTATCGTTGACGGAAAATTGTGCTATAAAATGATTATTGTGCCTTATTTGTAGTAGAAAAAGGTTCTTATATGTTAGGTATATGATAACGGGTCATTTAGAGGTATAATGAAGTCATTAGTTGCTTTAGGGGTCAAATTTGCCAAGTGGTCAAACATAAAAACGGGATTAGTTGGATAAGTATGATTTAGGGTTAGACTCCAACTATTTAATGAGTCTTTAGGCAGCCATAATCACCCTAGAAACCTACGTACGTTTCCAAAAACCCCTAGAAGCATATTCCCACTTTTTCTTCCAAGTTCTTCAAGGTTTTGGCCATCAATTCGTCCCTGTTCCGTAGCATTCAAAAGGTAGCAGGTTGATCCTTGTTTTATCTTGATTTCGGGTCTGTAGATAAGTGGTTGTGTTGTCCAATTGATCATGTATGCTGAAATTATTAAAGATTTGGTTTTTATTAAGATTTAACCTGATTTTGGATAGAAAACGGGTTGGGTCAATTATGGGGATCAATGCTGGAATTATGAAGGTTTTAATGATAAAACAAATTGTTTTCATGTTGAATAAATCTGGAAAAAATCAAAGGGGTTCGGGTTGGGACGATTCAGCATGATCACCGCTGCTATATTAGCTGCTGGCCGCTGTTCTGTTGCTGCTGGTCGCTGCTGGCTTGCTGCTGGTCGCTGCTGGTTGCTGCTGGTCGCTGCTGGCTTGCTGCTGGTCGCTGCTGGCTTGCTGCTGGTCGCTGCTGGCTTGCTGCTGGTCGCTGCTGGCTTGCTGCTGGTCGCTGCTGGCTTGCTGCTGGTCGCTGCTGGCTTGCTGCTGGTCGCTGCTGGCTTGCTGCTGGTCGCTGCTGTTGCTGCTGATCGCAGCCTGTTGCTGCTGTCCGCAGGTTCGACCCAAATCGACCCTTTTGGTCGAGGGTTGGTCTGTACGGTTGTAATAGGTCATTATGGATTGATGTAAAGTCCAGGGAATAGCCCGACTCAATTGCTAATGTTGGAAGTTGCTTTGTTAATTATGTTTAATTGATATAGGTCGTTGAATTGTGTCGTTGCTGTAAGTTGCCGTTGTGATAATTTTGCATGCGCGATCAGGTAAGATATATCATTTTTGACACGCTGGGGTGCACAACGAAAATGGTGATTTCTTAAAAGTGGTTTAAAACCTTTCCTTATCATACGCTAGTTTGGGTAATGGGACTTTTGGAGGGTTTTGCGAAATGGGTAGATTTGCATGGTTAGGCTGATTTGTATTGTTGTGATTACGCTCATACATGCTGAATTATAGTTGATATTAATGTTGTCTTTTTGTTGTAAAGTTGTTTTCGTTGAAATGCTAAGTTGTTGAGTTGGTTTAGCCTTTACACTAGTTCACTAGACTTGAATAGGTTGCCATGTTGACACTGTGCACGATTAGGGGCCCTAAACTTAAAGTTGAAATAAAAGTTGCTAAAGTTAATATTGTTGTTAAAACTCGAGTATAAATCTAAGTTGAAAGTGGTAAGCTTATCCCATACTGGAACCGCGTAGGAACCAGTGTGATTTAGTTGGTCAGCGGGAGTAGACTAGTTGCTTCCAATGGCACGGCCTCGAAGTTTGAGATTAGCTGGGTGGTGACTAGGTCCAGTCACTACAAGTTGCGTAACAGCTTTCTCCTGGATTTGGTTATGCCTATCCTTAACGACACTGATGGACCCGATAGGACTACCCATCAAGTCGGGTGCAAGGTCCCTTAAAGGCCTTAAAGCCGCCTTTGCACACATTTGTAGTTGTATTCATTGTGGTGACGCGAGTCATCCACCTTTAGTTGTAATAAAAAGGGGCATAACCTATTGTTGAATAAAGTTGTTGAAGTTGATTAAGTTGCTAGATGGAATACGTAGATAAAGTTGAATATTGTTGATTAAGTCGATAGGCACACGTAGGATTGTTAATCATTCTTATGGGTATTCGATTGCTATATATTGTTGTTGTTGTTACATGCTCGACTGCGTATGATTCTTTATGAAGTTGTTTTAAATTGGCAATCATTTATATTAACCTGTGGTATATCTTACTCGGCTTTAAAGCTGACACTTGTTCTTTTGTTGAAAATGTTGTGCCACCTCAGGTTGATGCTTAGTTGAGATGCAGTTTAGAGTGAGGATGGGTAGAAGATACGGCTGAAGGCTTTTACCTAGACTGCCTCATTTATTCAAACTCGTTTATTATATTTCGTTGACTGTTATCGTTATTTGACGTTTATGGGTTTCATTTGATTATGGTTAGATCCGACGAGTAACACCGTCATTTAAGTTGAACATTTTTATTTTGGAAATGTAATAATTGATGGAAACTTCCGCAATACTCTGTGTTTCTAAGAAAAATTTTGAAATCCATATTTTTATAAAGTTCGGTGTTACAAGTTGGTATCAGAGACCGGTTTAAGTGAACCATATTCTATGAGGCATAGGATTGGACTTAAACCATTTAGTAGACTGCTTTTAGGATGGGTTGGGTTGAGTGAGAGTGTAGGTTTTGGCCTATTTAAATTGTTGCTTATAGTTGATATTGTCGATAGATAGGACCATAATCTTTCTCTCTATATCCGTCTTAAACGTTCGTTGTTTATTTTTAAAAAAATGGTTTCTACTCGAGGTAATCCTAATGGTACTGGTGATGATGCATTCACTGCTCCTCCTCCTAACCGAGAGCTACAGAGGATTGTTGCACAGATGGCTGAGATGCAAGCTCGTTTAGCTCAGTCAGAACGGCGTTTGGCACAGGTGGAAACTGAGAGAGATGAACTACTTAGGAATCGCCGAAACAGGAACATTGAAGATGAAGACGCTAATTCTCGCACTCGAGACACATTACCCACTACTGATGATCGTACAGGTGATACTAATGATGATTCTGATCGGACTGGTGGTAGTGGTACCGGTGGTGATAATCCAAACCGTAGGAATGATGGTAGGGTGAGGGTTAAGTAGTTTTCTCTTCGTGACTTCTGGGGTTGTAATCCTTCTAAGTTCTCTGGGGAAGGAAATTCTATTGATGGTTATCGCTGGTTGAAAGAAGTAGAGAAGAGTTTTCGGGTTGCTGATTGTCCTGAAAACAAGAAGGTGGAGTTGGCTACTCAGTTGTTTCGTAAGGGAGCTATCGATTGGTGGGAAATTCAGGTAGAAACTTTGGGTGTTGATGGTGAGATGCAGATCACTTGGGATCAGTTCACTGAGCTCTTTAATAAGGAGTACTTTACTATTCGAGAGAGACAGATGATCGAGAGGGAGTTCTTGGCTATTCAGAAAGGAGATAAGTCAATGAAAGAGCATATTAGGTTATTTGCGGAGAAGCTGAGATTCTGTACCCGACTTTGTCCTGATGATTTATCTAAGATTCGCCGATTTGTTGAAAGCATACCTAATGAGTACTGTACACTTGTGAGGATGCAGAAGACCCTTAAGGATGCTTATGACATTGCACTATCTATGGAGGATGACTTGAAGTCTATTGTGAAGAAGGATTCTGGTTCTGGTTTTAAGAGGAAGAGTGATGGGTTTTCTGGTTCTAGCAAGAAGTTCAAGGGGGGTTCTTCTAAAGGGAAAGATGAGGTGAAGGAGAAGCCGTGGTGTAAACATTGCCGATCTCGACACACTGGTCCTTGTACTGTCTATACTCGCCGCTGTGACAAATGTGGCAAGACTGGACATAGCTTCGCTGATTGTACTGACAAGTGGAGGTGCTACAAATGCAACTCTACTGACCATAAAATTGCAGATTGTCCACAAATGAAGGCTGAAGAGAAGAAGAAGACAGAGATTCCTAAAGCTCGAGCCCGTGCATTTAGGATGACTACTGAGGTGGCGAAGACTACAGATGACGTGGTTAGTGGCATTTTCTTTGTTAATTCTAAATTGGCTAATGTTTTGTTTGATTCGGGTGCTACTAAATCTTTTGTATCCCCTAAGTTTGCTCCTCAACTTGGTACCCCTGTTAGTCGATTAGCTCATGCCTTAGAAGTTGAAATAGCTGATGGCCATGTCTCTAAAGTTCGTGATTCTTATCGTGATTGCTCCATTGAGATAGAGGGCAGGACCTTCCCGATCCATTTATTACCCATTTCGCTGGCTGGGTTCGATGTAGTTGTTGGCATGGATTGGTTGGGAGAAAACAATGCTACTATCTTCTATGGAGAAAAGATCGTTCGTATCACTACCCATGATGGGAAAGTGGTCACAGTCTACGGTGAAAGGAAGTTTGGTTATCCTACATTCATTAAGTTGATCAAGGCTCTTCAGCATATTCGTCAAACTAAGACTCATTTCCTGGCATATGTGATTGACACACGTATTGCTAGACCTTCTATCGCTGACATTGAAGTTGTTTCTGAGTTTGCTGACGTTTTTCCTGACGATCTTCCTGGCTTACCTCCTGATCGTGAAGTTGAATTTCGTATTGATCTTATGCCTGGCGTGACTCCTGTTGCTAAGGCTCCTTATCGACACCATTGTGGTGTATGACAATCAAACAACTCATCAACCAAGACTAACCAATGTTGACCTAAACAAACTTGCCAACCCAAATATGATAACTGAAAAGTATAACATTATATTCCTTTTGTTGGTTATAAAGATGTACCAACTTAACTCAATAATTTGTAGAAACAATGAAGCTTTTGTTGGTGTAATTGATGAACCAACTAATAAAAATGATTTGACCAAAAGTGAGAAATACCAACTGACAGCCCAAGCTCTTTTTTCATTTTTTCTATTTTTTTTTTTTCTGTTTTTCAATTCTTTTATTCTTTTTTTTTGTGAGCTACTTTTACTCTGACTAATTGGTATTCTCTTAGTAATATTGAAACAGTGACAAATCATGTACTCATATACTCAAATGAACGATCCAGACTTTATCCAAATGATCATGACGAAATCAATCTATTCTCAGTAACCGAGAATATCCCAACCCGACATAAAGGACAACCCCAAACCATCCACTAGCATAGGCAACCAATGACCCACTAGGACTTCGACTATCGGTATGGCTAGAAAAAGTGTATATTTAAGGTGGATTTAATAACAAAGAACAGGCTAATGACAACATGTTTTCAATTGTATCTTGCACTAAAAATGAGTGCAACAAAAGGGTTTTCACAGGTGGTTCACTAACCAGTGTAGTTAGCTACTAAGCACATTAACAAAACATGCACATAACAAATTTTTACAAAACAAGGGTGAACAAACAAAGAACAAAGGTTTTAATCTTAAATTTGCCTCTTCTGATAAATAACACGGAACGATCAACCAGGACAAGTTCTAGAATCAACGCAATCACCGGCACACTCATAGCAAATGAAAGTAACCCAGAAATGGAAAAACTAACCTCAAACTTGCACATCATAGTTCAGAGTTCTAAAAGAACCCTTACTCTTGAATAAATCCAAAAGCCTACGAGAGGGACAAATTTACAAGGCTAATAAATCCAAACCCGTAAACACCTAGCATAACTAGAAATGAATCAAGAATCTCACAAATTTGGTGTTTTGGTGCTATAAGCGTGCTAGTCATGTTATTAATCCAGAAGGGATTGCCTAATTAATCAGTCAAAACACATTCCACCAATTAAATTTTGTACCAAGGGTGTAGTCAAATTGCTCATTAATATCTATGATTAGGTGACAAAAGCAATTAACTACAAGGACAAGCATGCAAAAGTTTAAAAATCCTCTAAAATACCCGACTTTTTCCTATTTACCACCCCCCCACACTTGAGTTGGACAATGCCCTCAATGTCCAATGAACTAAGGCAAACTAAAGGAAATAGGGGAAAGTAAACAAAAAACAAAATCAAGAACAAGAAAAACTTGTCGGGTATGACGAGTGTTTCATGCTTGAATGATGTCAACAAAATATGTCGCTGAACTTACTGCTAGCATATGTGTAACACCCCGCCTTACCACAACACAATATTGTCCGCTTTGCCCGCAGGCTCACGGCTTTGTTTCTGGTTGCTCGGGCAAACTTCCCAGAAGGGTCACCCATTTGGCATTACTGCCGCCCGAGCACGCTTAACTGTGGAGTTCTCCTCTCATCCACAGCCAATACGCCCAAAACGCGTTACTCAACGTCCTCGTTGAGTTATGCAAGTGCACCATATACTCCTGATTGCGCCGCAACACCCACTCATTGCACCGCAACTTATAATTCTGCATTTCAATTGCGCCGCAACCAACCCGTTGCGCCACAGCTCCAACCATCAGTTGCGCCGCAACATGCCACGTTGCGCCGCAACTTATAATTCCGAAATCCAGTTGCGCCGCAACTAGGTTCCGCAACTCGATGCGATCCTGCACAGCATCGATCGATTTCACCCCCCAAACCAGATCCAAAACGACTCCAAGTCAATTACCAGACCTTAATACATCAAAATCCTTCATTTTTAGATCATCAAAATACAAATATCTTCTTTATTAAACCACACATGATTTGCATCATCAAAACAAACGTTAATTCGACATCAATTGATCCTCAAAGACCTAGATCTGACTTCGAGCGACTCATAAGATTGAAAAGATATAAAATTAACGATAATATACCTTTCCTACCTGTAGATCTCAAAGAGGATGCAATAAACTTGATCATACACACATGAATCACCCGTTTTGAAGGATTTTCGGCTTAGAATTTGATAGGGAATCATGGGGCGGCTAGGGCTTGAGAAGGAGGTTATTTTTCTGCATATTAACATCTAATGACTCCTTCCTAAACCTTAATCCCGTTTTTGACATTCACCACATGTCAAATTTGGTCCCTAGGCTTCATAAGGTCATATTATTAGCCCAAAACACCTCTATGGACTATATACAACTTGATACACACTTTGAACACCTCTAAAAGGCATAAAACTGCATCTTTAACATATTACTACATCCGTCAGTCAGACATCCAAGTCTCCCACATAAACTACGTTAACCACACATAAGCATTAAATCTTCCATAGATTTAACAGACACGTTAGGTTGACTTAACGACTCTAGTCAACCGTTAAATAAAAAGTTTAGGATGTTACATGTACCTTTCATAAATTATGTTACAAGTGGTATCAGAGCAACCCTTGAGATTGTCAGGAGTATATGGTGCACTTGCATAACTCAACGAGGACGTTGAGTAACGCGTTTTGGGCGTATTGACTGTGGATGAGAGGAGAACTCCACAGTTAAGCGTGCTCGGGTGACAGTAATGCCATATGGGTGACCCTTCTGGGAAGTTTGACCGAGCAACCAGAAACAAAGCCGTGAGCCTGCGGGCAAAGCGGACAATATTGTGTTGTGGTAAGACGGGGTGTTACAATATGCATATGACATTCAACTTGTTATCAACATGAACACACGATTAACAGCCAATAGATTATAAAGCATGCAAATTCCTATCCCTACTTATTCGAAATGGAAATGGAAATAAAATACGATGTCTCATCACCCCGCGGGGTGGATACAAACCAAACAAATAAAAGTAAAGTATGGAAATTGAAATTGTTCAAATAAGTAATGATACAAGCCATCAAGAAACAAATACACGGCACTCCTCATCATCGTCCTCATCATAAGATCAGCTGGAAGGTGGATATCCTGGCATACCACCGGGTGTATCAAAAAGCGATGCAGCTATTTGCTCAGCAAATGTCGGTGCTGCCGATCCGGATCCTCCAGTACCTGCATCTCCAGCCGATGTACCTGCAAAAGAACCAAAAGTAACAGGACGGTCTGGACCCTGTCCCCCAAGATCGTGGGAAGGAGGTCGCTTAAACTGGCGCTCTGGTGGGAAATAGAAACCACCACCAGTCCTGTGCTCTAGTATGAAGATACTAGGAGGACGGTAGTCTGGAATCGGCTGAGGTGGATGGAACTCATCACCCCGATACTGAGCCTCCCACATAGGCTGATATCTCTGCTGATCGAACATCACACGACCCATACCTGAGCCCACCCATCTAAAATTACTATCCATCCTAGACTGGAACTGCTGCTGGGATTGCCACATGTTATTAACAATAGCCTCCAAAGTAGAGAAGTCCCAAGTGCCTGAAGGGGCGGCAGGAAAAGATGCCCCTGCAGTAGGAGTAGTAGTGGCACGCCGCTTAGTACGTCGCGCGGGCTCTGTTGGCGGCTCAGGTGCTTCAGCCATCTCCTCGTCATCATCATCACCTTCATCCTCCTCCTCGCCTTCAGAGGCGGCATCACCAAAAGGAATCAACTCATAAAGGTCATTCTTATTCCTTCTAGGGCGAAGCAAGCCAAAATGGTGCAAATCATTATAAGTAAAAGCCTTCATCTGCTTCGAGTTCAAATTCATCGTAGTGTCTGCAAGCTCAAAATACTTGACCATTTTTGTGATGAAATGGCCACAAACCAACCCCCTATAACGCACCCCTTTTTGGCCCATGTGTTTTGCTAGCACATAGGGGGCACAAGCAGTCCTGTAATGGTTACCTTCATAAAAAATTCTTAATAACCACAAATCTTCCAAGTATACTTTTGTCCGGGTGATTAGTACGCTGGACAAAGAAGTAGACCAACATCTTGTGAAATAATCTCAAAATGGGCGACTGAAAAGTGTTCGCCCCACAAGCTCCACGCCAAGCTTTACCCAAGAAATCTGAGAGTAATAATCTCGCTGATCACCCAAGTCACAATGAAACCCAGTAGTAGTCCTAACAGCAATATTCAGAAGATTCTCAAATGCAGGGTCATCTAACATCTCCTGAGTGTACATTCCCGTACATAACCCAAACTCAGCAATAGTCAAGTGTCTATTAACTCCCCCACATCGAAAGAAAATGACTTTTTCATCAAACACACTCTTCGCAGTATCAATGTGCTCAACAGAAATAGTGGAGTACACCTCCAGACACCACTCCTTACAAACCGACTCCCTATTTCGAAAGATATCAAACCACATACTAAATTCTTTCTCAACGGGATTACCATCAGCATCATTTGCCCTACCCATGAGGCGCATATACCTACTTATGTCCTCACGAACATTGAGCACATCTAACATAGTCCTTTCCATATACCTCGGTTCAATAATGTCTTTATGAATTAGAGTGGCCAACCTGTTAGTATAATCAATTTTAGCTTCTGTAGAAGCTCGAGGAAATCTTAGCCAAGGGTGGGCTGGAACTCCCATAGCAACAGCTTCAGGGGTAAGACCAGTAGTAGCATTAGCAGCACCCGCAGCAGGTGCAGAACCAGACGAGGCTCTGGCAGAACCTCGGGGTGCACGGCTAGAACTTGCGGGCTCCTACACATACAAGAAAACCATAAAAATAATCAAACTCCGATATAAGCATATATATATATAAGAACAGAACATGGCTGGGTTGAAAATGGACATGTTGCAGCGCAACTTCCCTAGTTGCGGCGCAACTTGTTTTTCTGTTTGACTTGTTGCGGCGCAATTGGATGGTTTCTGGGCAGGGACAAACAGCAACAAGAACAGACCACAAAAGTCCCACAAATAAAATCAATCCTTAAGTGTACTTGGGTTTTTCAATCTAATTAGTAAAACAAACCTCAAGTAACCCTAAATCAATTTGATTAACTCATACTATGAACAAATCATCAATATTTCCATCACATTAACCCACCTCTCATTGTTCTTAACCCATTTAATCACAAATTTGAATATTAAAAAGCAAATTAAGCATGAATCCATATAATTCCCAATTTATTCAAGAGCAATTAAATTGACTAATTAAAATCAAAAAGAGAGGATAAAGAAACACAAACCTTTCCTGTTCTTGTCATTGTGATAATTGATGAAGATTAAGATTGAAATTTAAGGGAAAATAGAAGAAAAGAGAGATTGGATCGGTAGGGTATTTTTTTTTTGAGAGGAAACAAGGGAGGTTCAAAATTATTTGAGAAAAGTAAAGTGAAAAAAAAGTAAACCTAACCCCCCTTTTTGTGTTTACCCGATCCGATCTGACCCTCATTGTGGCGCAACCCAACCGTTGCGGCGCAATTCGATTATTTTTATTTTTTATTTTTTTTTCCCGATATTTTCTGGATTTTTCTGAAAACGACACGTGTTGCGGCGCAACAACATACTTGCGGCGCAACTCTAAAACAGAAACATAGGTTGCAGCTCAACTTAGATAGATGCGGCGCAACAAAACTGATTCATTGCAGCGCAACTACTAGTTGCGGCGCAATTTGACCCCCCCACACTTACCTTTGTAATCTCCTAGGAAACGACTTACCGGAACGCGTGAGAGTGGCTCCAACCTGCAAATCTTATTAAAAACACATTACCAATGAAAAACAAACAAAATTATTGAAAACAAGAAACACGGGTTGCCTCCCGCGAAGCGCTTAATTTATTAACGAGTCTTTAGCTCGACTCCAAGTCCTTTATTGATCCTATTCGAAGAATGGAAGCTCGTCAAAGACGACCCCCACTTCTTCCTCTTCTTCACTATAAAGCTTCAACCTGTGACCATTAACAATAAAAGTAGCTCCATCCGATTTAAACAATTCAACATAACCAGACGGATAGACATGTTTGATCACAAAATGGCCGGTCCACCTAGAAGTCAACTTGGGTTGCTTAAACTTATACTTGGAAAGGAACAACAACACTTTATCACCGGCCTTAAAATCCTTCTTTCGAAGCCTACGGTCATGCCACACTTTAGTTCGCTCCTTGTAAAGTTTAGAGTTATCATAAGCATGCAACCTAAGTTCATCTAGCTCATTTAACTGCAAAGATCTCAACTCACCGGCCTCAACTAAGTCCATATTGCAATTCTTGAGCGCCCAATAGGCTCTATGCTCAATTTCCATAGGAAGGTGACAAGTCTTGCCATAAAGCAACCGGAATGGGGTAGTCCCAATCGGTGTCTTGTAGGCGGTCCTAAATGCCCATAGAGCATCATCCAAGCTTGGTAGACCAAGACTTTGGGTTGTCTCCTACGGTTTTCTCAAGAATTCTTTTCAATGCCCGGTTAGTATTTTCAACTTGGCCACTCGTTTGCGGGTGGTATGAGGTTGAAAAACGGTGGTTGACACCGTACCTCTTAAGCACCTTAGCGAGTTGGTGATTCGCGAAATGGCTTCCGCGGTCACTTATTAAGGCCTTGGGCACACCAAACCTATAGAAAAGCTGTTTCAAAAAGTGAATGACAACACGTGCATCAAATCGTTGGCAAGGTTTTAGCCTCGGCCCACTTAGAAACATAATCAACAGCTACAAGGATATACAAATTCTTATTCGATGGGAGAAAAGGTCCCATGAAATCTATGCCCCAAACATCAAAAACTTCACATACCTGAATATAGTTCTGAGGCATTTCATCACGTTTAGAAATGTTACCTTGTCTTTCACACACATCACAAACCTCCACCAAGGTTTGCGCCTCCTTGAAAATAGTCGGCCAATAAAATCCAGCATCATATACTTTCTTTCCGATGACAGACGGTCCATAATGACCACCGGTTGGCCCATAGTGACATTCATCAAGAATCTTCCTGGTTTCTCCACCTGACACACATCTCCTGATCAACCCATCTGCACATATTCTAAACAAATATGGTTCTTCCCAGAAATAATGTTTGATCTCAGAAAAGAATTTCTTCTTTTGTTGAGATGACATTTCCTTGGGAATCACATCTGCACAAAGATAGTTAGCAATG